>CM020518.1:2737500-3262500 GCA_009823395.1 Thamnaconus septentrionalis
GCGCCAGGAGCGTGCTCAGTTTGATCTTCCCATCCATGGACGCAGTCAGACACGTTCCGCAGTCCACGGCCGAGCACCAGTCCACCGTCACCACCGGGGCTTTGTGTCCTCCCAGTGACAGCACGTTGTCCAGCGCCGGCTCCCCATTGGTCAGCTGGAAGAAGATGGAGGGGGGGAAAAATGAGTAAAAAAAAACTACACAATAGAATCACTAAATTTAGGCAAAGTTGTAAAGAAGTGGGAGGTGACTTCACCCGATATATGAGTCCTCCGGTGCTGGAGCAGGTCAGGACGTGCTGCCCTTCAGAGTCGAAAGCAAACAGTCGACCGCGAGGAACCTGGACCTGCGGAAACAATGTCATTCAATTCTTTTAACAGCTGTTGCTTCTGCAACTTTCCTGAAACCCCACACTCCAGACCAGGTGTGGGCAAAATACTGGACTGGTGAGCAACAATGGGTCTTAAAAAAGGGCACAGGGGCCCTGAGCAGCAGCAAACAGATGGAGCTTTTAAGTGAGCAGCCTCATAGATAGAAAAAATATAGTTTGCAGTTTCATAGTTTGCCCGTGCCCGGCCTAGAACCACCCTAGAACCACCTAGAACCACCAAGAACCATCTAGAACCACCTAGAACCTCTCCTGAACCTCTCCTGAACCACCCCAGAACCATCTAGAACCACCCCAGAACCACCTAGAACATCCCCAGGACCATCTAGAACCACAAAGACGAACCCCAGAACCATCTAGAACCACCAAAGAACCATCTAGAACCTCCCCAGGACCATCTAGAACCACCCCTGGACCATCTAGCCTCAGGGTGGCCAACACTCACCTGCTTGTAGCCACTGTAGCCTGACAGGATGAAGGGCCCTGTGGCTTCCTGAGGTAACATCTGCTCCGACTGCTTCACCCCACACCTGTGGATGTTCCACTGGATGAACTAAACACAGACACACAGGTTAGTCAGTTCACCTCGGAGCAGGAGGGCCAGCGACTGCTGGTTTTTAGAATCCCAGACGCACCTTGCCGTCCTCTCCGATGCTGAAGATGCTGTTTTCATCGTAGCTGAACTCCACGCTGTAAACCTCGCCGTCGTGCGCTCGCCAGCTCATGGCGCTCTCGTAGCGCTGCATGTCTACACGAGGAGGCGTAACGTGGTTGCACAGCATGTAGCGAAAGGACAAGTTGATTGGGTAAAAATCGATATATCGACGTATAAATGTCCACCACAACACAATGTTGCTCATTCAAAATACTTTTATCAGGAGTTTACAACTCAAAAATAATAATACTGATATTACTACTACTCCTCATCATTTGTCATGTATAAAACCTTTATGACACTAGCAGCAGCGAATTAAAGGCCTCATAAGATGTATTCGTCTTAACACCGGCTGTCATAAAATATAAATAAAAGTGCAGCAGTTGCCCAAAAATATCATCCACCTATCACTCAAAAGCATTGGGAGTCCAACAAACACCAGACGTTCCCTTCTGATGAACACGTTACCAAACAGTCTGATGACTCCGTCTGCTGCTCCTGTGACCAGCAGGTTTCCATTGTGATTGAAGGCGGTGCAGTTAATGGCCACAGGTTCAGGTTCCAGAGAGAACTGGAGCTGAAGAAGAGAAAAAAAAACAGCAGTTACATCAACCAGAACTGCCTGAAGTCAGCGGCGCTTGCTGCTTTCTTCATATATGAAGAAATTATTGCTAAATGAAAGAAATACTTTGAATCTCCACGCTGAGTGATAAAAGCACTGATTGGCCACTGACCTGCTGTTTGACGGTCTTGGTGTCCCAGAGCAGCAGCTGTCCAGAGACCGGGATGGGAAGCCGAGGGGCCGAATCGCTGCCTCCCGAGCGACTGACGGCAGCGGCTGAGCAGACGAACGACGAACCGCTGGGACTGCAGGCCAGGGACAGGATGCTGGAAGACACACAGGAAGTGCGAGTTCGGATCAAACGCGCCAATGTTGCACGTGTCAGAAGTCCAACCAAAAATAGGATAAAATGACACTTTTTCGCCTTAGATTCACCTTTAGCATTAGGTTTTCTTGCACCTGCTGTTAGTGCCCAATGTTTTTCATCAAGTATCGTCACAAAAGTCCTTGTCTAATTCTGAACACCTACAGCAAACTCAAAAGGAGGCTTCTGATTACCGTGGATGGGTTTCATCGATGTTCATCTCGTAGAGATTCTTCTTGGCATCCGTGTCGTACAGTCGCACCGTGCCGACGCCGCTGCCCAGTAGCAACTGAACGCGAGAAGCACATCCACACAGGCACAGAGTTGAGCGCATTACTGTACGTAAAGCTCGACATGAGCCCAAGCTCCTCAACGCTGGTGTTTCTTCTCAGTCGAGTTCATACCAGCCTGTCGGGTTTGGTGGCCCACTCCAGCGACAGCAGAGGAGACTTGGACATGATGGTGGCTTTGGTCTGAATGAGGGGGTTCGGTAATGACCACACCTGTGAAAAAGACAAACCCGGGGGGAAAATGAAGTTTAATTGGGTCACGATTGGCCGGAGTGACCTCAAAACGTGAGGCGTTAATGTGCGATGCTGATGGACCTTGATGACTCCGTCCACGTCCAAACTGGCGACCCGGCGACCGGAGGAGTCGACCCTGAGAGTGAAGCCCGAGCGAGATGTTAGGTGAGAATAGGCAGCGTCCGTCTTCCTGAACTGCACCTATTGCACTGCGTTCAGGACCGACCTGCAGTGCATGATGGAGGAGTGGTGCTCTCCGTACTCCTCCTGGCTCAGTTTGATGAAGGGCTGCTCTGCTGGGAGGCCTCCTGCCTCTGCGCCTCCTCCACTACTCCTGCTGTTTGAGGAGGAGTCCAGAGTGTCACTGCTGGTCTCCACAACAGCATCTGCATCTCCCACCTCCACTTTCTTGTCTTGTGTCTGGCAAAAAAAACAAAACAGAAACATACTGTGTTTTTAGGTATTACTACTTAAAAGTCCAATGTGTGATATTTGGCTTGATAAATGATTTTTACATTGGTAAAAACTTAATATACCGCCCTTAAATACATTAATGAAAGTGTATAATCGCACTGCAATAAAAGTCATTTGGTTTTCCTCCTGCAATATTTAACTAACACCACTGAGGTTTGCTGATACTAAAATACTAATTACTCAAAAATTACAAAGTGAACCTAACAACCAGATTAAAAAAAAAAAGTTGTTAAAAAAAGATTTTCAAAAAGTACCTGTGATGGTGGTTTGGAGAAAAGCTCCTTCCTCTCTTTCTCATGATCCTGGATCCTCCTGTTTCTGGGATGAGCCGTCTGCTGTGCTGCCTGGCTGGCTGCCTGGCTGGCGGACTGGCTGGCGGCCTGGCTGGATGACTGCTGGGAGCTGGCAGGCTCGCTGGTCGCTGGCTGGGAGGAGGACGACGGCTTCGGCTCCTTGGGCTGGACGCAGTCCTTGGACTTTGCAGGCTGGACGAGACACATTTTGTTGGAACTTTGCTTTGGTTCATTTTCAATTGACATTAAAGCAACATTGGAACATCCCATGATATTGGAATTATTCATTTATTGACATTAAAGCATACATGTTTATATATACATCCCATATATATATATTATTATTTATAGACTACATATATATATATATATATATGAGGAAGTGAGGAAGCATCCGGGTCGAACCAGGCTGAGCTGGGGCTCCTTCTTGCCGCCTGCCTGCTGGCTGGGCGAGGAGCCGGCGGGCAGCAGAGGGGGTTTGGCGGGGGTGCGTCGGCCCTGTGGCAGGAAGGTGGAGAAGAAGTTCCTGGAGGGGGGGGTGGCGGCGCTGATGGCTCGCTGACTCGTCACCAGGTCCCTGAGAAAGAGAGAGAGAGAGAGAGAGAGAGAGAGAGAGAGAGAGAGAAATAGAGAGAAATAGAGAGAGAGAAAGCGACAGAGAGGATGAAGTGACAGAGTTTAGGAAAACGTGTAATTAATTGTGAGCGTTGGCTTCATTCAGGACACTTACTGTATAGAAGCAGATTCTCAGGTTAACAAATCAGAGCGATATTTCATATCCATTCATTTTTTTTTTTTTCTCCCAAAATCCAAAAATACAGGTTGCAAACCTTCCAATACCAACTCAATGACAGTGTTGGGCAAAAATGATTACACATTTTTTGGCAGCTGATTTCCTTGAATTTGCCATTAAAAATCATATTATAAAAGAAATATCTGCATACACCATATGTATCATAAATATTTACTGTTAATAATGCTGCTCATAACATGTAGGTATCGTATCGTTGCTTTTTTTTAATCACTTATCCTTCTCTTTGCATCACTTTTTGTTGCTGTCCAATTAATTATCCAATTATCCAATAAACTGTTAACAATTTTAGCATCAGTCCAATGAGCCTTCTGGCTAGCACTGCTTATTTGTTAGGCTGTGCACCTTATAGAATAGAATAGAATAGATGTACTCTATTGAGCCTCAATTGGGAAACAAAACTTTTTTACATGCTTTTTTACATGTAACTGGAAAACTTTCGTATTCAATACTCGCTACGAGTTGCCAGAATTGTTCGTTAACGATCCGATTAAAGAGCCAAATTAAATACCCACAAAAAACCCAACAATTCAACACGTGAATTGTTTATTTGGTAACAACTGCAACAAAGCACACAGTTGAAAACAGACACCACACTGAAGAGCTAACAGTCAATTCATTAAATCTCAAACAATGTGAAAAAATAGTGGAGGACTCCTTCATTTAGTCTCACACGACTCCTTCCAATTCAGACCTTTGTTCTGAAAAAATCCTATTCAACTCTCTGAAATCTCAGAACATCAGCGCTTCAATACAATCCTGAGTACATGACTAGAAATAGTTCACAATATGCAAAAAGGGGTTTTTGGCACACTTCATGCAGCAGGAGGCCGGAAACGGCTGAATATTAAACAACAAAGGAAAACAACAACATTATTCTGTATACAGACTAAACCTTACCAAATTATTTACTATTAAAAATACTAAATAGTAATTCAAACAGTGCAGGTGAGGTCAAACTGAGCGAGCAGTGATACTAAAGTGCTGTGGTGGACGTACCTAGTGGTTCAACATTAAACATGAGAAACATTGGGATCGAAAAATAAAAAAAAAAAACCCGTAACATTTGAAACCATTTTGTAACCTGTTAGGATGAGTTTTTATTTATGGAAATGTGCAAACAGACGCTCACATGCGGCCTGTTCATCCACCATCAGTGGAGAGGAGAGAAGTTTAGACTGTCTCCCACTGTATAGATGTGTATATATACACTGTATATATTATTATATCGATCTATCTATCCTTAAAGTTCTAGAGATTTATCGAGAGTTATTGAACATGTTTCTCTTTGTTGCATAATTACATATATCTTGCTCATATATTTGATGTCTTCAGTATCTATCTGCAGTGTAGAAAGTTGTAAAGATAAAGAAAAAAAAAAGAATTGCCTGGGAAGGTGTCTGGTGACTGGTAGTGTATCTAGATCATTTCTTAATTAAAAAGAAACTTTTAAAGTCGGACGTGTGCGGCTGCCGTCTCGTTTGTCATCAGTCATCAGTAGTAAATATACAGTATATAGTGAGGTGAGTGTCTCACAGCTCAGTGTCTCCCAGTCGGTCCATGTTCTGGACGTAGGCCGGCAGCTTGTGGTGGACCGTCTGCTCTCCGTCCCGCTGCTGCTGCTGCTGCTGCTGCTGCTGCTGCTGCTGCTCAACCCGGCTCTCCGTCTGCAGCGCAAACAGCTGCAGAGGGCGAGCAGAGAAGAAGAAGAAGAAGAAGGAGAAGAAGAAGAAGAAGTGAAGAGGAGCAACTGTGATCGATGAGATGGGAAGGATGAGATTATGTTTATTCATTTATAATTAACGTATAATCTATTCATTAAGTTCAAGGTAGACAGACAAACTCTAAATAATAAACTCTGTAATCTCATTTCTCTTTTTCTGGAGCTTTTTGGGGAGGTAGTTTGCAGAGCACTTCCCTTGTCGGTGGTTAATAGCTGAGCGACAGTTGAGAGATGGTTGGAATTTTGCCAAGCATAAAATTTGTGAGCGCTGCAATCTAAAATGCAACCACTTGATATCACTGTTTTTCCTCAAAACCTTCAAATATTACACGCTTACAAACCTTTAAAAATGAGAAAAATTCCGACAACACCCAAATATAAGTGCACACACTGTACCTTTAAGTCCTGATTGTGCAAGTCAGACAGACAGAATGATGCAAATGAAAATGTTCAGAATCACACGTGACTTTGGTCTCACAATCTGGCGGAACTGCTCGTTCTCTTCGGTCAGACTGCTCGTCCGCTGGACCTCGGCGTCGAAGCTCAGCAGGACCGGCTGAGGTGAGAACCAGTTAAGGACCCAACAATCACACAGCCGCTAAACAGAAAACATGACGAGCCACGACGAGACACGCGGCGTGCAGTTTGCCCTTCAGGATATGCATGCACTGGAAGAGGACAGACAGGAAGTTGTGCAGCGACACCAGGAAGGTGTCGGACCACTGGCGGGAGAAGTACGGTGAGAAGGCCGAGTTCTGCTCGGGCGAGGGGATGAACGGCAGGATGAACCAGTCCCTCCACTCGGCCTGGCCCTGCAGCTCCGAGGCCTGCCTCAGGAAGAACTCCTGCGTCTTCTCCAAGTTGCCTTTCTGGAAACGCAACCAAAACAAGGAAGAAATTCTGTCGTTATGCATTTATTATTCACGCAACAGCCTGAAGGTGTGTTTGGTTTGTGTTCGGGCTGCCCACCTGAACGGTGTTGACCACGTAGTATCTGTACAGGCTGGTCCTCAGCTTGTTGACCGTCGTCCTGTAGACGTCCTCCAGCGCGAGAAGAGGCGTCGGTCCAGGTAGAGCCAGTACTCCTTCAGGCCGAACAGGTCGTAGCTCTGCACCAACTGCTGCAGCTGATCGATGATCTTATCCACCTGCAGGCACACTGCGTGGTTCATATACACCTGTGTGTGTGTGTGTGTGTGTGTGTGTGTGTGTGTGTGTATACATATCAGGATAACAGTCCATCAAAGTCTTCCTACCCTGAAGCCTTTCTCTTTGTCAGCCTTAATTTCACTGTCCAGGTGTTTGAGGGTGGAGGTGAAGCCGCGGTAAATCAGGTACTCTCTCACGTGCTCGTCCGTCCTCTCCACGGCAGACCCCATGTTGATGGATTCCCCTGTGGCAAAATAGCATGATACACGATCACACACACACTTAAAAACTAGCAACACAGAGATGTATTAGCCGAGGCAGCACACTTTTTTTCGACCCGGAAAATAGCCACAATTCTGCACCAAAAAAAAAAAAAAAAAAAAAACTGGATCAGAAACGAAAGAAGAAGAAGAAGAAGACTTTACACACTTTATTTACAAAAACAGACAGAAAATGATGCATCTTTTTACAAACATAAATAAGATTTTTTTTTAAAAAAAAAAAGAAGAAGAAGAAAGAAGAAGAAGAAGAAGAAGAAGAAGAAGAAGAAGAAGAAGAAGAAGAAGAAGAAGAAGAAGAAGAAGAAGAAGAAGAAGACTGTCTTACCCTGATGTTGAGTCGAGATAAACGTCACTTTGACTGAATTCTGGAGTTATTTCTATTTCACACTGTCGTCAAATAGAAGTCCCAACCAGCAAAAACGGTATTATTTCCCCCCCGCTGGTTCTTGTTCGTTAGTTAAGACGTTGAATATTGATCGCACAGCGTTGAAATCAGCAGCCCCCTCAGTCGAGGAAACTCTTCCTGTTGTGTTTCCTCACTGGCGGTCATGTGACAGCCAGTCCGTGTGACGTTCACGCCGTGCGTCCAGGCGCACTGCCATCTGGTGGCGAAATAGTATAATAACGCTTCGTCTTGAGGGGCGTTTCTCGAATATAAAAACACACATTTTAAAGGGGATTTTAAAACAAAAGTATTTCTCACGGCAACAAATACACAAACGATTTATTGGCAAACATTCAACAAATGTGCACAAAGAAGAAGAAGTGGTCTGGTTGAGATAGTTACAGGGTAAACACACTGCAGTTACTAAGCAACAAGGGCAAACAAAAAGCTCAGAGTGGAGAGACGAAATACCAGCAAGAAGGAATGGGAGAACATTTAAATGAATAACAGCATGTACTGAGGAGGAGAAGTAAGTACTGAAACCACCACCATGCTACTTTTAAAATGTTTCCATGATACCTAGAATTGCGCAAAACCTAAATATGGCAATAAAAAACTGGTCATGGAAACACCTAAACTTGGAAAAACTTCTCAAATATGGCTTTCAAGGGAAACACCTGCAAATCGCAATTGTTCTTTGTCAAAATTTTACAATTATGGCTTTTATTTTGTAGAAAACTGTAATGGAAATACAGCGAACGACGTAGCCCAGGGTTGTGCGGCTTCAATCCCAGATTAAAGTCGTCTGAAAGTGCCACCTGCCCTATAAATTAAGATTTTGCCATCACTTTCATGAGTTTCCCATTGACCGAAGTTCTTCAAATCTGTTTTTAGCAAAGTACAAGACAAAGCATAATTACTTCTCCCCAAGTGTATATAAATTGCAGTGTGCTCTCAATATAAGCGTTGTCAGAAGAGGTCGACAAGATGGCTGCTTTATCCGAAGTTCAGAAGAGTATTGGAGACGAGGATTACGAGGACGGGACGCCAAAGACGGAGCACACCCTAGTTTCCAGCAGAGCCGCTGGAGGCGGAGGAACGTTCCCCCAGCAAGCCATCTCCAAAATCCCAGAGGTGGTGGACGACTTCCTGAGGAACTTCCTCCGGAAGGCCGGCTTGACCCGGACACTGAAGAGCTTCGAGGCGGAGTGGTACGGCTCAGCCCAGCGCCGCCTGGCGGAGAGCCTGGGGATGGCGGTCAGTCGCGGGGTGCTCTTCATCCCCGACGCGCTCACCTTCCGCCAGCTCCTCTACGGGGAGCTCCAGAGGGCCTGCGCCGAGACGCACCTGCTCAAGCAGGACGTGCTGGTGGCGGGCGAGCGGCTGGTCAAGGTGCAGCGAGAGCGGGGCTTCCACCGGCTGCTGTACCGCCAGGTTAGTGTTGTCGTACTCCAGATTTGTCTTGGTCTCGAAACTGCTTTTTAAGGTTCTCTGATATATAAAGTCTCGGTCTTGGACCCCAAATGTCTTGGTCTGGTCTCAAACTCGATACTCTCTGGTCTTGATAATGTCTTGGTCTCACTTGGTTGGTCGGTTGGGGCGGTCTTGGCTGCAACACTACGCCAGGTGGCCCAGGACAAGAACAAGCTCATCGAGGAGTTCAAGCAGTTCAGGGCGCACCTGGAGTCCTACGAGCCCATCCTGCGTCAGCTGGACGAAAAATACCAGGTGGCGCTCAGGCACAAGATGCTCATCAACCTCAGGAAGGAGCGGGCCCAGAACAGCAAGCAAGCCAAGCCGGGCCCGGCAGGAACCCAGAGCCAAGAGGAGAAGAAGGGCAGCAGGAGCCGCATCAGCAGTGGCGGAGCTCACAAGTCTGTGGCGAAAGCCGCCGTGGGCGAGGACTTCACCTCCTCCATGGGAATGACTGCAGAGAGATCCGAGTCTCTGAAGACCATCAGCACCCTGGAGCTGTCCTGCTCCATCAGAGCCCACCAGATGGCCATCAGCTGCATCCACCTGCACCCCCGCAAGAGGATCCTCGCCTCGGCCAGCGACGACTGCACCTGGCGGCTCTGGGCGCTGCCGTCCCAGGGCGAGAAAGTCAGTCCTTCGTCTCATTTTCATTTCATTTTGTTTATTCAAACGGGTTAAAAGAATATGGCAGAAATGTGGACTTTGGGTTCTTAGTGAGACCACAAGTGTTCAATAATAATTGTCATCTTAATGAAGCAAAACTCTTACAACACACAATGAACTAAGGATCCTTTTGATGTGTGTTGCCAGGTCAGTCAGATGATCCTGACGGGCCACGGTCACTCTGATTGGCTGTCTGGCTGCATTTTTCACCCCGACGGAACCAAGCTGGCGACCACCAGCGGAGACAGCATGGTAAGGTCCCTGCCGGTCCCAGTTCTCCTGGTTCTGGCTCACCAGTAAACTATTATAGGTGGTGGCTATAATGATATACCTACAATGAACCGCATTCAGTCACCATTAAAACCGCTCGCTGCGCCACAGGTGCGCCTCTGGGACTTCTCTGCCGGCGGCTGCGTGCTGGTGCTGTCGGGCCACGGCCAGCCCACCTGGGGCTGCTCCTTCCACTCGTCGGGCCAGCTGCTGGCCTCCTGCTCGGCCGACCGCACGGCCAAGCTGTGGGACCTGAGGAGCCAGTGCTGCCAGCTGACGCTGCGGCGCCACACGGCCTCCGTCAACAGCGTCTGCTTCCTGCCCTTCTCCCACCTGCTGCTCACCGCCTCGGCCGACCGCAGCCTGGCGGTGTGGGACGCCCGGCAGGGCCTCTGCACGCTCGCCTTCCACGGCCACCGCCACCCCTGCAACCACGCCGCCTTCGGCCCCACGGGCACCATGGTGGCCTCGTGCGACGCCTACGGCACCGTGCACCTGTGGGACCTGCGGCAGCCGGTGCTGCCCATCTCCACGCTGGCGGCCGGGCCCTTGGCGGCCAACCAGGTGTGCTTCAGCCCGGCCGGGAAGAGGTTGGCCGTGGCCTGCAGCGACAGCCTGCTCAGGGTGGTGGAGGTGGACTCCTGCGAGGTCAGCGTGCTGTCGGGCCACAGGGACGACGTGCACAGCGTGACCTTCGACCACAAGGGGGAGTCGGTGATGTCGGCGGGGAGGGACGGCATCATCAACATCTGGTCTCGTAGGGAGTAACTGACTTGTTAGCTGGCTGAAATCTTTCCATGGAGCTCACAGTGGGGCCAGGTTTTTATTTTTTTAATTTTATTTTCTCTTACAAGCCAACAGGGAAAAAAATATTGTTTGCAGTGAAACACATTGTAACAACTGACCTCCCTTTACAAAAAGCTGCTTAAATAAATTCTCTTTTTCAAAATTGTCGCCTTATTTTAGTGGCTTGGCAAGTCGCACTTGACATCAACATCTGTGCAAATTCTAACATGGCACTGGAAACGCAATTATGAACTCAATACATATCTCAGTAAACATGGCATAGCATAACGTATGTAACATGTAGCGATGTAACATGTAATACTTTGTAACATGGATCTCAGTGATGATATATAATAGAGCATTTATGACAGTGTTATAAATAGCGTAGTTGGCAAAGTAAAGCCATTCAAGCCTTCATTCATATCTGCACTTTCTTCTCTCTGAGTCTGAGTCTGATTTCCTGCAGACGCTTCAGCCGGAGGATTTCTCCTGAACGCACACGAGTCTCTCAGAGGATGAAGACGAGTAGTGTCCTTCATCTTCATCCTTCTCCTCCTCCTCCCTCCTCCTCCTCCTCCTCCTCCCCTCTGCCTTTGTCTCTGGGTTCTTCCACCAGCTGCTTGAGACGACCCAGGTGGAGCAGAGCTCTGCTGATCAAACAACTCATATTAATATGTTGCTGTTCATTCATTTTCAAACTCACATGGAATGAAGATCTTGGGAAGATCACTGCAGGTTACGGAATGTTATGAAATACATAAGTTGCATGTACCTCTGTAGTGATGGTCCACCAGGAGAACTTTCTAGCTCCTCACCAGCTTCAGGCCTCTATGGCACAAACACAGCAGACATTTAAAAACACTGCATTAAAAAATTGAAATATGATTTTCCTATCATGTTCATTAATCCTGAGGTGAGATTACGCTCACGTTCGTCAGGACCGAATACTCATCCATGTGGAGCCTCTGATTGGCTGTGGAGGCTCCGGGCGACGGCTGCCGTCGCTGCAGCTCCGCCTCCACTGCCTGCAGTCTGAACAGCATCTGTTTCAAAGCCTCTGCTGGACCCGGCTGCTTCCACACGCTGCTGTCCTGGTCACTGAGGCCAATCTGGGCCTGAGTGAGGCAGCAAAGGGAAGAGATCTGACTGGCTGATTCTGATAGTTCCGCCATCAAGGAAGGTGGTGGAGAAACTAAGGAAGGTTGGCTCGTGAGAGCAAACAGGACAGCATTATTATTTAATATTAACACAAAAAACAATGGATTTTATTAATATTTTTTAGTTATTATTCCATTACTTTTACTTATTCTGCCATATTAAAACACTTTAAGTAGGTACTGAATTGACGTCATCAAGGCATCGCTTCACACAGACTAACAGCTGTGGTTGCAGTGGGCAGACAGAAGGGGGGCGCTCCCCTCAGAAGATCTACTGTCTTGTACCTGAGATCCTCTGTCTGTCAACTCCTCCGTGTCGCCCCCTGCTGCTTCTCCTACGTCCCTGCAAAAAAAAAAAAAAATGTACATCTATATTACCGTTCACAGTTAAATTTAAAAAAATTACAATTTTCTAAATTTTTTTTCTAAAGGACTCACATAGTGACGCGCTGACGGTGCGAAGAAGAAAAGAGCTGCAGCTCCTCTGTGTCCTCCGGGCTGAGAGCCTCTTTAGCGCCACCACTCGGACAGACTGCAACAACAAGAGCTGGACATTAATGACTGTTCATTTCTTCAGAATACCTGCAAGTCTCACTGAATAAAATTTGATTAAAAAAAAAAGATGAAGACGTCAGTTCAGTAAAAAGTTAATAAGTGAAGATTTTACTTCTCCTCTCAGTAGTGTCCAACGGCCCCGTGCACGATAAGAAAGGTGGATAAAGGATGAATGGAATGAAAACATTAGAGAAGAAGAAGGAGAACCTGGAGTTGCGGGTGGAGTCGTGGACTCGGCTGAACCTCCAGGGCAGAGTTCTCCTTCAGCCCTGTGAGACAGAGAACTCAGGACCTGATCGGCCTTCTGGATCAGAGACTCAATCCTGTTGTCTAAGAGGATCAAAGCAGAAGAACAAAAAAAATAAAATAAAGGCCGGCACATGTTTAGGGGTGAGATTTTGCACTCACACACATGCACACGCACCTCTGAAGAGTGTCTCAATGACGTCCGAACCTTTCTTCTTGGTTGCTAGGAGAGAAATCTGTTCTGCGAACTGCAGCCGTAGGTCTCGGAGAGTCTGCTGGCTTTCAGCCTGACAGTGCACAGGATGCATTATCAATAATGATAACAGTGAGGAGGATCATTCATTTGAATGCACATCATACAGACTTAATATCAAAAGGTGGAATAGAAAAAAACAGGCCTTATGTAATCTACTAGATATTACATTCCATTAATATTGAATATTGAACACAGGGGATAAGGGATCAATATTAGATTTCAACATTATTATATTGGAAACTGTGTCACAATACTGCCACCTAATTAAAACCTAATCAAAATTAAAACCTGAGTTAAAATCACAACAGAAGAATGCAAATCCTCTGGGGCCCTGGTGACACACTTTCACACACGCTGATCAGTGATCACGTGAGCTGCCGTGTAATCAAAGTCAAGCTACGACAGAATCCAATTAAAGTCCATACGTGTGCACGTTCGTCATAATCCTCCAGCTCTGCCACCCAGGATGGAGCTCCTGACGCTGGTGCAGCAGATGAATAAAAACCTGAGAAGATAAAATATGACCACCTCACGAACCAATCAGGGGGGGTTAAACAATAAATACATCAACAAACCAACAAACAAAAGGTTTAGTGTTTAATACTTGGCTTGATTTGTGATTTTTATATTGGTAAAAGCATAACTTACTGCACATAAATACATTCATCAAAGTGTATACTCGCAGTGCAACAGAGGTAATTTGGTTTCCCTACTCTAAGAACAAATCTTATATGCACATGTATATAAGAATATCCCTGACTGGCAGGGAGGGGGCAATGTGCAAAACATACTACTACATAACTGCAAAATAATAAGTTGAGATTTCCGTACCAAGCTCCTCCCACTCCTCCCACCCGCCTCCCTCCGTGGGTGGCGGCGGGTTGCTGAGATCGCAGTGCTGGACCCAGGCTGGGTACTTCAGGTCGGGCACACTGGTGAGTCCAGAACAGCCCATTTCACTTCTGTTGCTGGTGAACCAGCGAGGAAGGTGAAGCGACGCAGCCGGCTCTGCTCTCTGCGACCCTGCTGCCCGGCGAGGCTTCCACTGAGAGAAACATCAAACACCGGGGTTATCAGGGCAGCCTTGGGAAGGCAGAGGTCAGGAAACACTGACGGGTTTCAAAATGGAAAGATCCAGTGTGTAATATCTGGCTTGATTGGTCATTTTTTACATTGCTAAAAGCTTAATATACTGCCCGGAAATACATACATAAATAGATATCAAATAAACCAACGAAGAAAAAGAAGAAGGTGGATGTGAAGTGAACCGTAGTTCCCTGGCAATCTCAGGAGGGGGAGGAAAGATGCTGCAATCTGAAAAGCAACCACTTGATGTTGCTGTTTCTTCCTCAAAATCTCAAATATTATACAAACGGACCTTGAAGGCTACACAGAGTAAAGATCCTTCCAACAGACACAGAAACATTTGTGGCTCGTCAAGACATGAAAGAGAAAAGATTCTGCAGGATTGAAATTGAAAGCATCGTAACAATGCTGTTTTTTTGTGTGTCCAACATGAGGGAGCTTTATGGCTGCAATACTGTACAGTGATGATGAGCCAGTGCTGACAAATGGAAGTGTTACATCATGTGTACTGTCATCACTAGGAGCTATTTATTAACTAGCTGAGCTACTGTTGATTTAAACATGGCTTCTATGGTTAGCTTGGCACGACGGAAACTCAGTAGCAGCAGTCGTTCATTACATTTTTTTTGGTTAGTTTGGGTTCAAGAAAGTTGCTTCATGTTCTCAAAATGAGAACTTCTTTCATCAAGGTTTTTTTATATTTGATGCCTTAAAGTCCTCTGTCACATCCACATATATTTCAGTTCCCTGTAGTCAGTTTTGACTACAGAACTCTGCACAATGTTGTGGGCTGGACTTGAGAAGAAAATGAGGGGGGAAAACATGAATTAAAAAAAATCACCTGATGGCAGCTGACTGAGGAGAAGTCAACCTGCGGCTTCAACGGAACCGCACTTTGTCTTCTGCCAAGTGAAGGAAGACTAATTAATGCCAAATGTACTATAATCCAGGTCTGCTGAGAGACAGATCCACCGCGGGCTGTTACTACCTGAGGACCCTGGCGCCACCGCCAGGACGGGGGTTGGGTTGATTTGGTGAGGGGACGGTGCGGCTGCCGCCGTTCAGTCTGTCGCAGTTTTTATGTGCAAGTGCGGAGCAGCGGAGGTGCTGCTGAGGTTGAGAGGCTTCCGACTGGTTCAGGAGCCCTGCATAGCACACAGAAGGAGGTATGAGAGGTAAATATCTTGTTTTTAGACTGTTTTCTTTTTTTTTTTTATTCCTTTATTTCTCGTTACCTAATATAATTTCCCTTTTCTTTGCACTATACTGTTGCTGTATTTGCAAACTTCCCCAATGTGGGATTAATAAAGACATTCTATTCTACTCTATTCTGTCTATAAGAAGAAGGTGGACGAGGTATCCAGGTTTGGTTGTGCAGGCCACCGTAGTTCACTGGCAAGTTCAAGAGGGGGAGGGAGAGAGTTAAAGACGGTGCAATTTAAAATGTAACCACTCGATGTTGCCGTTTCTTCCTCAAAATCTCCAAACATTAACGACACGTAATTTCACATTAAGGTTGATATAGTTATACATGTTCATCTAACGTGACTTAAACTGTCGCCTGACGACGTCAAATATCGCAACATCATACAGCAAGCAGAGGCATGACGAGGACGATGAGCGAGCACCTTGGAGGAAGGCCGAGGTGTGCGTGACGGGCATGGAGCCGTCGAGAGGGATGGACAGCAGCTCGTCCGTGGTCATGGAGAGTCGGTCTCTGTTGACGCGGTGACGCAGGGAGCTGAGCGGGAGATTCAGGAAGTCCAGTTCTCTCTCCGTCAGACGCTCCCTCAGCACTGGGGGGTGAAAGCACCAAGCAGAAACTCTCATTCAGAGCACAGAATAGATTCATCGAGAAATTTTACGACACAACAGCAAGAGTCAGTAACCTGACACGATCCAGTGCAGTTTGAATCTGGCCCAGCTAAACAGACCAGTTAGGAGCAGTCGCTGTTTAGTGACGGTATCTCTGTATGGTGACCTACCATCTTTGTTTCTAAGCGTACTCAGTTTGGGTCTGCTCGGGGTACCGCACGGTCCAGTGGGTCTTCTTGGCAGTGGCTTCGGGTCACGGCAGCAGTTCTCAAAATCTGCAATGTAGGCATCCAGGGCTGCAGAAGCCGAGTCGTAATCCTGAAAGCAGCCAAGAAAGTCATCCACATCAGTTTATGTACATGAAGGAGCTGTCGTCGGTGAAATGACGCCAAAACACCGAAGCGGCAGAACAGAACCTTGTCTCTGTATCTGAAGGTGGTGTTGTGTTCAGGAACCATCAAGCTGCTTCTGAGGTGACCTGAGCTGGACAGTAGCGACGTCACCGTTGACTCTGGAGACATGGCAGAACTGGCCACACTGCTGGACTCCATGCTGGGAAACAGAAAGCGGAGTGCTGGTGAGGGATTTGCGACACAGAAGAGTTTTTTTCTCCATCTACTTTATATTTTTAGTTTAACTATAAATTGTATTTAAAAGGGAATAAGGAATGCAAACATGTCACATACTTCACATAATACTGGATTCCTTATTGCATTTTCACCATCCTGATCCTGATCCTGATCTTATGGTTTTCCAGGCGTCTCAACCAGTCGGTGAGCCTTGACTGGAAATGGTTGAATAGAGAGAAACCTTCGTCCACTGCAGTTCAAGCAAAAAACAAAAAAAAAAAACAAAACAGAAATGTTCATGTTACTTATGGACAGAAAATACTGGCATGAAATTCTTAGGAACCATGAGACATTTTTTAAAAATAAAAAAAAACACCACCAACAAAAAACAACTGATTCACTCACAGAAAGTAGACAGACAAATGGATTCACCTTTTTGAACTGAATATAGTTCAGAACTGAACTGAACTCAACTTTTTTTGAACTGAATATAGTTCCGAACGGAACTGAACTCACTTTTGAACTTAAAACAGTTCCGAACGGAACTGAATTCAGAACCAAAGAAGCCTTTCGGGTGAGAGGCGAAACGTTTTCAAGATCGCAAGTACGCAGTCCAGTTGCCCGAACTGAACCCTTGTACTTTTGAGACGACTTGGATGACTGAGAGCCTTCACAGACAGTTCACGACGTCCTCCGACTTGCCACTCACCGTGATTCAGTCTGCAGAGCTGCACAACATTCAAAGCTCCCGGGTTAAAATCACAGCTGAGCTCAGCGAAGCCCTGCGGGCGTTGCGACGCCACCCGAACAGCATTTAAACCAATGATGGATTCAAAGGAACAACGGAAAGATGCAAACACGATCAAAATAGTAGATGACGAGACTATTGAAGACTATTGAAACTATTCGTCCATCTCACCGAGACTAACTTCGCTCGCTTTACTGATAGGAAGCTTCTGTTTCCGCTGTTGTCACGTCAACCAGAAAAGCAGGTCACGTGATCGGCAATTCGAACTAATAATGTTCTAATAATTGTTCACGTCGTCGTATCATTTACGGGCGATGTATTTACTTTTTTGCGAATAGAACTAAAAAAGTTATTACTTTTAAACAAAGTTAATCTGATCATCTTCCGGTCGCGTCAGTCATAATATTTCCATACCGCGTAAAACCGCCTAGTTTTGCTGATTTTTTTTTTAAGACAACGTAAATACATTGAGTCAAAAACGGTACGTTTAATCGATATCAAGACGAAAAAAATATTTTTTTTAAGGATGAGTACGCTTCCCATGCAGTAAAATAAATAAATAAATACCAAACTTCCTGTGCCTCGGTTATTCTGCAGTGCCGCCTAGCGACACGGAGGACTGTAAGCAACCTTACGCCATCTACCATACTAAAAATCATTAAATGTCCAGTCCAATAATTTTGACATGATATTGAAATAACCATATAAAAAAGGATGTCAAAACACTATGTGGCCCTCTGACATACAAAATATCAATGTTTGTCAATTGTGCAAGGGCGCTCATCATATATATTCTGAATATCATTGATAACGCACTCTACCAACTGAATTTGGTTAATTGTGTCTTTATTTAAGGTATGAACATATTATTATCAGCGCTTTTCTTTTATAACAGACACGAGACTATTTTGAGACGTTTTCGTACCTTTTACACGTTTCATGCCTTTACGTTTCAACGGTAGTTTCCGTATTCCTCAGAAGGTCCTTCTGACAAAAATAACGTCTCAAAATAGTAATGTGTGTGTAAAAAAATGGTAATGATGATATAACGCACCAGACTACCCACATTTATAGTTTATGTGTGCGCAGTAGCTCCCTCAAGCAAGCAGTTTATGAACCTTACATATCGATGACCTTTTCCTTCAGTGCCCCATGAATGCTCGCAGGCCCCTTTAAGTGACAGATGCACAGGGAGCCGTGTGACGTCACAGGAGGCAGGGAAAAACAGCACTCTTCTTCCCTTCACTCCAGGCTGGAGGAACACATAAAACAATGCTAGGCTAATGTCCAATAAATAAAAAATATAATTACACTGTATTTATTAATTATAAAACTTGTTTATACATCACTGATTCAATTGTACTTTGTTTGTTTTTTTAGTCATGCCTTCTCATTAAATGCAAAAGAGTTGAGTTGTGTTTTACGTTTTTCAAACAGTAGCTACTAAAAGTAAAAACATAAAAACAAAAATAAAACTATGGCTAGGTGCTAGCTAAACTGAAATTAGCATTTACTATAATCTCATTTGAAATGACAGGAAACACATTCTCAAGTCTACGTACAAAAAAGTTCTTCCGTGCGCCGTGAAGTTGTTACCATCGCACGTAAAAATTCCTGACGACGTACATGCGTGCGAGTGTACGTGTGTGTGTGTGTGTGTGTGTCGAGTAAAAAAAAAAAAAAAGTCGTCAACCCGGCTTCCGTACGCGAGAGAATACGTGCGTGCGTACGTACGTACGTGTGTGTGTGTGTGTGTGTGTGTGTGTGTGTGCGCGCGCGCGTGAGCCCGTGTCGAAACGTCACGCCCCGCCGCTCGCCGTTGGTCCAGTCCGGCTCAGCTCGGCTCAGACGAGCCGCTGCTCCCTCTTGAGGTGGAAATTGACCAAATCCAGCAGGAGGGGTGAAGTCAAGTGAAGCCATTTTTACGTTTCACTATTCCGGGACGTCCCAGGCAGCTCCGTGGCCCGGACTACCGGACCCGGACTAACCGGACCCGGGCCACTTTATATTTTTCGTATCGCAACTTTAACCCGAAATAACCCCCGTTAAAGCAGCCGGAGTGAGGGAGAGAGGGGGAGGGAGGGAGTGACGGAAGAAGGGAGGGAGCGAGGGAGAGTTAACGTTAACGTAACGTCGGTGACGTACGTTGTTGGTCCGCCCGGGCTGCTGCTGCTGCTGCTGCCGCTGCCGCTGCCGCTCCGCTGGCTCAACCACCGCCGCCGCCGCCGCCACCGCCACCACCAGCACCAGCACCAGCACCAGCAGCAGCGCTCAAGTGAGAGGAGGCTCCTTCCTCGGCGGCGCCCACCAACACGGCTCGACCACACCGTACATTGGGAAGTAGGAGCCGGCGGTGATGGAGAAGAAGAGGGCGGACTGTCCCGCTCTGCCGCCCGGCTGGAAGAAAGAAGAAGTGATCAGGAAGTCCGGGCTAAGCGCTGGAAAGAGCGACGTCTATTACTACAGGTATTCCTCCGACCACTGATCTCCACAGCTAGTTTTGGTTTTCCTATCACTTCCGGACCGCTCATCGATCGGTGGCGGGGGTGGGGGTGGGGGTGGGGGGTCAGCCGGCCGGTGGCCGTTGACCCCTGACCCCAGCCGGTCACCGTCCGGTGGAAAGAAGTGTCAGCTACTGATTAAAGCGATACGTGTGTGTGTCCCCCACCCCACCCCACCCACCGCCAGTCAATCACTCACAGTTCCAGGGCCGTGCAGCTTTAATTAAAACACTTTAAACTTCTCCGCCTGAAGTTCAAAGTGCTTGGTGTTTGTTCGTCAGCTGTGCAGGAAGCTGCGCAGCCCTGCGCGTCATTCACAGCGCTCGTTGTTTTTGTTATTTGTTTTTTTACTAAATGGATATTTCAGACGCTGTATGTTCATACGCTAGTATGAACGTGTGTGTATTTATGTACATACATACATAAATGTAGTGTATGTATGTGTGGGGTATATGTGTGTACGGATATATGTGTATGTACGTGTGTGTATTTATGTAAACGTGTGTATGAATGTATGTATGTGTGTGTGTGTGTGTGTGTGTGTCTGTGGCTGTCAACAGGCTGTTAGTAGCAGAAAGGTTTCGACGAACCAGCAGCTCCGTCTTGTTTGTTTCGTTTCAGCGTTCAGTCCCTAGGTTTCACATGCGTCCTTCAAACGCTCCCCGGCTTTTCTTTATCTGTTCATTCATCTTCAGGGATGAGAGGCGTCGATGAGTGGCACTCGTATTGTGTCATGGATTTGACACAGTGAAAAAAAATCAGTGCAACCTGCTTGGAAAAAAAAAAAAATCCAAATTGTTTATACAAATTGTGCAGGTCTGGTAAAAAAAATAAATAAAAAATCTTACGCCGACGTTTGAAATGAAGTAAATATCTCATTTCACTGAGTTTCTCCACATACAGTTTTAAAAATATGTATGAGCCAGTGAAGAAAAACCCGTATCACACCAGAGGCCCCACGATGTGTCACCGTTGACCATTGAGCCCCGCAGCAGTCATTTAATGGGAAGTCAGCCAACAAAAAGTTAGATTTGAAATTATCCTGTAAACATACAGCCAAGCCAAACCAGTCGTCATGGTTCAAAATTTGCTTTCCCGTTGTTGTTTTTTTTTTTTGCAGTCGCTTATGACTCAAATTAAAATTCATGCACATTTGTTAGCCTATACATTCCTGCGCAATTTAGTGACATTATGACTAATCTGGCCTTCAGCACAGGCCAACAAAGACCACATGAAAGAGTAGGCCGGCCGCTATTCAAATTTGTCTAATACATATTAGTACCTATATATGATTGTATATTTTAAAACAAAAAGAAAACATGTAATTAAAACATAATACCGCTGTTACAAAAGTTAAGCGAGCACTCAGGCGCTCGAAGGATTCACTGTCAGAGTCTTTAGCGCTGCAACCCGTCATGACTCACTCGTTGCTTCCGTTGTGGGAGGGTAAATATTTTGTATTTTGTGTGTGTGTGTGTGTGTTTTCAGGCTTAATTCAATACAACACCACACGCAAAACTACTTGAATTCCAACTTTAACGCGCTCACCTCGATTTACCCTTCAGCGGGCCTGAGACACAAAGGGCTGCGCCTCAGCGGCCCCGTGGCTACTTCCTGAGTTTGCTAAGTTACCCGACAATTGAAAAAAAATGGGTCTTCAATCGATGGATTAATCGATGGATTAATCCATCGATTAATCAACTTTATTTGTGAGCTGCTAAATCACAACCAAAGGCGTCTCAAAGTGAGTCTTCTGGGTTTGTATTATTCTTCTCTCTCGTTTTCTCAGCAGACACACACACACACACACACACACACACACACACACACACACCACTCCTCCCGGGGGGCCAATCGGCCAGTGTGCACCTTTGTTTCATCGTAGCTTTTGTTAATTTCTGCAATTCACTCGTTTGGGAGCGTTTTTAAATGCGAGGACTTATAATTTATGACCATAAGCCAAAAGTCAAAAGTTTGGACACACCTTCCCATGCAAATTTTTTTTTATCTTTACAACTTTCTCCACTGCAGATAAATACTGAATACATCAAATATATGAGCAATACATATGTAACTAATAACCAAAATAACTCTGAATATGCTTTTTTTTAATGAAAGGTGGCTATTTTGAAGAATTGAAATCTGAAACGTGTCTGAGTTATTTGACACTTTTATTGTTTCCTACATAATTCCATGTGTGTTCATACGTGGTTTTGATGGCTGCAGTGAGAAGCTGCAATGTCAGTAGTCATGAGAATGAAAGCAAAGACTTTTGAGTTCAAACGTTTGATCGACGTTTCATCAGACGGCCGCCAGAAATGCCACGGAGCCCAGGGCCGACGTTTCCCTTCAAAACGCAGCTCGTCTCGGGGAGGGAGGGACCATTTCGTTGCAACAATTTTTCACGCTTTTCCCTCCTGCTTCTGCATCCGCGTTCGTTTCACCGCACCCGACGCATGCACTGGCGCGCAGTGATGTCACTCCAGGTGCAGCAGGCCTTGCGGTGAGGCCGTGACGCCGGCGCCGCTGCTGCGCTGCTGGAGCTGCTGGCTGCGCTCGCAGGCCGCCGCCGCCGCTCACTTCCTGTTTTTCAGCAGCTCAATCAGCTTAACAGCTCAGCGTCAGTCCCATCTCCCCCCCTCCGTCACATCCTGGACGAGATCAAGGGTTCAGCGGCGGGACTCTCTCTCTCTCTCTCTCTCTCTCTCTCTCTCTCTCTCTCTCTCCCCGCTCTCTCGCTCTCCCTCTCGCTCTCTCTCCGCTTTCAGTTTGCCTCGTAATGTGACTCATCAGTTCCAGTAACAAGGTGGTGGTGGTGGTGGTGGGGGGGGGGATTGCTGACTAGTCAGCAGGTCAACTTACTGGAAGAGGCGGCAACACCCTGCTCCGGGCCGCGTCTCCGTCGGCCGTGGCTGCGTCTTGGCGAAGGAAAAAAACAACAACAACAAAAAAAAACAACGGCCCGGGGTTGTTGTCATTTTTCGACGCTTTTTTGTTTTTTAAATGACGTTTCAAAGAAAAATACTGAATGGGACGACGCCCCGAAACACTGTGTGTCATTACGATCCTCAGTCACACACACACACACACACACACACGCCCGTGTAGCGCGTACACACACAGCTGCTGACCTACATGTCAGGCGAGCGCCTAATGAGCGTGCGTCTCGTGCGCTGCTGCGCTCGTACGAACCAGGTCAAAGTTTCGGCCCCTTCGAAGGCTTTGATTGTATTTTCCCAAAAAAATAAATAAATTAAAGACAAAGGTCAAAGGTTAAACGTTGCTTCAAACGGCTTCAGGTTCAGTATTCTGACCTATAATAAACCAACGAAGAAGAAGGTCACTTCGCAGGCCACTGTAGCTCACTGGCGAGCTCAGGAGACAGGAGAGGACATCATTGAAAGAGCGCTGGAATCTAAAAATTTCTTCTTCAAAACCTCCCAATATTACACACCCAACCTTTAAACGTGTTGCTGGGTAGATAAACCACTGGCTGTGGGCGGCGGCTACAGGTGTCTGATGTGATGTCATCGCCGACATAAGAATTGTTGCGGCGATAAGGACGTTATTTTCACGCTGCGTCTTTACGCCTACGCTGTTGCTGCTGTCAGGAAATGACGTCGCAGCGGGGAACTGGACCACTGTTACTCCGCAGATCCATGTCAGGTTTTGCCTCTTGCACTGTGTGCTGAGTGAAGATAGCAGACTTGCGGCTGTTGGAGAATGTAAAATAGATACTGGGCTACTATCAGGGTGGTCCCCAAGCCTGGAAAAAAATGCGAGGGTTATGTAAAGAAGGGCATCCGGTGTAAAAACCTCGGCTGCGGCGCCCCCTGAAGGGGACAGGCTGGAAGGACTTGCTCTTGTCGCGGGGTTTCTTATCGATGTCTCCTATCAGTTAACAGACAGTTGAAAGTAAAGGCTCGTCTGGCAGCGATTATATCAACGTAATCGCATCAAACAAAACCAACAGAACAGCAGTCGTTTCTTTTCTCCTCCCACTTGCGCGACTGTGTCACTCTGCTGCTGCCGCGGCGCGTCACCAGTCCCCCCCCCCGTCTGTGGCATTGCTTAAATGCAACTCGCTCACCTCCTCGACCTGGGTGACGCGAGTTTGATCAGCAGTTTGCATTTGTTTGCGTTACAGTTTTTTTTTTCCCGGAAGGCCTACGGTGACACGTTCACGGCAGATGACAGCGTGTTGGCTCAGGGTTTATTTCACTGTTTATTTCAGTGGGAGTATTTATAGTGCACAAATTCTTTATTTAAAAAAAATATTCCTGTTGGACCTGTTGCTATAGACCAGGCATGGGCAAACTACGGCTCAGGGGACTTATGCGGCCCCTTTTTAACCCGGCCTTCCGAATTTGAAGAAATAATATTAATAGTCAGTCATAAAATAGCTGTATTTTATCCAATTTTCAGTGTTGTAAGAGTCATTTCAGTACAGAGTTAAACACCGTGAGGCTTCAGAGACTCTGATGTGTTTGCAGCTTTGCTTTGGTTCCTTTTTATTTGACATTAAATCACATTTCTTCTACACCTCCCATAATATATTTTCTCCTCCTGTGAGGTGGCTCACCAAAGCACTCCATCCACCTGCTGCTGCTCCGGCTCCCCCTCTCTGTCACATTTTACAACCCACTGTGGCCCCACCAGTCAAAAAGTTTGCCCAGCCCTGTTACATAGACAGATAATATAGATATTATGAGTGACATTAGAGCCCCCCCCTGTTAAGCTAGCACTGGAACGTATTGCTCTTCTCTTCCTGACCAGGCCAACGCGATGTCTGTCGGTTGAAAACCGAGTTTTTTGCCGAGGCGGCTGCCTGTCGCAGCAGTTTAAAAAAAAAAAAAAAAATACGCACGCCATAGTCGAGCGCAACAGCAGCTCGCAGTGTTCAGTGCGCTGACAGGCCGCGCAGGAAATTGCTTTGTCACCGCCAGCAACATTTCGCAGGCGTGGACGCAGCACTGAACGACTCTGAAATGATTGTGAAATCCAGCAAAGGGCTTTTAAATTTGGACGAGGAATTACCGATCACATGCTTTTGTTGATTTTTCTTAGAAATGTCACGCCTGCTGTTCAGTTAAAATGCTTTTTTTACAACCCAATAAATCCGGGAAAATTATGTTTTTTTTTTTATTCCCATGTCACTGTGATTTTAAGATTACGCGCCTAATTTGTGAGATTTGTGAGAAACCTTTTTGACTGGTGAGGTCACGAAAGGGTTGTAAAATGTGACGGAGCAGCAGCAGATGGATGGAGCTTTCTGGTGATCCACCTCACAGGAGGAAGAAAATAGAACAAAACCACCGCACGGTGTTTCGCTCTTTATTGAAATGACTCTTGCAGCACTGCAAAAATGTACGAAATACAGCTGTTTTATTTCCTCCTGACTATTAATATCATTTCCTCAAGTTCGGCAGGGGCGGATCAAACAGCTTCAGGGGCCGCCTCTGGCCCCCCCCCGGGCCGTAGTTTTCCCCTGTGTCTGATCTAACGCTAAAGTGTTTCGCCAGTCTGTAGTTGGCACAAACGGCTTCGCGACCAACGCGTCCGACCGGCGGGATGACAGTCGAGCAACAGCTTCCTCAGATTCGCTGTGTTTTCAAGCCTCCTGTGTCAACAACAAAAAAAAAAACCCCAAAAGCAACCCACTGGTTGCAGAAAGTGAGCAACGTCAGCAGCGTCGTCGTCTTTGTTGAAGTGAAACCTGACTGCAGAATGCAGCGTTGGGTCAGATGTTGCAAGCGAGAGCTGCAGCTTTCGTCGCCTCAATGGTCCGCAGATTCTGTGGGCGAGCGATGGAAGCGGCTTCGCCTTCAGGGGTTTCGGGCCTCGCTCTTCTTTTTACTCGTCTATATATTGCTGCATGATGAAGGGCAACGTATCTTAAAAAAAAAAAAAAAATGTTCTTGATCCGCCTCGGAGCTGCTCAGATGAAAATGCTCTCGGGTGCAGCGATAACAAATAGTTACAGCGGAGCAGATCTCGGTAGTTTAAAGGCATCCTGCTCTTCTGTAATTAGGCCCCTGGGTTTATTTAATCCTCAAGCTCATTATCCACCCTCGCTCGTGAAGCGTATGCATATATTGCTGTTGGCGTGTGTGGCGTTTTAGAGCTCCAATATTTTTCTTTAAAGTCAGAAATATAAGGAAAAAGGTGAGAGTTTCATTCTCGGCTTTTAAGGCCCGTAGAGAATCTGCTGCCAGGAGAGTTCCAGTCAGGCCATCGGCTCAAA
This sequence comes from Thamnaconus septentrionalis, assembly GCA_009823395.1. Classification (NCBI taxonomy): domain Eukaryota; kingdom Metazoa; phylum Chordata; class Actinopteri; order Tetraodontiformes; family Monacanthidae; genus Thamnaconus; species Thamnaconus septentrionalis. The sequence goes on from CM020518.1 coordinate 2,763,480, forward strand.
TCTGGCAACCAGGCGTAACTCGAACTCAAATTTACCCCACAAAAAAAAAAAAAAAATGCTAGTCCACTTTCTGTCATGCCGAGAAAATAAAATATTACAATTATTGAATTGAACTGTGTCTCCTGCAAAATAAATACCCAACATTTTCTCTCTCTCTCTCTCTATATATATATATACATATATATGTATATATATCAGATTTAGACCATGTTTGAGTCCATATTCATCATATATACTCTGCCAAGCTTCACCTGACCTATCTTACACTTATTTTGTCAATTTAGAAACATTGCATCATTGCATCATTCAGCCACTTCATTTCCTGCCAGTCAGTCAGTTTCCGAGCTTGACCAACGACTGCCAAGACTTCAAGGCTGCTTCTCGAAACAGGAAGCGCCGAGTCGCTCCGCTCTGAGGGAGCGCAGCGACGAGCTCCGTGTCTTGAAGTCTCGCTTTCGCTTCGAGACAGACGGACGTGCAGGACGAGGCGCCAGACAAACTACAAAGACAGGGCCTTTATCTGAAGTCTGCTGACTGACGGCTCCACCAGCCGAGTCCTCTGAGTCCTCTCAGCTCCGCCTCCTCACCCACGGCCATCACTGCATTGATCTGTTTGTTTGACCTTTGACCTTTGAGAGCGAGCCATATGTATATACATGCAAGTGTATTTGGGGACATCTTGCACATGGACAAGCACTTTATTGCGCCATAATTCCCATAGTCATGTAGATTCATATACAGTTACTATATTATATTATATTATATTATGTTATTTTATTTTATATTATATTAAATTATATTATGTTATATTATATTATGTTATTTATATTATATTATATATTATATATTATAATATTATACTGCACTATTGCACTATTATTATTATTTTTTACTGATATTATTATTACTATGACCGTTGGTATCATTATTAGATATTGTAATGGTATCGTGTCATATTTTACATGCTATTGTTTGCAACTAATTGCATTATATTATATTGAACAGTATTGCAAACACTCTTATCTGTAGACGCCACTTTTTTTTAAATTTAATTTAATTTTTTTTTTTTTTACCCCCCCTTCCCATCTTCTCATGGCATTAAGCAGAGTGTCATGGTAGCAAAGACCTGAGTAAAGTGAGCAGGGGCCCAATTTGGATCAGTTTGTACTTAACCAAGCAGTTGCTCCTTTCACTCGACCGTACAGCCGCCCGACACGTTCGCTTATTATCACCTTCACACATGGCGCGCCGCAGCTGCAGCAGTCAAGGCAAACCTCACATCCGTGCACACCAGGCGTGGGCAAACCACGGCCCGGGGACCGTATACGGCCCGTTGAGCTTTATAATCCGGCCCCCCGAACTTTGAAGGAATCATATTGATTGTGAGTAAGTCAAAAAAAATGAGAGTGCGATTCGGCATCAAATAGCGAGCTTTGCATTTTCGGTGAGAGGAGCAGAGGAGGGCCGTTTGAAACCTACGGTTTCACACCTGCAAAACCTGCAAGGGCAACAGCGTCACAGACATGTTGCAGCACGGCGGAGCGGCGGTCAGTGACGTCGCTTCCAAACCAGGAGGCTGTGGTTTCGCTCCAGATCCCTGCAACCAGCACGCAGACTTCTCTCCGCAGCCCAGAGACTTGCATGTTCGGCTTACTGGCGTAAAGGTCCTGTTTGTGAAATTTGACCTGATTTATGACTTTTTAATCTTGGTAAACGCTTAATATACTACCCATAAATACATGGATAAAAGTGTCTAATCACAGCACAGTTAAAGCAGTTTGTTTTTTTCTACCCTTCAGGTCCTTACACAGACCGGGAACAAATTTGTCAGGCAAATAATTGGCTTTTTTTTTTTTTTTTTTTTTAAACCTCTTTAAGTCCATGCAGGCTTCCACACAAGCAGTGAATTTCCACAGAGTGAAAAAGCGGCTGTTATTTTTTCTTTCTTGCGTCGAATTTTGCGGAACGGCTGGACGTCTGACCGATCCAAATGATGTTGGCATCCCGATGACGTCACATTACTGACTAGTAATATCATTTCTTCAAGCATCAGCGGGCCGGATTAGAAAGCTTAGCGGGCCGCATGTGGCCCCCCGGGGCCGTAGTTTGCCCACGCCTGGTCTCGCTAGCTTCCATCTTGCAGCAGCATTTTTAATGTTAGCCCTCCTGACAGTGGCGCTAACTACCAACGCTGCTGTCAGGAGGGCTTCCTTCAAACATCCTACACACTGGACCTTTGATTATCTGGAGATGTTGACGTGAGTGTCGGCCCTGCGATAAACTGGCAACCGCCGCCAAAGTCATCTGGCCGTTATCTGCGGCACCCCGACGACTCTTGAGCGCAGGATAAGCGGTAGATGGAGGACGGACGGACGGACGGACGGCCAATGCAAATGTTGTTTTCTCATGATGAGAGTCGATTGAAAAATGCATTCCTGTGACTCAGCTGATCTGCACTCTGTCTCCCCTCTCCTCCTGCTCCTCCTCCGCCTCCTCCTCTTCCTCCTCGCCCTCTTCTTCAGTCCCTCGGGGAAGAAGTTCAGGAGTAAACCCCAGCTGGCCCGCTACCTGGGCAACGCGGTGGACCTGGGATGTTTCGACTTCAGGACGGGCAAGATGATGCCCGGGAAGCTGCAGAAGAACAAGCAGAGACTCCGACACGACCCGCTGAGCCTGGCCAAGGTTAGCGACTGCAGGGTTTCACTGAGCGGAGCTCTGAGGCTGCGGCTGTGTTCCGTGTCTTCCAGCTCAGGTGGTCAGCTGACAAATACAGAGAACGGTGGTGAAAACCGTGGCCCGCAGAATTCATTCCAGACGCATTGCAATGCTACAATACGACACTCCCGTCACACCGTAAATTGAATTTGTATTTGCCTAAACTGGCTTTTTAAATTTTAGTCTGCTTAACCGCGTTTCCATTACAGTTTTTTGCAAAATCAAAGCGATATTTCTAAAATTTCGACACAGTGCTATTGCGATTTGCAGGTTTTTCTATTGAATGGCGTGAAGCGCATAAGCCGTCATTCTGGTCAGATCTCGTCCTGCGAGGCCCCACTGTGAGGAGGATGATGATGAACCGGTCACGTGACCCCGTACGTCACCATCCGCTGACGTGTAAATTGCACTTTTGCGATATACCTCCCGTATGGATCCGTGTGAAAAACGATATTTGCGATATTTGGGTTTTGTGCAAGTGGTCACGGCAACGCAGTCAGTGCCGCTGCTGCACCACCGTGTCGCCCATGAAAAGCCTCAACTTAATTTTGAATGCCCGCTTTGACTCACTTCACTCTTTGCAGTTTTATGTGGCCGGTTACTGCAGCAGAGTCTGTGTGTATTGGTGCGTGCGTGCGTGCACACTGCATGCAAATGCGCGCAGGTTCCTTTTTTTCAGAGGACTCTGGCGTGGAGGAGTCGACGCGGCCGTTATCTCTCCGTGCTCCTCACACCGCAGCCTCATGCAAATCTACACGCGATGTTTAGGCTCTGCGCAATTCTAGGGGTCACGGAAACGCGGCCAGTGCGACCCCAGCGATGACGAACCGGACACTCGGCCAGGGGGCGTCACCCTGCCTTCACCCTGTGACGGCTGGCAGAGTCTCCAGCAGAGCCCTGTGAGCCTGAGTGCAGGATGGAGAGGGTGTAAAAAGGCGTCGGGAAGCAGAGATAGGGCTCACTGTAGCGAGATGATTACGCTAATTTTTACGCTACTGGGCTGTGAAAAATCCATACCAGCGATGGCATTCGTCAGAGCTCTTTGGATGGGAGACTAGACCAGGCAGAGGCAAACTACGGCTCGGGGGGCCAGATGTGGCCCGCTGACCTTGAACATTACACTAATGAACCTTGTTAAGGTTTTAGTTTCCCTACGTTCTTGCGTTTCCTGCTGCTGCTGCTGCTGCTGCTGCTGCTGCTGCTGCTGATGATGATGATGATGATGATGATGATATCCTGGAGAATAACAGTAGCAGTAACTGTTAGTGCTAGAAAAAGCTGTATGTCATTCATTTAATCAGTCACTTCAACAACAAAGACTTCAAAGAGATATTTTGTTCTAAAGCTTTTTGTCTTTGTCCTCGCTCTTGACCAGCGGTGGGCAAACTACGGCCCGGGGGCCGTTTGCGGCCCAATAAGTTTGCCCACAGCTGGTCTTGACTCTAATTTCATTTTCTGCTGTCTGTCTGTCGAGAATATTGTTTCTTTTTTTTTATTTGAAGACAACAAGTGCATCAACACAGAAGGTGCGAAAGCGAAACCCCCGTCACGCTAAAACCGTGTGTGTGTGTGTGTGTGTCTTCCGCAGGGAGGCAAACCGGACCTGAACACAGCGCTGCCCATTCGCCAGACTGCATCCATCTTCAAACAGCCGGTCACCAAGGTGACCAGCCACCCCAGCAACAAGGTGAAGACTGACTCCCACAGGGGCACGGAGCAGCCCAGACAGGTGAGAGAGGCTGGCAAGCAACAACATGCAAAACACACACAGCACCAGCAGTCAACAGTGGCTGTGGGGCACCACTAGAGGGCGGTGAGGCACCGTTTTCAGAAGCGAGCTCGGCAGCGGGAAGGAGAGAGGAGGGTTGGATCAGATTATTAGATTAGATGGAACTTTATTGTCATTGTCATGAGTACAGAGCGACGCCATGCAGTTCATCCATCCAAGCAGGAGTTCTTAGCAGTGGATATGAATGTGCAGTACGTAGGATGTGGATGTTTTGAGTCATACAGATGAATGAAACAAAGCCGAAATTTTTGCTTCCACATAAAAAAAAAAAAAATCCAGCAAATCAACTTTTCCGTCCCAGCTGCTCTCTCATTCTAAACGCCTGCTTTAAAGGTACAGTTCAACATTTTGGCAAAACCCCCATCGCGCCCTTGTGGACAAGTTATGACCTGCACATTTTAGCACGCTGTGAAATTATGACGTAACATCACACGACACGAGTTGTCGAGGCAAAAAAAAAAAAAAAAAAAAAACAAAACAAACATTGTCTTCCGACAGATTCTGTGATTTTTTTGGACGTTCTTGTCGTTCGGCGTCCCTGACGTGAGGAGCACAGATTATTCTTCCTCTTTCTCTTCCTCTTCCTCTCCTTCACGAGCTGAGCCTGCTGCTGAGGGCCCCTCCCCTCCCCTCGCCTCCCTCCCCTCTCCGTCCCCTCTCGGAGCAGGACAACATTGCAGGCCCCCAAGTGGACCGTGAGGTTTAAAACCAAAGCAAACTCAAGAAAAACTCAATAAAAAAAAATAGAAGAAGAAGAAGAATGAGAAAAAGTAACTCCGCCAGAGTGTCTATTTAGGGTCACTTTTGCCGGTCCCAAGCCCGGAAAAAGGAGGAGGGTTGGAATGGTGGCATTGAGCAAACACAAATCAACAGAAAAAAAAAGTTCATTTGTTTCACTTTTAAAACTTTTTTTTTTTTTTTGTGTGTCTCTCCTGCAACATTTTTCCTGCTCTGACGGCAACTTGAGATCAGTCCAGAAATGTTGGTGCGTGCAAACGGTGCGTGAGGATGCCTGAGATCAAAACGCTTCTCAGGGACACGTCACGCCTGGAACCAGGAAGTAGTTTCGACCGCACCGCGGCTCCAGTTAGAACCGTCTGCTGCTTCCCGGACGCTCTGGTTCTTGTGGCCCAGAGAAAAGTTCCCCCTGTGATGTCGGCGCGTTGCGGGGATTTTTTTTTTTTTTTTTTTTTTTTTTTTTACCTTCCTGCGCCGTTTCATGTGGCCCGTCAATGACAGGCACTTTTCTAGGTGGTCGCCATAATAACTGGTATGGTGAAGCCATTTCAAGACCTCGTTGTGAAACCGTAGAACCAGTTGGTGGCGCCGTCAGGGCTCAGGAGGTTCTTCTCTGCTGGCCTCAGCATTCTTGGAAAAGTACATTTCCCATAAATATGATGACAAAGTCATTCTCAGTAGCCTGTTCCTGTCACGTCAGATAACATCCACTTGGTGGCGCTGCTTCCATTGTTGTGTATTACGGTCGAGTTTTTTTTTTTTATCCAATCATATTCTAGCTGGTTTGTGTCGTCAGGTTCCATGAAAGCTGCCTTCAGGGTCAACATTGCAGACTCCTGTTTGCTGTCAGTGAACGCACCGCTGTCAGTTGCAATGCCCATCAGCTACAGTATCTGTCTGTCTGTCTGTCTGTCTGTCTGTCTGTCTGTCTGTCCATCTTGACACCTAAGGTCGAGGTATCCACAGCGTCATTTTTCCAAAGTGAATCTGGTCACAGAGCTCTTTCTGTGTGTGTGTGTGTGTGTGTGTGTGTGTGTGTGTGTGTGTGTGTGTGTGTGTCTGTTTGCTCGCAGCTCTTCTGGGAGCGACGGTTAAAAGGCCTGCGGGCGTCCGACGTCGCCGAGGAGGTCCTGCAGACCATGGAGCTGCCCAAGGGCCTGCAGAGTGAGTCTCCCTCCGACTGGAGGTCCCCGGGGGGATGACCTCTGACCTCTGACCCTCTGACCTCTCTCTCTCTCTCTCTCTCTCTCTGTCCCGGTGTGCAGGCGTGGGCCCAGACTCGGGCGACGAGACGCTGCTGTCGGCCATCGCCAGCGCTCTGCACATGAGCTCCGCCCCCATCTCGGGCCAGACGTCGGTGGCGGCCGAGAAGAACCCGGCCATCTGGCTCAACCCCTCGCAGCCGCTCTGCAAGGCCTTCACCGTCACCGACGAGCACATCCGGTGAGCCGCCGCCGCTGCTGCTTTTTGTTCCCATATTGGGGAAATTTCCATAATTACAGCGACAGTGAATTGAAAATAAATAAGAAAGTAAGGAAAAAACTTTATTAAAAATAAAAACGAGATTCCTTTATTTTTTCCTTTTTGCACTGGTGTCTCCATAGCTGTAATGTAGTGTAATCACCCCCCCACCCCCACACACACACACACACACACTACACACACACAGTCCCTCTCAAGCAGTCTAAGCAGTTACTGCAACCTGACAGCAGGAGGCACTGTGGCGACGCCCAGACTGGACCGTCGGTTTTTTTTTTGTGCATGCATGGAAAGCACGTGCGTGTCTGTGTGTGTGTGAACAGCTGGCTTGCAGACATTACAGCAGAATCACCGGACGACATCGCTGCATTCTCTCTCTCTCTCTCTCTCCTCTCTCTCTCTCTCTCTCTCTCTCTCTCTCTCTCTCTCTCTCTCTCTCTCTCTCTCTCTCTCTCTCTCTCTCTCTTCCCCACCCTTCCTCTCCCTTTCTTTGACCTCCTCCTCACCTGTCCCTTCATTTTTCCCACTCATCAGTCTAATCCGTCATCCCCTCCCTCCCTCTCCCCAATCTTCTACCCATCCTCGGCTTTTCCTCCTATTATTTTTCGACTCCACTCCTTCATTATCTCCTCCTCCACTCTTTGTTTCCTTCACCTCCTTCGCTCCGTTCCTCATTTCGACACCCCCACCCCTTTTCCCTCTCAGCGTTCCTCCCCTCCCGCCACGAGGATTTACCTCATCCCCTCATCTTTATCATCCTCCTCCTCCGTCCTCCTCTCATTGTTCCATCCTCTCAGTCGAGCCTCATCCTTCTCCCCCTTTTGTTTTCTATACTCTCATTCCATTCCCCTCCTCCTCCTCTCTGCATCTTCCATACCTTTCTCCCTCAAGCCTTCCTACCTCCTCCTCCTCTTCTTATCTCTTCCCCTCCATTAATTTCCAATTCTTTCCCTCTTCCCTCCTCTCTCTCCCGCTGAATGTGCTTGTCATCCTAAATCGCTCTCATTCCTCTCCCTCCTCCTCCTCCTCCTCCTCCTCCTCCTCCTCTTCCTCTTCTCTTTTCCTATTTTCACCACTGCTACATCCAGACCCACACCTGTGTTCTCCACCTCTTTTTTTTTTTAAAAAAAAAAAAACCCCAAAAAAACAAAAACAAAAAACACATTTTTCTTGTTGTAATTCCATTATTAAGCTTTCAAGTTTGGTTTCTCGTGTTTTCCTGGATTGCGCTCATTTTTCTTTTTATGTTGTAGTTGTAATTCTTTATTTGTCCTTTCTATTTTCTGTGCAGCCTGGCCACAGTTGCATGGCTGCAAGGCTGTGTGTTAATCCACACCCTGCCTTGGATGACGGAGCCAATTCTCCCCTCGCGTCTGCGGCTTTCCCTGCACGTCTTTCTTTCTTTCTTTCTTTCTTTCTGCCAGTCTTTCTTTATTTGTGCGTGTTCTGACAGAAGGCAGCAGGAGTCGTGTGTTTGTGCGTTTGTGACAGGGCAGACAGACACACAATTAACGGCGACTCAGAGGGACTCGTCTCCAGTTCCACCCGACACTCAACAAATCAAAGCTTCCCCCAGAACTCTTGTTTTTTAGAAAATAAATCAATGCAGATTCAAGTCATCTGTGCTGCAAACATGCCTTTTATTTCATTTTTAAATCTATTTTTGGCATTTTTTTTTTAATTATTCCATATCTTTTCTTTCTTTGAATACTTTCAATTTTTTTCGAAAATGTTTTAGGAGGTCGGGCATCAAATAAAAACGCTTTCGTTGGGTTTTAGCACCTGTTGCCTTGATTTATTCCACAAAATTAAAAACGTAAAATCCCTTTTTTGAAACTGCCCACAAAGCCGCAGCCCGATCAAAACCACAGAGCTGCTCGGAAGCGTGAGGTTTGAGTTGAGGATTTTTGAAGACCCTGTTCAGACTTTGTGTCCTGTTGCTGTGTGTCGCTCTGCGCTCGCAGGGAACAGGAGCTGAAGGTTCACCAGGCCAGGAGGAGTTTGGAGGAGGCGCTGACGGCGGACAGCTTGGCGCGGGCGGCTGAAAACACTCGGGCGATGCTGGAGGGGAAGACGGCCTGATAGGTGCGACCTCATCCACGCCGTTTCGCTGTTTGGTTTGCAGCAGGGAGAATAATGGATAAAGAAAGAAATATTTAATATATATATATATATATTTTAAAAAAAATGTAATTAGTTTTATTTTATTTTATTTTATTTTAATTTAATTTTTTAAGATAATGTGTCCACTATACATTGGCCAATCATGCGGTTCCCTGCAGCTCAGCAGTGTCAATTTAATGCTTTATTTGGGTTGAGGATTTACATGGTCGAGCTTTTTGGTTTCACTTTTGGAACTCGTTAAAAGTTATTTTTTAACAGCTGGCCATATTGTGGCCCCAAGCAAGAAAAATAGAAGAACAAAATACATTGGTTTTTACAAATATATGGAATTTTCTCATGCCATCTAAAAACACCCTACATGTATAATGTAATGCAAAATATAACTTCTTTTATTTATAGGATTTTATTTTCATTTTCAACTATTGACAACATACATCTTCCCTCCCTGAAACAACACAAAACTATGTATTGGATTTATGAAAGATCCCGAGAGGACGTTAATCCTGGCTGCAAAGCGTCCGGTCGGTAGCGCTTGGAGCAGGACGCACAACCAGTCCGCCTCAAGTTACCCAACTGGTGTCAGGCTGGGACTCGAGGCAGGACTCAGACGCAGACGCAGAGATGTTTGATAGATCAGTGACCTCTGATCAGAGTGACAAATCAAAAACGCTGTGAATCCTAAGGAATCCGAATCAGGCCAACGATCCAGAGCTAAGAAAATAAAGCAAACACAAGGCTGAAGACTTATCGCTATGAAAAAAATTAACCAAACCAAAATGCTCCAACAGGAGAAAATCCAAACCCAGTAGAAAAGTTCCTAAAACATAAAACAACTCACACCGAAATGTGGAGGATCGAAGAAAAACTATGGTCAATTTATCACAAAATCAAAATCAATCAATCACACAACAGATACGAGACAAGGGAGACGCAGACTATATAAACACATGGAGGGTAACGGGGAACAGGTGAAGACAATCAGTGATCAGGGCCGACGCTGGCGACACATGAGGAGAGTTGCTTTCTTTTTTCAAAATAAAACAAAAATGAGAGCACTTAAAAAAAACCCAAGACAAGACAAACCTCACCATGTTGAGCGGCTGCTCTCACGTTTCTACCTTCTTTTTTTTTTTTTTTTTTTTCCTCGTTTGTGGTTTTCTCAGAGCAGATTTAAGGTGAGGACGCAGACAACTGTTGAAGTAGGGAGGCAGCGGCGCCGGTTCTGCTGGGTTTAAAGCGGCCGCTCCTGGACAGGGATGATAGGAGCCCCTCGCTGTCCGTCCTGCAGATTAGACACCAGCAAAGTGACACATCGCACCGTTAAAACGTCTTGAGTAATGCGGAGGCAGGCGCAGTGTGCTCCCTCACACACACACACACACACACACACACACACACACACACACACACACACAAAGAGACCTGTTGTGAATGCTTATAGGATTCTGGGCGTCTGATTGAAACTCAGCCATGCAGTAGTCCATTGTGCGCATGTGTGTGTGTGTGTGTGGGCGGAGGGGTTGGGTGTGTGTGTGTGTGTGTGTGTGTGTGTGCGCAGTGATTGATGGTCTGTGGGTTTGTTGTGGGATTGTGCGTTAATGCTTAATGTGATACGCATGCGCGTGTGCGAGGGGGTGGGGTTGAGGAGGAGGGGGGTAGGGGTGGAGGTTTGGGGTGAGGTGTGTGTCTTTTTTTCTGGGTTATTGCTTATACTTCACTCTGCGGTGCCTGTAAACAAAAGCAAATTAAAAAAACATTTACTGTCAGACGTCCACACATCCGTCCGAACCATCCATCATTCCTCCCACCGCCCCTATCTAGGTCAGAACCCCTCCCCGCCCCCCCTCCATCGCCACCACATACCTACACCCCCCAACGAAGTCCAGACACCGCATCCATTTTGTGCGTAATTGCCGAACGCATTTCCTTGAAAGAACAAAACAGACTTTTATGTACTTTTATGTTCAATGGAACCGCGCTGTTCAATGGAGCCGCTCTGCTTTTGCCCGCAGCAATCTGAAATGTAAACGTGGTGATAAGAATAAAGGTGGAAAAAAGAGAGACAGAGAAAATAGAAACCATTCAAACTGGGCAATAACATGGGAAGGACATGGCAATGGACATCTCATCATCCATCCATCCATCCATCTATCCAAATCCATCCATCATCCATTCTTTCAAATATTCATCCATCCATCCATCATCCATCCATCCATCCATTCAACTATCCATCCAGCCATCCAATGATCCATCCATCCATTCATTCAATGATCCATCCATCATCCAGCATCCATCCATCCATCCATCCAACTATCCATTCATCCAGTCAACTATCCATCCATCCATCCATCCATCCATCCATCCATCCATCCATCATCCATCCATCCATCCATCCATCCATCCATTCATCCAGTCAGCCATCCATCCATCCATCCATCCATCCAGCATCCATCCATCCATCCATCCGTTCAACTATCCATTCATTCAGTCATCCATCCATCCATCCATCCATCTGTTGAGGACAAGAGCCCAGAGAAAAAGCCCCACAGCAGCAGTTTAGCTGTGCGGCTGTTTTTCCAAAGTCTACAATCAGTCTGAGTTCTCCACTTCCCTCTCGGTGATTAACTGCGTGTAGAGTCTGAGGTGAAAATCGGTCAGATTTTAACACCGCAATCACATAAGAACAAACAAACATTCTAGTCACCCCACAGATGGAAAGAGTTTCGTTTGGCCCAATTCACAAGAATCATGTGTTGTGGAATTTCTTCTCTGCTGCTGCTCAAGAATGAAGTAGAGACTTCTGCTAGCCTTTATTTTGCAGAGAAAAAGCCGATGCACACACGGACTTCCTTGGGTGTGTTCACGTCTGGGTTGTCCGCGGGGTTCTGTATTCAGGTGGGAATCCAAAAGGTTCACACACACGATCAAAGAACCCCAAAAGGCCCAGACATCCCCTTGAGGGAATGAAGACCAGAGTTCAATGCAAAGATATTGGAATTACAATTCCACAGGGCAGACGTCAGATGTGTTTTGTTCCCTGTTGTTGGTGTCGAGATTTTTACTACCAGTGAGTGGTAAAATATTAAAATCATATCTGTGTCAAGTGTTTTGCAAAAAAAAAAAATTGGCAAAATGAACCGACGTGGTCTTGGAAAATTGCCTGGTGTGGAGTCGAGCCAACGGCATTCCACACTGGTATCGTGGCACTAACACACTAACGGTGTGTAACGGTCCCATCTATCAAACACCGTTGTTACCACCGCTGCCATTATTCAGCGCTCTCTTCAGGAGCCACTTACTGGTGATCAGCAGGCCATTTCATTGCAGGTCTCTTGTTATTCTTGAGAATGTTGCCGGGTGAAATCTGATCCAGTTCTTTAAACGTACCTTTAGGAATGCACGATGACAGGACTTTAACATTTTACAATAATGACCTTATTAAATCTCTGGGAGCAGATTTGGCACGTCGGACACAGTAATGGACCTGCTTTGTCTAAATTAAAGGCATAACAGGGCTTTTTTTTTTTTTTCATTGTAAAATAAATCCACAATGTTGAGACCTATTAAAGGGCAGCTTTGGGGAAAGTATGGCCAGGCGTCAACAGACAGACTAAAATTTGCCGCCAATAAATAACAGGGCTCCGTACAGCATGTTTCCATTAACATTCTGTCCAAAACGTTCTGGAAAGGACAGCTCTTGACAAGTGTGTATTGGAATTGCAAGGAAAGTGTTCTATAATTGTGTTCTTTGCTTTAATGGCCTCTAAAACGCTCAGAAATCAGCTTTAAAAGATCCTATTCTTGGCTGTGGAAACAGTTTCAGAACTTCCGAAGACTTGAGTATTGTTACATATTTATAATTTATTGAAAAACACGTGAAATTAAAATTAGGAAAATTAGGGGGAAAAAAGGCCATAAAGAATGCTATATGTATGTATGTATATGTATGTACAGAGAGAGAGCTGTCTGTCGATTAAAAATTTTAATCGCGCTTAATCGCATTACTGTCCTGAGTTAACTCGCAATTAATCGCAAATTAATTGCAACATTTTCACCCTGCTCTATATATAACTCAACAAGATATATATTTTATACATTTATTTTGCACTGAGCCTGAGTCTTTTGACATTTCCTGACAACAGGGCAGCTCGCTTCCTCTGGACAACATGTCCAGATGGTGAGAATAACCTCTCACATGGTACAGATGTGGGCAGGTTTTACTTTGAAAATTGCTTTTATTTTGGAACAAAACACTGATCTGTTAAACAGGACAGACTCAGAAACTAAACATCCAAGTCCAAGTTCACCAAGCAGGCAGCTTGTAATGTGTCTTCCGGCTCTTTGTCTTCTCTTTTCGTGTGATGTTTGGCAAAATGCGCAGTGTGTACAGTACAGGGGGTGAGAGACAGTCAGTACTGATGGGGGTGTGTGTGGGGAGGGGAGGTTGCAAGACGCCTGCAGTAGGGTTTGTCTTGTCAGATTCAAAAAGCCACATTAGCTTCCAGAGTGGTTGCTGGTTGGTGGCGACGCGTCTGTCATGATAGATGCCTTGTCAATGGATGGCGCAGTTGTTTGTGTCTCTGCTTGCTGATGTTTCTTTAAAAGACAACAGATAAGGAGGGTTTTTTTTTTTTTTTTTGGAGTGCATTTGTTTTCTGTTGGCGGGGGGGGGCTGTCCATTAATGCAGATTTATGCAGATTGGCTGGGTGAGAGTGATTTGGACGAAAGGAGCCACTGAGAGTCAAGGAGTGATTACTAATGGGTTTTTATAGCTGGACCAGAGAGAGTGCAGCCACCAGCCAGTGTGTGTGTGTGTGTGTGTGTGTGTGTGTGCGTCTTCAAGACTGTGTCTCCTGGGTGGCTTTCAAGCTGTTGAAACAACCATTTATACTCCACTTTAAATCTTCACAGAAATTTCAATACCTGGAGTGTTTTCTACGTCCGTAACATTTCCTGCTGTTTTTGTATTGATTTTTTCTTTTTTTTTTTTCTGTGTAAGTTTATTTCTGTCATTCGATATGACCCTAATGAGTCTTTTGGGACGCACTAGGTTATGCCTGGTCGTAACTCGCCAAACAGGAATCAGAGGTGATGCATTAATGCTACCTGTAAACAGAAATAAAAGGTTGTGTTGCATCGTTTCTGTCTTTCGATAGCAGCGCCACAGCAGTGAAATACTTTCCTGCTTGGAAAAGGTTTGTACGTTTGGTTTAAGTAGCCAACCAGCAGCAAGGTTTGCTGATGGCGATGAAGCAAATGTCAGTATTGGATAATATCTATTTTTGCAAACTTTGGCGTGACCTATCTAGAACTCAGTCCCTCTAATTTTAGACCACTAAATAATCAGCATGTTTGTATTGTCTATTGACTATCCAGGCTGCTGGCATTAGCATTTCGTATAAGGCCGGCTGCAAATGCCAGATAATGATATTTAGAGGCGGTTGGCCGATATAAACAATTAAGAGCTTACGTTGTTGTTGATTTGATAAAAATGCAGCGACAATATATGAAGTATTTGTAAATGCTATGATCTTATGAAAGAAATGTAGGCAGGAATAGTGTCGATCTGGCGTTCCAGTAGCCGCACTGCACAATTCCTCGGCAAAACACAATTCTTTAATCGCTGGATTCCTCACGCCTCACAGGACAATGGAATATACACCAGGGATTAGCAGTCAATGGTTGGATTTGTGTCTCCTGCTTGGCTGAACAACCCGATTCCCGAGTGGCAGTTTCTGCTACTGTTTCTGCACGTGTACAGTAGGTGTGTTCTGTAGCGCTGCCGTGGTTGTCGGCAGTCCTTGTCGTCATTGTCTGCGCCCTTTCCTCTCGTCCCACAGCTACTCCCCTCCTCCCGTCGCTTCTTTGGAATGCACATCTTGATGGTGCTTCCCCAGCTGTCTGGAACTGCAGCTTGGAGGCCTGCTTGGTTAACGTTGCCTGGCTTAATGTGGCGTTTCCAGACATCCCTGAAGTGCAGAACAGGCCTACCAACTCAAGTGGTCGGAAAGGTCCCCAGTGGCAAGTCCGTTTCATTAGAGTAACATGATCCAACGGTGTGAAATGCCTTGGAAAAGTCAATGAAGAGGGTCAGACAGCACTCAGCTGGAAACAGGTTGATCGCTCACTTTGGGTCGAGGCCAGTTTGAGTGACTTGGCGTCTTGTTCACAGGTGATTGAAAGAGGATGAAGTTGGAGATGGAAAGGCGGTTGGAATCCCAGCTCCGACTGTCCAACATGTCAGTGCGTCCTGGGACAAACTCACTGAACCCTAAATTCCCAATGGGCCTGGCAGTTCTTTTCATGGCAGCAGCCACCTATTGAAATATGAACATGTGTGTGAATGGATGAGTGAGAGGCCATTGTAAAGCACTTTGATGTACCATGAAGGTGCTGGAAAGTGCAGTCCATTTACCGTTCAGAGTAGAGCCGCTGGTCCTTGGCAATGGAAAGGAGCTAATTGTAGGTGGTTTGGGTATCTGGTCAGGATGCCTCCTGGACGCCTCTGTCTGGTGTTTCAGGCACGTCCACCTTGGTAAAAGCCACAGGGTTGGCCCAGAGGAGTTTTTGGAGGGATTATATAATCCCAGTCTGGTTCTGGAGCGCCCAGGGGTTTCAAACTGAGCTGGTGAGAAGAGTCGCTGAGGGAGACCTTAAATACCCTGCTGAGCCTCCCTCTCTGACTCGATTCCTGGATAAGCATGAGCAGATGGATGGATGGATGGATGGATGGATGGATGGATGGATGGATGGATGGATGGATGGATGGATGGATGGATGGCTGCTTTATTGCTTCGGCTGGTGTATTTACCTGATGGAGACCAAAGATTAACCTCTGCTGACTGAGAGGGACTGGACGTGTTTGATATGAACACACAACACGCTGAGGTGTTTATTCATTTGTGTGTGTGTGTGTGTGTGTGTGTGTACACAAGTTTGTTTGCTTCCCTGTGATTATTAGCTGTGTGTCTTCTAATTTCCAGAGGTGCTGATTCAGGCTCTTGCAGCTTTTTTTTTTTTTTTTTTTTTGTCAGCCACTGTAATTAGTGGATGTTGAGACGCAGAATTATCTGCTTCAAAGTTACTCACAAGGCAGATAAACCCTTTCTCTCTCTCGGCGTGTGTGTGTGTGAGAGAGAGTGTGTGTGCGATAATGTGTGTGTGCGTGTGCGTGTGTTCCGTCAGTCAGCTGGATTGCCCCGATTAAGCGGCAGATTATCAGGATTTTCTAATTATTAGGGAGTAATTAAGACTGAGCTGAGGATTATCAGACTGAAACATGAAATGCTAAAACACTAACCGAGGAAAACACAGGCATATTAACACAGCGGAAGAGTGAAACAATGAACCGGGGGAACAAAGCACGCGATGGCGGATTCAGCATCACTTGTGTTCCAGTAAAGCAAGTGTGACGCCTTGATGGAGTCAAAAGAAAGCGCAGATATTGCTGGGGTGAAGCAAAGTGTCGCACACGAAAGGGAACGTGTCAACACACCACAATGAAGGGATGATGAAAGCGTGAATAGAGCATCTTATGGAAAGAATGGCTTTCAGTGCCTTGGTTCAACCCTAAAGGAACAAATGTTCTGATGAATGCGTGATAGAAAAAGTCCTGACTTTTTTTTTTTCTTTAGCTTTTGTATGAAAGAGAAAAGAATTCAGACTCGTTTGTACTCGGCGAAAAAGAAAATACTGCTGCAGTGGTGCAGCACTGACCCGTACAGAAGTGAAGTGAAACTGGTCACGTGACCCCAAGCGCCACTTCCGCTGACATGTGACATGTGACAAAGGTCTTTCCGTGAGACTTTTGCGATATACCTCCGTATGGATGCGTGTGGAAAAACCACCTCATGAGAGCGTCAGAACCTCTTCGCCACATCTGAGAGGTTTTTCCAAGTTTAGCTGTTTCCACCAGCAGTTTTTATCGCCATATTTAGGTTTTGTGTAATTCTCTGGGTCATGGAAACACAGCTGGTGTAATCAGCTCATCAAACGACGCGCTAACAGCCATGAAAGGGCTCCAACGAAATGAAAAGATGCTGAGACATCAGTCTGCTGCTCCAGACCCGCTAGCCGGCAGGAACCCTGGAGGTTCTTCGTGTCGCTGTGACTCCATGTGTGCTCAGGAGCACGAGTTGAAATGCGCCGCGCCGCTAAGTGCACGACAAGGAGGCGGAGAACACGGCAATATATCACTGGGGCTCGCCTGCTGTGCGCTGATGTTTTATGTATAATTAAAATGTTTTCTGTGCGGGTGAAAGGCCTCTGCCGATGAGCTCTCCCTAATATTTGCCCCTCCCCGCTCATTAATGCGGCAGGAGGGAAGGTGTCCAGGGGTTAATGGAGAAGCTAATAATTAGAACGAAGGCTTTTCCTCAGTAATTGGACATCTTTTCCTTCTGAGGCTGATATTTAATGTAAGGCACGAGCTGGGAGACAGATTGTTGCATCCGGCGTTTAATTAACTGAGTTTTAACAAGACAAGCTTAGCCAATTTGGGATTAATAGAGGGAAGAGGAAGGGGGGTGGGGTGGGGTGTATTGTTGTAAACAGGTTTCCACAGAGTGTCACAATTAAATTTACATTCTATTGTCTGCTATTAGGGAGACCTCTGTGAAGACCTGAGTCATGATTAGCAAACATAACGGCTCACGTTTGAGAGGGCCTGTGTTCGTAGCACCTACCACCTTTGTCGCTCTCATGAGGTGGTTTGTCAGACGTATCCATGTAGAGGAATATCGCTAAAGTATCATGGAAACACTTTTTTCACATTTTCACGCCAGCGTAATCAAAGAGAGAAATATAACCATTCTTGACAGCAAGCAAACGTAAACAAACAAAAACAAACGTAATTCTCGTCCATTTTACGAGATTTTTTTTTCAGAGGGCGTTTCCACGAGCAGGTTTTTATTGCAATATTCAGGTTTTGCACAACTCTATGGGTAATGGAAACGCAGTGTGTCAGCCAGCTGTTTATGGTGACGATGCTTTGCAGTTAAGGCTGTGTTTTTCTTTGCAGGGTCCAGCTGTCCACCACCACCCTCAGGTTCATCATCATCATCATCATCTTCTTCTTAATCAAAACAGACCAAAAACAACAACAAATACAACACAAACACACCTCCGAGAGACTATTGTGCGGTGGATTGATTCAACACTGTTAAAAGAAGTCATTTTTTTTCGGCGACCCACATCACCTGGATGATCCGTCTGCACCTGGAAACTGAAGACACGTTTTGTTTTGTTTTGTTTTTTTTTTTTTTTTTTTTT
The DNA here is from genome assembly GCA_009823395.1 of Thamnaconus septentrionalis. Taxonomy (NCBI): domain Eukaryota; kingdom Metazoa; phylum Chordata; class Actinopteri; order Tetraodontiformes; family Monacanthidae; genus Thamnaconus; species Thamnaconus septentrionalis. The sequence continues at coordinate 2,781,596 of CM020518.1, forward strand.
TTACCAAAGCAAAAGCAACAGAAGCACTTATCTTGTAATAATGGCATCAGCACTGACAAACTCACCAGCAGCAACCCCACCCCCCCGCATGAGACACCTGCAGCAGGCGGAACAGCAGCTGCAGCCGGAGCTCCAGCAACCCTTCAATTAACAAGGCGGCTTTTTCCAAGCTTAACGGAAAGCAGCGACTGTAGCCGTTAATCACCTCTGTGACCCACCGTCGATTCAGACTTTCTAGTAAGCGTCATGTTGTCCTGCTTTTGTTACAAATAATATTTTTTTTGTCTCTTTTTTAATATATATACATATATATATAGATATATATATATATATATATATAAGAACTATACTACCCAGGAACTCGAATTCAATTGTGCAAACTGCTGGACGGCTTTTGCTAACTATTCTGTTAACGAACTCTTTCATTTGGGCTCGCTTTGATTTTTGTTTTATTTTTTAATAACAAATTGTCATCAGGTTTCTTGAAGTCTTCAGGGTTTTTAAATAATAAGATTATACATGGATATGAAATAGAACAAATGCTTATTTAAGGAAAATTTTTTGTACCTTGAGTGAGTATGTGTACATTTCTTAGACTGGACTGAATAAATGACTATATTCTAAGTCTTTGGTGTTTCCTTTTAACACACGCAGATGATGGTAGTTTCTACATGGCGGAGATTCATTTAATTTTTAATTTGATTAAACTTTATGGCCCAAATTTCCCAAAAACGGCTTTCTTTACAACATTCTGTGAAACCTCAACCCTTTTTTCGAGGAAAAAAACCAACAAAAAACTCCAAACAGGAAATTAAGGAAACCACAAAGGAAGCATCCTTCTCCTGAGACGTGCACGTGCATCATGAACTTTGACCTAATTTCCGCTTGGACATCGAGACGTTTAGCAGTGGATTACTTAAAAGTCTCTGGTTGAAGGAAAATACAATAAATGTCTACTTTTTTGGGGACACAATTTCTATTTATTGTGCTTAAATTCCCAAGCCGAGCATCCAAAAACCATAATATAAATCGACATTTCTGAACTCCTCCGACGCGCAAACCTTTTAAAATGCCAAGCAAAGTTCAGACTTAATTACTGCCTTCTCCCAGAGTTTCTTTGCTGCTTCCGTCGAGGCGCCGCTCAGTTGCACGATGCTCTGTGTTCCGCCGGATAATTGGCGCAAACAGCTCCGTGTCCAGATGTTGGCCTCTGTCGCTATGTGTAACTACTGTGTCTTTGTGTGCGCGCCGAGAGTGAGACACACCAGCTTTGCCAGCAACCCGGCTCTCATTTGCATCTGCTAATGGCTCTATGATGCCAGTTGATGATCACTGCAAATGCACATTTTAATCCCAGGCTCACACGGCCAAATGCTCCCGCTCCGCCGACCACCATCCGCACATTCTTTGCCTGCGACCTTCAACAACAGCATTGTAGAACGGGAAATGGGAGTCTGCCCACCATTTTACCTATTTTTATGAAACGGGAAGTGAAAGTGTTTGCATGCAGGGTGAACCGCTGCAAGCAGGAACCGCTCTGCCGACCACAGGCGGTTCCGTGTGTCTCGATGTTGTTCCTGTAATCTTATGTTCAAGTGCGTCTGACCGTGAGAGCGGATTGATGCTGAAATTCGTGTGACGGTGAGCGTAGCAGCATTGGACACAAACAGAAACATCGACTCAATGTTTTGTCCGTCTGCATGAAGCACAAAATGGTCCCCTTGTGGTTTATACAACAAAATCAGAGCAGCTTGTACTTGTGTCATGTCACCTTTATTTGCCAAGCATAAAAAAAACATTCATTTAATATATATATATATATATTTCTAAAGGCATGTGAGTAATATAGATTTCCATATTTTGGTATAACTACAACTTCTGTTTTATAATCAACTCAAAATGCTGAACTTTGATTGCACATAAAAGGGGATGAATTCATTGCATTGCTCTGAACTCCCGTGCACAGTCAGCAGACACATTGAGTCCTCTTCAGCTTGGGATGGAATCGATGCCTTGCTGCTTCCCACCTGTGGGTTAAATGATGCAACCTGACAGGTATTCGCGCAGGTCTCGGTTCTTGCAGTGTTTCTTCCAACCCACCCTGCAACCGGCAGAAAGAGGAAGGTGCTAAACTGAGGGGGTTGGTTTAATAACATTACATTGTGTTCTATCAAAAGTCACCGGAAGAGAAGCTTACCAGGCGCTGGGGCCTATTGGGTCTCGGACGACGCGTTTGGCACAAGCGATGGCTGCTGATACGTCGTCTGTCAGGAGTTCTGCGACAAGACAGAGAAATCTTTTTCTCAGAGTTTGACTTTTAACTCAAAATCGAAAAGTTTTATCGTCAACATTCTTAACAAGAGCAAATCGAGCTCTTCCTCTTCTGGTCTCTGTGCCTTCATTCTGCACTCACTGGTGCATGAAATGCAATGCATGCATGTATATATCAACCATGTGCTGGTTCAGTGGTAGAAAAATATCATACACCTCGTGATGCACTGTACTGGGCTAGGAATCAGTCTCAAGTGCTTCAGAGCAGGTTGCACACAGGAAGTCTTGGACAAGACACAAACCTCCGCGTTGATCATAGCAGCCTCGAAGCTGAGCGAAGGAGTTAAAAGAGAGTAAAAATTGGGACTGAAATATTTGTGGACGTTGCTGACAATAATTACTGACCTCTGCAGTCAACGTGGCAGCCGTTCCATGACGGGGAGTCGTCCTTACACCAGTATTTGCTGTTGATTTGGAAAATGCCGTAGTTAGTTGATCCGGCAATGCGGTCGATGGCTTGCGTGTTGTAGTGAGACTCCCACTGGGTCAGACAAACCCCTGTGCAGGGGGAAGAACAGCCATGTTGGGAATTACTGGAATTAAAAAATAATCATAAAAAAAAAATAAGACTTGACACATGAATGAAAGGGACTTAAGGTGCTTCAAACAAACAGCGAGTGAGGCTGCATTCAACCAAGTTGTCAAATAAAGAAATGCGTTGGTTTGTGTAATAAAGAATGTGGAGAGTGACCACTCCTGAGACCCCCCCTCTTTGAGAGCGACCTCCTCAGCCAGTGTCATCGTTAATGTCTGTGCTAGCTGAGTGAAATTGCTTTCACAACCAGCAGCATGAAGTCAAAGTAACAGATTCTAAGATTTAAGTCCCTTTTTTTGTTTTTAAGGTTACATAACAGAAATACAGACACGACGCCATGACCTGCTTGTACTCACAGTCGGCCAGGCTGACGCCCGCGAAGCCGTCCATGCCGTTTTCCTTCAGGACTCTGGCCCAATCGCAGCGCGTGAAGACTTTGCCACTGGCCGCGGCCACACACAGCAGGAGCACCAGCAGCTTCATGGTGGAGTGGGCGAGTCAGAATGAGCTTCCTGCGTATGGGCCACATCCTTATATAGTGGGAGAGGCCGGGGTCAAATTACAGCTTTCACTTTCACTTGCTCAGGAGGGGATTTTTGCTGTTTGAAGTTTTGTTTGTCAAACAGTCGCAGCAGTTTGATCACCAGCTCCATAATTCTGATGTTTGAGGAAAAGCTGAGGTTACATGGAGGTCAAGGAAATTCTTATGTGCTGACACATTTTTAGTCAAAGGATAGAAAAAAGCTTCCAGAAAATAAAATGCAAGCTAAAATGTTGCAACATGTGAAGAGGGTGTCAGTAGCTGCATTTCAATGACCCCTAAAATTGCCCCCAACCTAAATATGGCAATAAAAACCTTGTCATGGAAACAGCTAAACCTCAAAAAACCTCTCAAATATGGCTAAAAGGTTTTGTCGATGTCATGAGGTGGTTTTTCAGACACATTCATATCGAGATGTATCCAAAAATGTCACAGAAACACTTTTTCCCCGCATTTACACTTCAGTGGACGTGATGTTCGGGGTCACGTGACAAAGTCGTAAACAAAGAACAGCAAACGCAATTCTCGTAAAATCTCGTCCCGTGAAATTTTACGAGATTTTTTAACATTTTTTAGAGGGCACTTCCATGACCAATTATTTATTGCGATATTTAGGTTTTGCGCAATTCTAGGGGTCATGCAGACAAAACAAAACCAGAGCAGCTTCTGCTTGTGACATTTCACCTTTATTTGTTAAGCACAAAAAAACCATACATGTTAAAAAAAAAATCAATTTCTAAAAGCATGCGAGTAACATAGGAGGAATATTTTGGCACAACTGCAACTTCTGTTTTATAATCAACTTGAAATGCTGAACTTTGATTGCAGATAAAAGGGGATGAATTCATTGCATTGCTCTGAACTCCCGTGCACAGTCAGCAGACACATTGAGTCCTCTTCAGCTTGGGATGGGAATCGATGCCTTGCTGCTTCCCGCCTGTGGGTTAAAGACGGCAACCTGCAAGGTATTTGCTCACGTCTTGGTCCTTGCAGTGGTTCCTCCAAGCCACCCTGCAGCCGGCAGAAAGAGGAAGGTGCTAAACTGTTGTCTGTGCACTGAGGGGGTTGGTTTTAGTAACGTTAGATTCTATTCTATCAAAGTCACTGGAAGAGAAGCTTACCAGGCGCTGATGCCTTTTGGATCGCGGACAACACGTTTGGCACAAGCGATGGCTGCTGCTACGTTGTCTGTCAGAAGTTCTGTGACAAGATAAAGAAATCTGGATGTTAGTATTTTTCCACCTGGGAAAGAAAAGAAGAGGTTTTGTACTTTGACCTAGATGCACTTTTACATAAATAAATAAGATTAAATATGAAATGAATGGAAGGAAAGATGGTGTGTGCGTCTCACACCTTTGGAGCCAAACTAGTCATTCAGTAGTTTGTAGTTTTATCTTGCCATGAAGTGCAGTGTGTAAGTGAATGGGTGAATGAGAGCTGACCAGAAGCAATTAAAAGAGAATAAAAATTTGGGATTGAAATATTTTGTGGATGTTGTTGACATTAATTACTGACCACTGCAGTCAATTCTGCACCCGTTGGCTGTCTTGGTCTGGTGGTCGTCACACCACCATCGGCTGTTGATTTGGAAAATGCCGTAGTCAGTTGATCCGACATTGTGGTTGATGGCTTGCGTGTTATAGTGAGACTCCCACTGAGTCAGACAGACCCCTGGGCAGGGAGAAGAACAGTCATGTTGGGAATTACTGTCATTGAAAGAATCATTTGAATAATAAATACGCATAAATGAAAGGGACTTTGCTTTGAACAAACAGTGAGTGAGGCTGCATTCATCCAAGTTGCTTTCACAACCTGTTTTCCACCAGCATTAAGTCAAAGTCACTTCATCACATTCCCTTGGCCAGATTTTAAGATTTTAGATGTTTTTTTAAGTTAGCGCCAAAGTTTGTGAACTGAACACAAACACAGAGACCACATCATGACCTGGTAGTACTCACAGTTGGCCAGGCTGACGCCATGGTAGCCGTCCATGCCGGAATTCTTCAGGACTCCGGCCCACTGGCAGCGCTCATAGACTCTGGCACTGGCCGCAGCCACGCACAACAGGAACACCAGCAGTTTCATCATGGCCTGCACTGGGCTGGAGTCAGAATGAGCTTCCTGTTTCTGGGGCACATCCTTATATAGTGGGAGAGGCTCCAGTCAAACTGTAGCTGTTGGTTTCACTTGTTCCTGGGGGAAGTTTTTGGTGTTTATTTGTTAGTCAAACACTCATGACAGTTAGATCATCAGCTCGATAATTCTGATGTTTGAGGAGAAGCCGAGGTATATGGTTGCAGAGAGGTCAAGGAAATTCACATGTGCTGACACATTTTGAGCAGAAGGATAGAAAAAAGCTTCTCAAATATGGCTAAAAGGTTTTGATGCTCTCCTGAGGTGGTTTTTCAGGTGTATCCATATACATTTACACATCAGCGGATGTGACGTGAAAGTGGCGCGTTATGATTGGACGGAGGAGGAGACGGAATGTTTTTTTTTTAACAAGTAATCAAATATGAAAAATATAAAAACCATTCTGGATAGCAAACAAACAAACAAACAAAAGCGAAGGTAATTCTCGATGGTCTCCGTGACCAATTATTTATTGCGATATTTAGGATTTGCGCAATTCTAGGGGTGATGGAAACGCAGCTTGTGTTCCAGTAGGAGGTGCTCCGCCTACCACAGGTGGTTCAGTGGTTTCTCTGTGTTGTTCCTGACATTTTACCTTGGATGTCATATTGAATTGAAGGTCAGTCGTAATAATAATTCATGAGAAGCAGACACAACAAAACCACAGCAGCTTCTATTTGTGACATTTCACCTTTATTTGTTAAGCACAAAAAAACCAAACATCTTAAAAAAAAAAATCTATTTCTAAAAACATTCGAGTAACATGGGAGGAATATTTTGGCATAGACATAGACATAGACAGACTTCATAACTACAACTTCTGTTTTATAATCAACTCAAAATGCTGAACTTTGATTGCAAATAAAAGGGGATGAATTCATTGCATTGCTCTGAACTCCCGTGCACAGTCAGCAGACACATTGAGTCCTCTTCAGCTTGGGATGGGAATCGATGCCTTGCTGCTTCCCACCTGTGGGTTAAAGACGGCAACCTGCAAGGTATTCGCGCAGGTTTTGCTTCTTGCAGTGTTTCCTCCAAGCCACCCTGCAGCCGGCATAAAGAGGAAGGTGCTAAACTGTTGGTTGGTTTAATAACATTACATTCTGTTCTATCAAAGTCAGTGGAAGAGAAGCTTACCAGGCGCTGATGCCTTTTGGATCGCGGACAACACGTTTGGCACAAGTGATGGCTGCTGCTACGTTGTCTGTCAGAAGTTCTGTGACAAGATAAAGAAATCTGTTTAGTATGGTTTAGTATTTTTTTTTCTCATTGGAAAAAAAAAAAAAGAAGGTTGTTTTGTACTTTGACATTGATGCACTTTGATTAAATGAATGGAAGGAAAGATGGTGTGTGCGTCTCACACCTTTGGAGCCAAACTACTCATACAGTAGTTTGCAGTTTATCTTTCCATGAAGTACAGAGTGTGAGTGAATGGGTGTAAGAGAGGCCATTGTAAAGCGCTTTGTGTACTGAGAAGGTGCTGGAAACGCTATATAAGTGCAGCCCATTTTACAAAGGTTGCATATTTCCTGTTTGTCTTAAAGGCCTAATGGTTGATATCAGCAGTATCTCGTCCCTATTAGAACAATACCTCTGCTTACAAGTTAATTAACCAGGAATCAATTCAAATGCATGTAATTGATTTGTAATCCAGTTGTTTGTGTGGCTCTGATGCAGCTAAACCTTTGAAAACACACACACACACACACACACACACACAAAAGAAATCCCCGATAAATATGGAACAACAAACATTTGAATTGAGTAAGACTTTGAGATTGTCCGAAAACTTACTGTACATGGATTGTTGATCTGTCACAGTCACTAAATATATGCATGTGTGCATGTAAATGTGTGTGTTTCAGCAGAGCAGGTTGCATATAGAAAGTCTTCGACGAGACGCAAACCTCTGCATCGATCGTTGCGGCCTCAAAGCTGACCAGAGGCAATTAAAAGAGAATAAAAATTGAGGTTGAAATATTTTGTGGATGTTGTTGACATTAATTACTGACCACTGCACTCGATTTTGCACCCGTTGGCTGTCTTGGTCTGGTGGTCGTCACACCACCATCGGCTGTTGATTTGGAAAATGCCGTAGTCAGTTGATCCGACATTGTGGTTGATGGCTGACGTGTTATAGTGAGACTCCCACTGAGTCAGACAGACCCCTGGGCAGGGAGAAGAACAGCCATGTTGGGAATTACTGGAATTAAAAAATAATTACTAAAAAATAAGACTTGCCACATGAATTAAACGGACTTAAGATGCTTCAAACAGTGAGCGAGGCTGCGTTCGTCCATGTCATTCAATACAAAAGACAGACGTTAGTGTTGGCTTGTGTAATAAAGAATGCGGCCAGTGACCACTCCTGAGACAGTCATCTCCTCAGCCAGTGTCATCATTAATGTCCGTGCAAGTTGAGTGAAATTGCTTTCACAACCTGTTTTCCACCAGCATGAAGTCAAAGTAACCTCATCACATTCCCTTGGCAAGATATGAAGTTAGCGCCAAAGTTTGTACTCAACAGAAATACAGAGACCACATCGTGACCTGGTCGTACTCACAGTCGGCCAGGCTGACGCCACGGTAGCCGTCCATGCCGTTTTGCCTGAGGATTCGGGCCCACTGGCAGCGCTCGAAGGTCTTGCCACTGGCCGCAGCCACACACAGCAGGAACACCAGCAGCTTCATGATGGACTGGACTGGACTGGACTGGACTGGACTGGGCTGGGCTGGAGTCAGAATGATCTTCCTGCTTCTGGAGCACATCCTTATATAGTGGAAGAGGCTCCAGTCAAACTGTGGCAGTATTCACGTGTTCTTGGTGTTTGAACTTTGATTTGTTTGTCAAGCAGTCATAATAGTTTAATCATCAGCTCAATAATTCTAATGATACTAATGTTAATAGCTGAGTACATGTTTGCACGGAGGTCAAGGAAATTCATATGTGCTGACAGATCTTTAGTAGAAGGATAGAAAAAAGCTCCCAGAAAATAAAATCAGAGCTTAAATGTTGCAACAAACTTTCTGAGTTGAAAGTGCAGAAAAGTTGCTTCAGGTGGCTGCTTTTTCTTCTGCACGGTGTGAAAACCATCTCTGCCCCAGCCTTGCCTGTCTTTCTTTCTTTCATGTATCATTTCTCACTTGACCTTTTGTCACAGATGTCTGCCATCTCAGAGCCAGGGAGCTGCTGCTGCTCCTCCTCCTCCCTCACAGGAGACTGGACGGCCGGAGGGAACGCTCTCCCAGCCTCACTCCTACATTTGTGGAAAATCTAAAAGCAGAGCAAATTACTGATACTGATACTTTGCAGGCGCTTCTTTTTCTTTATGAACAGCGTGTTGATTGTGATAATATTTTTTGCGGTAACCTGGTTCTAAAATGAAAGAGGAGACTGGACTAAGAATGCTGAAGTGTTTGAGATTCCTTTTGAGAAGAAAAACAACAACTGCAGCCTCTCAGACTGGAGGCAGAGATGGCAGCTCATGGACAAATTTACTGGTGGCGGCTGGTATACTGTCAGTCAGACAGATCATGAGAAATAAATGCTTTAGTGCTGTTTATTAACACTGGCTCACACTCAAGGTTGAACTGAATAAATGTTGCCACCCGGAATCACGTCAACTTGAATTAAATTTAATTAAAGGCACTTAAAGGTGCAAGATGGTGGCAGCTAACTCACCAAGACAACTAAGAATACTCTATATTCACTGCAATGTCCAGGTACATCAATGATGCCAGTGGACGGTGGACAGTGGTTTCCTAAGTCTCTGTGATTCTACACACTGATGAAGACAATGTCGAGTTTCACTCGATCCCAAATTGGAATGAGATGTGAAAACTGTGATTTTCTTGACACGTTGAAGATAATAATTAGAAACAGAACTCAGGTTTGTCTAGAATTGTAATGACGTGGATTTGGCGCCGTGCCAAACTGCAGTTAAACGCAGAAAAAAAAGGCTGATTAGGTGCTGCTGCTTCCTGTTGTGAAGCTGAACAGGTGTAAACAAATTAATGGACTGATCAAAACAAAGCAGTAAAAGTGCTTTGAAGGCCTAGTCCCCAGTCTTCCTGGTGTCCACCAGACAGGTGCTCCAAGGTGCCCCAACCAGAGACTCTGTGGTCCCACTGGAGGACATCAACAGCAACATAGGCAGCAACAGTGGGACCTGGACAGGTGTGATTGGGAGGAATGGAACCCCGGACTCCCCCAATCTGAACCCAAGTGGTTGGTGCTTTATTGCTGGACCTCTGTACAAGTCACAGTCTGACTACAAGGACCTGCCACGTGCCAAACTGCAGTCACATGCAGATATGATATCTGGATCCTTTGTTGTAAAGTAGAACAGGACAACAAATGACTGGACCAATAAAAACAAAGTCGTAAAAGGACTTTGAAGCTCGGGAGCAACCTAAAGTGTGGCATTAAGTGCTGTAGTTTCCGCTTTCCTAAATGCAGAAGTTGCAAAGGTTGCGCTCAAATTCAAAGGTCCCATTGTTGTACCACAGAAGGAGTGACTCAGGTCAGATTGCAGTTTCACAGGGAACTAATCCACCATGCATGCAACTTGGTGATGTACCCAAGATTTCACTTCTTTGTCTGCCACTGTTGTTCCCTTTTCCAATAGTGGAGTTTTACAGTTTGAAATCAATAAAGTACATTTACCTGTCTGTCTGTCTGTCTGTCTGTCTGTCTGTCTGTCTGTCTGTCTGTCTGTCTGTCTGTCGGTGGTTCTGTCTGCCAACTGATCTTTACGGACCTTAAACATTCGGTTTTTCCCATTTGGCAACACGTTTGCCTTAGCCGGGCAGTAACACACGTTTTCCCGTCCAACCACGTTCTCCCTCTCGACTCTGGGCAACGTGCAATACGTGCCACCAGATAGTCTATCCATCCTCTGTTCTCTGTCAACAGTTTGGCCTTTTTTTCCCCATGAAGCTCCCTGCCTCAGAGGCAAGTACGTAGCATGCCTGCATGTGCGTCAGGTGCACCATGGGTTTTACAAAGGCTACAAAGATTTTGAAGGACGCAGAAACAACAAAGAAAAGGAAAAAGAAATCAATAAACATTCATGTTTTATGAATGACTGCTTATGAACTATTCATTTAGACTTAGGTGCATTTATTTCTTTAAATGTGTTTTCCTCTTTAATCATAATAAGCCTATTTATGATCTGAGATTTAAACATCCTGTTGAATTTTCCAACGGAACGTCATGCTTTTGGCTCATGCTTTTTTTTTTTTTTTTTTGTCAAAATTCTTCCAAAATAATAAATTGCTGTTTTTTTTTTTTTTTTTTTTTTTAGTTTGGTGTCGCCCTTTTATTTTTAAAACATGTGCACACCCCCCGCAGTTAGGCGGACTGTGTCTGGCCATTCACTTTCAGTGCAAAAATGAGTCATTATCCACTTTGATTGCTATCGAGCTGAACAACATCAGCCACTTTTCAGGGTGTGAGAAAAGAAAGGCATAAGAATTCTGAAGCAGACACCTATTATGATCCCACCAATCCAGAGGATTGTCTGCATGATGGGAGGGAGGCAGGACAGAATGTAGAGTGATTTCTTACTTATTATTCCCTTTATTGCCTTAAATGTCTTCTTGAGTGTCCTGACCTGAGATGGTTTGATTTTTCCTGTATTCATAATCACACTTGATTATTATTATTTTTGGATTAACCTTTGTTGTGGCGACACTGTTATCTCATTTGCGCGTCAACCCAACTCGTATCCAGAGCAGAAGCGGTTGCCCATCAAGTCGCTCCACGCTCAGACTTTCCGACGCGCCGCGCCGTCATCACGCTCGTAATGGAGTTCCTGAACTCCATTTACTGCTCCAACTTTCTCCGCTCCCTTGCCGCTCAGTGTTTTTCCACACTCTTCTTCATCAAAATGCCCTCCACTCCCCTCTCGCTGCTTCATCTCACACCTGAAACGCGGGCATGGGGAACACAATTAATCATCTGGCAGAGTGAAGGCAGTTGGATCAATTAAGCTGCACAAAGAGGGGAGAGTTGAAAAAAAAGGATTTGTCTGAGGCTGAGAGGCAGAGAGCCCGAGGAGATGCAGGGGAAAAGAGTCAACAGTAATGAAGCATTGACGCTCGCGCCGCACGGAAGAAAAGGCTGCATGTTGAGCGGCTGGTGAATTCATCTCATTCAATTATCTGTCCAAATACAACAAGTCAAGTCAGATGCATTATGCGCGCGAGACACATGCAGCGGTTGATTCGCGTTGATTCGGGAAAAGGGAAAAACCCCCAAAGACGTTGGACGCACGAAATTTGCACGGACAACACGTAGGATGTTGACACACGGTGTTGTTTTCTTTGTTTGACGAATTGATACACAAGCTGCATTTCCATGACAGTTTTTGGCAAAATAAAAGCGATATTTCTGACATTAAATGCGGAAAAAGTGTTTCCGTGATTTGCGATGTTCCTCGATATGGATACGTCTAAAAAAAAAAAATACGCCTCACGAGAGCGTCATAACCTTTTAGCCATATCTGAGAGTTTCCACGACCAGTTTTTTATTGCGATATTTAGGATTCGCGCAAGTCAACAGGTCATGGAAGCGCAGTTATTATTTAGCTCTCCTGTCAAATACATTCTGAAGGCTTTTTTTTGCTTCATGTAACACTTTTTGACGTGTGCTGCTTTTGACTGTAGTTGGCATTTATTTTTCATGACTTCATGACATACAAGGTGGATGTACTTTTATCGTTGTATTTTTTCCCTCTCTCCTGCACTGTAAATTAGGCGATTTTTCAGAGTGTGGGATTAATAAAGTATTTTTTATTCTTACTCTATTCTGCGGCTTTTGGTTTTGCAAGCTATTTTTTGAAGACTACATTTTATAAAGAGACCCTTATAAATGGCAGGAAGAAAACAAGACAACGAAGCCGAATCAAACGCTGCGCCGGGGGGCAACCCTCTGGATCTACCCTGCAGGCAGCTGCATCGCTACCGAATAAAACCGTCCAGCATCATTTTAGCAAACATGAGTTTGTCCACCTTGTTCACTCAACAGTCACACGTTTGCGGCATCATAAGCTTCCATTGCCCTCGCGCCAGAGAGGGCTAGAGAAAGCTGTTGAGATGAGGGATGCGTGAAGAGGCGGAGCTCGTTTGGTTGAGCGATCTGAGGTGTTGCCGTCACGCTGGAGGAGGAACCGCAGCTCAGAGGCTGCGCAGCAAACTGTGAGCAACAACCTCGGAATGGCATCAGACGCAGGTGATCTACCCGTTGTAGCTCTTTTGGATCTGAATGGCAAAAACATCCTCCCCCAGAAGAACATTATGGCAATCGGTATCAAAAATGCAGCACTAATTAGTTCAGATCATATCTTTCAGAATGCTTTCAATTGGTTCATTTCAACAGATTTTCAGAATGTGACAGTTGACTGTGGAGAGCCTCGAGGGTCCATTCCCGGATGAATCATCTTTAAGGTTTATATGTTACCTCTTGGACGTATTATTAGAACACATAGAGTAGATTTACTTAGTTACGCAGACGATACCCTGTTATATCTCTCGATTAAACTGGACGTACCTGGCCAACGACTTGAATTGAAGATTTACCTAAAAGACATTCAAATCATGGATGACTCAAGATTTCCTATCGCTTAGTGCGAGTTAAACTTTACGGGATCTCTTGACGACTTTGCTCAGTTAGGAAACACAGTCAAAAGAAATGCAAGATGCTCCCTGCGCTCTGCTTTCCTCTGTTCTCTGTGTCTTTATTCTTCCATTTCCAGGCCTCCGCCCAAACACACAACAACTCATCCAAAATGCATGCTGTGTATACAGAGGTATTTGGGGGAAGCGACTGACAAGGTTTTTACAAAGAGAGATAACTCGGCCTGTTTCCGCTGCAGATTAAGTATGTGATGGAGGAGGAATGAGAGCGGACGAGGCAATTATATTGGAGGAGGAGGAGGAGGAGGAGGAGGAGGAGGAGGAGGGAAAGAGAGAGGAAAAATGATTTGATGCGCTGACAAGGGTGCAAGTTGGAGGAGGGTGAGGGAAGGAATGATTCAAAGGGTGGAAGGGAGGAGGGTACGGAGGGCAAGTTGTTAATTTCAGGGCTGCTATCTCAGAGAGAGCAGAGGCTTCAGGGTCAGCAGGCTGCCTCCAGGACTTTCTCTCTCTGATAGACAGCCTGACCTGCGCACACACAGGCTGCCAGGAGTTGCTTTAGTTGTTAAACAAATTCCCATGTCCGGCCATTTTAACAGCACAACTGCAGTTTGTAACCGCACGTTAATATTTGGGTGTGGAAGTGCTGGTGCACTTTTTCCTTTTAAAAAAAAAATACTGTATGATCCAAAATATAGTCGCTGCCACTGCACTCACTGTGACTTTGGAGTGCGAAAGTTAAACCGTTATTTGTTTAAAAAAAAAAAAAAGATCATTTATTAGCATATTTTTCTCACTTATGGAGATTTTATGGACTGGGTATATATTCAGCAACAATGCTAAAGTGAAAACTCGACAAAAACATAAAAGAAAAGCAGGGTGGAGCTTTATAACATTCAGCAGTGATGCCATGAAAAATGAATAAGGGTAAAAGAAAAAGTCAAGTGGCACTTACAGTTTAATGAATTTTTTTTGTTCTTTTATTTATTTTCAGAATGCAACATTATTGCAATGCTATATCAATGTTGTGCCTCACACAAAAGCATTATTAAAACTCCCCCCAAAAACAAAGTTGAATTTCGTTTTGCTGCACATGCAGACGCTACATCCTGCGAGTGTTTCTCACCTTCTCTTGTCTCAATAAAGCAGATCATACAACCCCCCCCAACCCCCCGAGCCAAGAGATGCAAAGCTGCAGGCGATGTAGAGACACCCTGGAGGCTTTTCTAAAAACGCCCTGTCACCAGGGAAACAACGTCAAGATCAGAGTGTCAAGAACAACAAGGGAGGGGAGGTGAGGAGAGCTGCTAGCGGAACGCAACGGAAGTTCGTACGTGCCGCAGTGCCTGCATGCCTTCCGTAGGGGGCGCCAAACGCAATTCCTGCTGTCAGAGGAAACCGCAGCCGACAACCAGAGTTTGAATGAGAACGCAAAAGTACGAACAAATCATTTCTCCATTGGCTCCCAGTTAAATACAGATTGAACTTCACGACCTTCTTCTACAGTGTATAAATCTCAGAAAGGTGCAGCTCCTCCCCATGCTTCTGTGTTTTTGTGTTGCTGACGTGCTCACTGACATGCACACCAGACCGATATTTCAGATCCTCAAGCAACGCTCTCTTCCATGTACCAGGCATCTATTCAAAATCAGCTCAGGGAGCTTGGAGTTTGCTATGGTCTCTTCTCAGCCAATCAGAAGCTAGAGTGAGTCAGAAGTGAGAAGTAATATTTTAGTGCAAGTCACTTTCGTAGACATTTTTCGTGGCGATGCCATCCAGTCCTTTAGATTAAAGCGAGTCCTCGGCCTAAAGTGGCTGCTTTGGATTGGGGCTATTGAAGCTGGGACAGCGTGTTATCTGGAGAGTGATAGAGAGAGAGTGCCGCGCTCACCTCTCCCCTCCTGAACTTGACCAGCCAAGGATATTTTAGCTATTTGAATGACGATACCTCTCTTTAAAAAGATTTTTTGGGATTTTCTTTTTTTCTCTCCCCACAATGTTGAAGTGGCGAGAGCCCCGAACTCAAGAAGGGGATTATAAAGCTTATCTGGTCTGAGGAAAGGCTTAAATCCCCAGGTGAAGCGCTGTAATATTGTAAAGGGCTGATCATTTGGGAAAATCCGGCCGAGGCGACTGCCAGTGCCATGTTAAGCAAAAGCTTTGGCTCATTGTTAGAATGAGATTCTGATGAAACTAGATTAGCTTAAAGGTGGACAATCCAGCTGCCTGACCGCGCGTTTGGTACTTAGGGTGAACACTGGTGTCTCAAACAAACCAACAAAGAAGAAGAAGAAGAAGGTGGACGAGGTGTCCGGGTTTGGGTGTGCAGGCCACCGTGGTTCACTGGCAAGCTTGGGAGAGGGAGAGTGAGAGGCTGAGCCTGTGGGTTGGGTTGGTAGAGGGTAGAAGACAGGCAATGTGAACAGTTTTGAAACTTGGCAATTTTTTTCTCAATTTTCTCTGTCAGCATGGATGAATTTGGCAGAGCGCGTGAGGCGTCGGCCCAACTACCTCATCGTCCGCTGTCACTCACTGGCCCAGTGGGCTGCAGAAGATCTGATCAGGTTCCCACTGAATCTGGCGGACAGAAGGTTCATCCAGCTTTTTTTTTTTTTTTTTTTTTAACGTTAAGTGTGTAATATTTGGAGGTTTTTAAGAGGAAACAGCCACTTCAAGTGGTTAAATTTTAGATTGCAGCGCTCTTTCAGTTCTGTCCCCTTAGGAAACTCGTACTCTCCCCCCCCTGAGCTTGCCAGCGAACTATACATACATACATACATACATATGTGTTCTATAGGTAGGAAAACCAAAATGACTTTAATTGTTCTATGGGTGTGCGCTTTTAATTATGTATCTATTGGCTGTATGTTAAGGTTTTACCAATATAAAATCATACATTTAGCCAAATTTTACAGACTGGACCTTTAAGTCTCAATTAGATTGATATTTAATTAAATTCTGTAATTAATCAATTAAAAATAAAAGAGTAAATCCACATTGCCTCAGATGCCACTGCAGTGGTCTATCGAATCACTTGATAGATTTTCTCAATACACAGATTTTTCTTTTCAACTTGGTGGACACCTTTTTTTTGTAGTTGTGAAGATTGTGCTGTTTTCTCCAGTATTTCTGTGCAAGGTGTTGCATTCAGCTTTATTAATGATTACCCATGCTCCAAAAGCAGTGGGCTTTGTGTAATAAATAATGTTGCATTCTGATGACTTCACAAAACACTGTTATTATAATGTTTTGAAAATGTTTTTTTCCCCCGCTCTCAGCACCGTTTCCTGTCTTGAGTTTGTACACATAAAGATTGCATGTTTGCATAATACAAAAACACAAACACAAAACGGATCATGAATTAAATAACGCTTGCACTTGTTGTTTGTTTGTTTAAAATCTGGAATAAAATAGCACAACAAACATCAAACATTTGATTTCGGAGGACCGGAGCTGCTGTCTCCAGGCCCTGCCGAGCTGCCAGTTGGGTTGGAGGAAAATCTTTCCACTCTGCCATTGTCATCACACATTCAAAGTCAGCCTCACGGAATAAGGGAAGCCATTTGGTTAATAAGTTAATTAAACATCAATTAGACGTCTGACCTTCATTTTCTGCTCTCCGCTAAATGCCGCTCGCTTCAGAACAAAAACAACAATCGAGTCTGTCGGAACACGACTCGGGCTGATGAACCGGCTTTCTGTCTGAAGAGAGAAAATTAACGCTAATTAAAGAAAATTAACGCTACCGCCACCGCTGCGGCGTTACTACAATTATTTTTCAAACGAGCTTCTGGCAGGGTTGTCGTGAATCCCTCCAATCCCGGCGTGATGGTGTTTCACAGTGCAGCGAAAACAGAAAGGAAAAATAAACCTTTCAGATGTTGCATTCAAACAAATGCAACAGGCCAGGTTAAGAGCAAAACTAGACCCCCGTCCTGTGCAGAGCGGGTCTCGTTGTGGTGTTGATGATCCAGGATTAGCGTTAGGGTCACAGGAAAACATGAGGTGTTGAATGATGAAAAACAAAAATCCTCGGCAGATAAAGGATTAGTAGAATCAATGGTGCCGCCTCGGCAGTGAGAGGGGGCGGGAGTCATTGTAAAATGACGGAATGGAAGCCAATAAGAAACCTCGCGGAAAGACGAAGTAATAAAAGTGTTGAACGTTTGCTACGACGTCATTGTCAATGTCTGTTTTGCGTTTCATATTTGGTGTTTTTCCTGAACACATACGAGCGCTCCAGCTAGGCCACTATTTGCATTTTCCCCACGTCAATAAACTGGCGCCGCAGCGTGTTGACTTCGTCACTTCGCCATTTCCACCCAAAGCTACCCAGAGCTGCTTTAATGGGATCCGAAACTTCATTCACCCTCCAGGGCAGCAGGGGGCGACAGCGGCCAGTGGCTCATCTGCTTTGACCTTTAGGGTTGGGGTTGTTGAGAGAGAGCGAGAGAGAGAGAGAGAGAGAGAGAGAGAGAGAGAGAGAGAAGTAGCCAGAGTGAATTTACTGTAGAATATAAAAATATAGAAATACACACATAGAATTTGACATATATAAATATAAATATATATACATGTATATAAATAAATGATGATCAAATTTAAATAGACCTCAGTGTATAATAGTGGCCTGTTTCTGCTGCTGTCCATATAGATAATGTTTGTGACTGGAAGGGGAATGACGTGGCTGTTGTGAGCCAGGCTGCAGTTCTCAGGTGATTCATGTTGACCTTCCTCTGCTCAGTGGCAAAGCCCAGCGTTGCCTCACCGAGCGACGACTTCAGAGTTTGAACTTCTGACCCGCCTGACCTACCAATCGCTCATCAAAAGGCAATTTAACGCACACGCACAGTGCTGCACTCCCAGGCGGATGCTCGTGGGGGGGAAGCTCGCACTGTGGGGTTTGTGTTGGATCAGCTGAAGCTGTACGAGAGACAGGAAGTGACTCGCGACGTGGTTGTGTCAGGTCGGTGCCCTCTGCAACGGAGGCCTTGTATGTTAACAAACAACATACAACACAGTGACAGATGGCGACCACACACACACACACACACACACACACACACAGTGTTGTGACTGTGAATATTAATTCCTGGAGCCGCTGCACCTGCTCCAACAGTGAACCCATCAGGGTGAAAATGGTTTATTTCAGTTGTCATTGTCATTGTCATTTCATCCAGCCAAGATTAAAGCCTTTTTCCTCTGTAGCATTGTGATATATTTATAATACGTAAGTATTAAAAAAAAAAAAAAAAAAAAAAAAAAGGAGAGGAAGAAGGAGACTGAAATCCTGTTGGCTCTTCCCTTCAGAGGTCGCCACCGTGTTCAGCAACAAACAGGATCGGTGCGAGTGTGGATCGGCGTAATTCTCCTAAAACCTTTTTACGAGAATTTTGGCTAAAGCGCTTGGCACCATTCCATGGAAACGCCTGCAAATCGCAATTTTAAAAAATATGGCTTTTATTTTGTGAAAAACCGTCATGGAAACGCAGCTGCTGCCGTCCTGTTTTTGCCTTTCTTTCATTGTCTTCCA
The DNA here is from genome assembly GCA_009823395.1 of Thamnaconus septentrionalis. Lineage (NCBI taxonomy): Eukaryota > Metazoa > Chordata > Actinopteri > Tetraodontiformes > Monacanthidae > Thamnaconus > Thamnaconus septentrionalis. The sequence continues at coordinate 2,800,307 of CM020518.1, forward strand.
CTTCATCCCAGCATGGACGGAGAACACTGCCCATGTCAGAGACAGGCAGCGCATTGTTGACCAGCAGGTGGAGCCGGCGGTCACACTCACGGCCCCCCCCCCCCCCTCGGCCAAGCCGCTGTAGGTTGGAGCCGTAGAGTCAAATTCATCTTCATTAAACTTCAGGACAACGTGGAGACTGTCAGCATCTAAGCATGCAGGGCTCAAAGGAACAGGTGTGTGTGTGTGTGTGTGTGTGTGCGTGTGCGTGTGTGTATAGGGAGGGGTGGGGTCGATCAAGTAAACAACAAAGTGACACTACACTCACTCTTCTCTCACTCCTCTCTCCTCTTTTCTTCTGTGTTTGTCTCGTTCACGCTGCCGTGGCTGCAGCCTATTAGTGTGACTGACACTCACTCACTCACAGACAGCGGGAGGCAGAGTGAGACTCCAGAGTCAAACTACCAAACGCAGGCTGTTTGTTGATGTCACGTCCTCTCCTGCACCTCACGCTGGGATGTACGTGCGTCGACCTTGAAATGCAATGAGGTGAGGCAGCAGAGGGCAAACCTGGTTCACCTGCTGGGTTAGCAGACCTCATGGCTAATAGAACATATGCAGGTCCAGTGTGTAATATTTAGCCCGATTTAAGATTTTTATATTTGTAAAATCTTTTTTTTGCGATTTTTAGTTTTTTTGCGGAATTCCAGGAGTCATGGAACCGCAGCTTGGCTTTCTAAGACCTGTACGGCTCAAACTAGGTTTTTTTTTTTTTTGTTTGGGGGCATCAAACAAACCATGCTTGATGCAATTATTGATTTATTACATGAAAATGGCTGGAATAGGGCACCTTTAAGAAATAGCCAGCAGTGTTTCTACTCTCTGCCTGAATTGATGGAGATGATCCACAAAAATAAATCAATAAAATAATAATAAATACTGGATACAATACCGGAGGTTCACAGCAGGATACTGCGCATTAGCTGTTGAGCTCATATATACGTACATATAGGACCTGTCTGAGAACGTGCGCTTGCATCACGGTGTTGTGTTGTCAGATTAGACCTTTCCTTGCTCTCCAGCAGGTTGCTGCCGCATGCAGGCTTTTTTTTTTTTCTAATCGTGTACGTGCTGACGTCTGGCATGAGACCAACTGGGAGCTTTGTGTCGGTTCTGTAGGGCACGGAGCTCGCTGTTTTAATTTAGCATGCTACGCAGCTAATCCGGGTGGCATTTTAAAGCGGCACATTCGCCTGTTTCTGTCCTTTGTCGCGATGTTGTACCGTGAGAATGTTCCCGGGTGAGGTAAAGCACTGGAACCTGTTGTAAGGACCCCCAGCTGCTTTCAGCTTCTCCTGCTCATACTGTACACCCACTTTCCTGCCGCCACACTGCTCTGATATATGGCCAAAAATAGTGAAAAATTAATCCTTGGCTCTTTTTCACCGCCACAAGTTTTCCCACTTCGACCTGAAACCTGCACTCACTCCTTCAGATCAACTACAAACAGCCAGAAATCACACCCAGGTGGCGGTAAATGTCAAACATATATATCATAATATGTCAGACAGGAGACAGGAGTTTGCATATAGAATAGAATAGAATAGAATAGAATAGAATAGAAAAGAATAGATGCACTTTATTGATCCCAAATTGGGAAACAACACTGTTGGAGCACTAAAAACAATACAAAAAAAAAAAAAAAAACACACTAGGCAGGTTGATACTTTATTCATCCCCTCAGGCAAATTGTATGTGTCCCATAGTTCACAGTACACACAATACACACACCCTAAAAAGACAGATAATACATACAACCATAAAAAGACAGCCATTCAATCAATAAAAGGATACCAATGTGAGCGTGATGGTGTTTAAAGTGCATAGTTTTAAAAAACAGAAGCGTCTGCACTCAGTAATGAATGAGGGAGCTGAAGGAGGTGATGAAGTGCCGAGATTGAATCCTCCTGCCTTCAGCGAGAAAATCGGTGAGAAACAAGTTTTCCTGTCGTCCGTCATGTCTGTCACTACGCAGTAATTACCAAGAAACATTCAGCAAGTCTATTCACATCTATATATAAATATAGAGACCAACCAGAGCAGATGTGCAAAGGCAGTCAATGATGCAGAGGCAGTGATAAGCAGGGTTTTTTAAAGCATAAAGCATCGGCCAAGATGACCGTTTGTTTGCCACTCAAATGATGTGAACGATCTTTTCATTTGATGAAGAGACTTCCCCTCTCCTCCAACCTAACAACACATTTTAATTGATGTACATCAATGATTCCCAGTGTGATGAAGCCACCGTGAGGTTCTTGCACTCCTCGGTGCATCATCATCACCACAGCACCACGACTGAATTTTATACCCAGATCCAACAGGCCGGGTTTTCAGAGGTTTTGTAATTTCACCTGCTTGACTGCCTGCACTGACTGCAGCCAACCCTGCTTCAACCCTGATTCAACCCTGATTCAACCCTTATTCAACCCTGCTTCAACCCGGATTCAACCCTGATTCAACCCTGATTCAACCCTGATTCAAGGCTGATTCAACGCTGATTCAACCCTGATTCAACCCTGATTCAACCCTGATTCAACCCTGATTCAACCCGGATTCAACCCTGATTCAAGGCTGATTCAACGCTGATTCAACCCTGATTCAACCCTGATTCAAGGCTGATTCAACCCTGATTCAACCCTGATTCAACCCAGCTTCAACCCTGATTCAACCCCGATTCAACCCCGATTCAACCCCGATTCAACCCTGATTCAACCCTAATTCAACCCTAATTCAACGCTGATTCAACCCTAATTCAACGCTGATTCAACCCTGATTCAACGCTGATTCAACCCTGATTCAACGCTGATTCAACCCTGCTTGTACTCTGATTCAACTCTGCCACTACTCTGCTTCTACTCTGCTTCAAGACTTAATTAAAAAAAGAAAAAGAAAGTGAGATTGACTGCTAACCTGATCTGGGTCACTTTAATATGCACTGTCCTTGTTTAAAATAAACAAATTAATTAGTTTAGCGTCTCATCCCTCATTAGTGTTTGTTTGTATCTCTCCATGTATATTCCTCCGTGCTGCCAGTCTCAGCTATCCTCTCATTTCCTCTGCCTGTCTCACTCTCCAGCCACAGGGTATGACTCACATTCTCAATTTGAAGTTCACATTTTCAAACTTTTCTCCTCTCTTGCAGGCTGCTGCTCCGAAAATTGCAAGAGATTTTGTCTATATTCATACGGCGTTCCTGATAATTGGCGAGCTAAAATATATATTTTCTGTTTGTGGAGTCATTACCAGGACCTGGGAGTTTTCGCTGCCAAAGACCACATCTTGAAGTAGACATTGACGAATATCCATTGTCATTGTAGAATGTGAAGTTAAAAGATGTTGGTTAGATGTAGGTTTGGGGAAACTGTGGGCATCACAATCAGAGAGACTCCAAATTTACTATCGTTCTATAATTCTCTTAGGAAATATAGAAGGACAGGAAATATCCTCCTATAAAATATTCCTATATTTGATATTTGACTTTCTCTATCTTTGTAAAAGAGAGTGATGCAGCTCCAGTTTGCAGTTTAAACCTGATGTTTACTCTGAAGGATGCAGAGTTCTACTAACAAGCTCAAGTCTGAGGAGGAAGAGCTTTGCCTTCAAACATCACGCGCAAATCAAATTTCACTGGAATCTTTTCTGCTGTGCAGACCACATTTTACCGTTTGGAATGAATCCGCTTTTTGACTCTAGCTTCCATCCTAGTGGACTTACATAGTAACTACACCCTTTGCATGTCCCCATGCTCCCATCCTGGGAAATTGTCATAAGAACTACACAGGTTGCTTTAAGTTGAAAAGCAATGCAAAATAAGTTGCACTATTTTGGATTATTTTCGCCTGTTCTTTTCAAGGTGATCACGACTAAAGATTAGAACTGTTCTGGGTCAAACTAGCAATACATTGTTGTTGCGCTGCAATAATATTGCATGGCAAAATACTTTCCCTTGAGCTATTTAACGTTCTTGCCGCAAACTTTGATCAATCTGCGAGTTTGTGTCTGCCGCTTGTCTCGTGGGGAAGCGAATCCTCTGTAAGTGTGTCTGTGTACACTGATTGCAGATTGATCATCCCGTCATAGTGGGATTTGGTGCTGAATGCTGAGCACCTATTACTAATCGAGAGAGTTCCTCTGGGCTCCAGATGCCCGAACAACCGAGACAGGAGTGAATCAAATGTGAGGCTCAGAGCGAATGTATCGAAGCAAGGATATACAGGAAGAGAATACAGAGAATAGGTCATTAGCCCGTGTGCCAGATTCATATTAGAAACACATTGGGCGAAGTGGAAATCCCAACCAGTCCCTCGTCACGTCTAAATGTTGCTGCTTCACCTCCCTGACCGGCCGCCTCCTGCCCTCCCAGCTGTCCTTGTGCTTTGCTTCCAGTCAATACTTCACATCTGTTTTGGTCTGTTCAATATTTGATGAGCAGATGATTTGACAGCTGCTGATGAAGCACAGCACTCGATTTTCCCCTGCCAGTCTCCTTTATCGTCCTCCTCCTCCTCCTCCTCCTCCTCCTCCCCCTCACTTCCTGACCACGGGCCAATGAGGAAGTTCAGACTGAACTTCCTCTGGCGAGCGTCGTTAGCAGTTATGACAGCTCAGCTCCGGAACAAGGCGGCGCCAGCAGTGCCTTTGATTCTGCTGTCCAAGGCACACAGATATATACATGCTAGACCTTTTTTTAATTTCATTTTTTTTGTTTCATGAATTTCGTTAAAACCAAACAATAACCTTTAAATTGTCGTTGACCTGTTTAGTTTTTTGACGGACGATCAGAGGAACAAGCTTAGCTTAGCTTAGCCTAGCTAGCCCTAGCCTAATGAGATGAATAGTGCTTGCGTGCGTGGTCTACCTTCTGCCTTCTGCTGTATAAATGATACAAATGGCAATGGTCTTCTGGAGCACAAATGCAAACGAACCAAAGGTTTTCCGGTTCTTGTCGGATGCTCTGTTCGGCATCCTGGTCCGATGAGTGTTTGTCGAGATCATTTTCCTTCATGGTCCACACAGTAAATGTCACGAGCAGCCTCGGGTATTGAGTGGCGAGGATAATGAGCCCGTGGCCCTTCCAATTGATCAGCTCCTTTGCTGCTTCGCCGGTCAAACGAATCAGCGGCGTCATAATCTTCGGGTCCTGAGTGTCTCTCCGCTCCTGCCAGCTTCCGCGCGGTGTCCAATTTGACACTCACCTTTCTTGACCTTTACCGGGGCCTTAATGAATTCCTCCGGTTCGGCCCGGCTCTGCTAGCGTCCAGTGATTTTCTGCTGCGGTCGGTCCGCCGAGGCAGAAAAATGATGACACTGATGAACCTCGGAAAACGATGAGCGCCATCTGTTTTTGAGCACAAGGAAAATCCTTATTGATCTGGGTGAGGCCTTGAAATTTACGCCGGCGCCATCGTCAGGACAAATTAACACGGCGCTATCAAACGGATGTTTATCTGCGGCTGTAAAATTATTTATTGGTAAATTCATCCCGGTTTCCTACAGCTGAGGAGGTCAGCGCTTCCTAAATGAAATGTTAATGTGCAAGCAGGTGCACTTTGGTGAATTTTGCACACACTAGTGTTATGGAAATATACAACTACACGCCGTGTATTAACATCACGGGTTTATGATGCTGTGGACGGCGCTGACGCAATCGCAGAGGGAAAATGTTTCCTCCCTTTTGCTCATTAAAGGTGATATCTTGGGGTATTACGGCTTATTACAGGCTTTGGGGTGTAAATTTCATGAGCTGGCTTAAGTTGCTGCGATGCTCTCAGACACACAAAGTGTACAGTCAGCAAAAAAAAAGGAGGACCACGGCGATAAAGAAAGAATCAAGGCTGAAAAACTGCAGAAGTTGACGGAGAAAGACGAAGCGAAAAAGAAAATGACATATTACTGTTTTAAAAGAAAAATGACTGAAATCTTCAAATTTCACAAACAAATATTGCTTTGATTACACAACACATGTTTGGTTGTAATGTTCATTTTGAATGAAATAACTTTGATGTCCTCATAATGCCTTGGGATTCACGAAACAACGTACATTTCGTTGCGTTCCGACGTAAGATCGTTGATTTCACGGCTTCGTGACGCTGCTGCTTCAGGTTTTATTTCCCATCAGGTCTGAGTGCTTGAGTGCAGCCAGCAGTGTCAGTCAGTGTCGTGCATTAGTGGCCAGTGGGGTCATTTGCTTGAACATGCAGCTCCAGGTGCAACATGTTCCGTGGTATTTGTGTTGCTGTCAGATTCGATTTGTCTTTGACCGATGCTCGCAAGAAAAGGAAGCCGTCAGTCAGTAGCGGAGCCTCGTTGAGGGCTGTTCATTTTTGAGTTGGTGTGGTTGCTTCCACACCACACGAAGTCATGTCTATCTTATATTGTTATCTTCAATATATGACAGTAGACAATATCTGACCCAAGATTTACAGCACGTGCGACCCCACATCCTTATATCAGCAAAGCCTCCCATAGCCTGATTGGCCTCAACACAACTAAACATCAATACATTGCTCAGAAATCAAAGCATGTGTTGATTAAAGTGATGCTCACCGTCTTATTGTGAAAGAGAGACAGACTGAGGAGATGATTTTTGATGTCAAGTGTGTTGTGATTGCTGCCCTGTTGTGATTCACAGATGATTGCCTGATAAATATCTTGGTGTCTAGATGGACATCCAGATATTCACAGTGACAGCGTGGTCATGTTGAATCAATCCAGGCCCTAGACGACAACAGAGGACGTACCTCCTGAAAAGACTCTGACTAGAAGTAATAAAGGGTTAATAAAGGTGAGCTTTTGCTTTGTCAAGCCCTCTTATGGATCCAATGTGTAAAATTTGGCCTCATTTATGACTTTTATATTGGTAAAAGGCCACCGTAGTTCACTGGCAAGCTCGGGAGTGGGAGGGTGAGCGCTGCCGTCTCAAATGCAACCACTTGATGTCGCTGTTCCTTCTGAAAAACTCCAACTGTTCCGCACTTGACCTTTACGGTGTCTTCCAGCGTTGGTTTCAGCGCTGCTCACCTGCGAGGCCAGTTTCAGTCTGGGCACGCACAGCCCCAACAAAACAGCCATCTGCTATTGGAGATCGCAGGGGCGTGTGAGCTGAATTGGGTCAGACGCGGGCGCAGCAGTGGGTCGTGTTCAAGCCGTCTGGGCCAAACTCCCGCCACTGTATGAGGAAGGCACGAGTGCCAGCACCGCCAGCGTTATGGGATGGAACCCGGAGAGATCAATAGACTCTATTTGTCATTCAGGTGCGGTGCCGGCCCCTTCGGAAGTCCACAATCACGGTTGTCTCGGTCCCACCTGCTGCCCGCCTCTCGATGTTGTCAGTGCCAGAGCTCCTGACGTTCCGATCCCGGTGATCTTTTCATCTCAGCTGCTCTGACACGGAATAACAAATAACAGATTGTTCTTGTTGTGCTTTGGTGGCCGCACGCCACATCTGTTTTAAACACTTTCCAGCCAATCAGCTGCATGCTCCTGGAAACTGTGAATATGCTTCCTCTTTGCCTGTAATCTGCTGCTTTGACTGACGATGTCAACTCAGACCACAGTCAACGATTCAAAAATCGTAGTGGTTGGATGTGATTTGTTAAATATTGGTCGTTTTTCCAATACATGCCGCATTTGTTCGGCCCTGTCCAGCAATAAAAAACTGGTCACAGAAACACCAAAACTTCAAATACGGCTGAAACGTCTCGCGTGGGACGAGGTTGGACGAGAATTACATGAAACATGAAATTGAATAGAAACTAATGGGGATATTTGGTTTACCGTTTTATGCATTCATTTCATAGGGCTGTTGATCACAACGATGCTAATTAACCCTCTGTTCAAACCAAGTCTATAGCGGCCATTCTCTACTCTGTCCACCACAGTGCACGGTGAGTCATCAGTGCAGCCCAGACTGTTTTGTTGTCATCCAATCACATTGTCTTGACTGACCTTTGCCACATTTCTCAGTATCATTGCAGGTGTTGCTGGTAGCTGTTTGAAGAGAGCTAAAAAAAAACAACAACAAAAAACTCCCCAGAAACTAAGTTTGTGCACAGAAGAAAGAAATCCCCACCACACACACACACACACACACACACACACACACACACACACACTCTTGAGTGATGATCAACCGTGTGTTGAAGAGCAATTGCTATCGTGTGCGGCCCAGCCTGCAAAGACACTGAAGTATAGATCTGAAAGCAAGAAACAATATGCAACTTCATTTGAGCTTCAAAGTGCATCGTATCAATTGCTTTCCCCAAGGACAAAGTGAAAAACAACAACAACAGCAACAGCAACAAATGAATAATGAATCAAACCTGAGATCTTATCAGCCGAGTTGCGTATAGCTGGACTAACAAAGTCGGAATATGATAATCCAGGCATGGATCGTAATTACACCAAGTTCACACTCTGCTCCAGCAACAAAAAATGAAAAATAAAAGAAATGCTTGCAGTAGACTGATCAAAGGCGGCTGGGTTGGTGGGTTGGCCATTGATGTCGGAGACTCTGGCTCAGGTTATCTGCCAACGCAGTGAAAAATGTCGCAAACAAGAGGACATTGATGAACACAGCGTTGCAAAGTTGTGATGATAAACTGCACGCACGCTGAGAGATGAGAAAAAAATGATGTTCAAAGGGGAAAGTAAACAAACTCTACACTCACACAGTGCAATTCAACCAGCACTTGGTCACGTGCTTCACTACTGTGGGTAAAGCCAGCAAGCATGTAAAAGCCGACGCTCTTGAAACATTACATTCAACATAGAGCACACGGATCGGAAAAGAAAAGGAGCTTCCGAAGCATTCCGAGAGTGGAGTCGCTCCGGAAAGACTGGCAACAGGGAGAGAGAGAGAGAGAGAGAGAGAGAGAGAGTTGACATTCAAATTGTTTGAACTTGGATGTCAATACCTCCTGGGGTCTGGACACATTGGATTTAGTTTTTTTTAGTTAGCAGGGAAACTACACAGTTTTAGGAATTGTGAAAAAAAACTGGCAAACTTTTAGGATACAAATTGAAATATCGAAGTGTGACTTCTCATCTTATGGCGAATGCATCGCTCTGTTACATCACATACATCCCAAGTCATTCCATACATGGCCAATGAGGCATTCAAAGCCATTCCGAAACTGTTAGTATTCAACCGTCGCAACTTTCCGGGAACGTCCGTCGCTAGAATTCCACCTAAATCTTCCCGACTGCCCACCCCGAGCCTCGGGACTCTGGGTGAGCAGCCGCTACCAAAGAAGACCAGTAACCATGGTTACCTAGAGGGCGTCAGCAGGCCTCCATGCAGGTGAGCTCCTTACAACGCCGCCTGCAATGGGACGCCAGGGAATGAATCACAGCACGAACGGCACTTCCAGGTGCAACCATGGTCCGGTCGCCTTGTAAAAAAGAACCTTTAATTACGGAAGCTTGAATTCACTCTGAGTGAGGGTCTTCGAGAGCTCATTAAGAAGATGTTTCAGGCCAGACTGTAACTAGACTCTGGGCAGCAGTGAGATGAGGCAGATCAATCTGCCGAGGTGTGAGTTACGCCGGGCATTATTTCAGAGGCGGCGGTTTATTTCAGCCGGCTCTGCCGTGGAGAGCGGGCGGGCGTCCATCCCCCGGTGTTGTTGGAGGGAGGCTTCGCTCCCAGTTAATGTTCCTTCTAACAAGGCCATGAACATCACAGGACAGATCGTCTGTGATTGGTAGGAAGCGAACCTGCGCCGTAAAATGGATTTCGGCCGTCAGCGGCCTTGAGTTATGCAGGATATTTCCCCCTCAGAGGGGCTCATTGAAATTCAATGGGTACATTAGTTATCAGGCCGCGGGCCCGCTGGCGACGCGGCCGTGTGACAACGCCGCGCTTTTTCCATTTATTTATTTTATTTTATTTATCTGACTGGAAACAAGTTTGTTTTCATGAAATGTGTTTTCTTTATCAACAATTTGCAGCGCGGCGAGAGTCGCACTCTAGCGCACAACAACTGCACACAAAGACGACGCCTGGCCAGTTCCCACAATGCCAGACGGGGTGTGGGGGGGAGGGGGTTCCTCTCAGCGGCGGCGGCGGCGGCGGCAGATCTTCCACCAGAGCTCCGACTTCTCGGATGTTGCGGCCCTCCTGTCAGGTCTGGTGGTGTCTGTCGGCGAGACGTGACCTATGGAAGCGTCCTCGGTGGCAAGAAGCAGGAGGCCGTTAGCACACAGTTGCGATCTGCCACATTAATCAGGGCATTCGTGTTTTCCACCCCCCCCCTCCGCGAAAGCCGAGTGCACAGCAACAAACTCACTCACTCACACCGTCATTAATTGACCTACATATTCATCCACGTTTGTAGAACCGCATTAATATTGCGACGTTAGTCTCAGGTCGCTAGCGCCGTGTAGCGTTTCTCTTTATTCCCGTCAAAAAAGAAAACAGGAAGGAATTCAACTGATCTGGAAACAGAAGCCGTCCACATGGAAAAGGTTCTCCAAAGGTTTTCCAGTGCTTCTGCTCCTGACGCATGAATTTCAGGAACGACGTGTTCAACTTGCTGCCTAATAGACCCCCCCCCCCTGCAAATAGAGTTCGTATAATGATGGTAATTTTTAGCAAAGGCCAATTTGCTTGAGTTTTGCTTACAGGTGATTTAACTGACGTAAACAGAAGATATACTTCATTTTTCACTCGAGGCTGGAAATGATTATTGTGGCTATTTCATAACACGGTTTTGCACCGACCTTTTAGTTCACACACAATTTAACTGACGTAAACAGAGTGGTTTGTTTTGCGCTGAAAAGTATTCTGCTCCATCACTGGGCCCCAGATACTTGTCAAAATAGACGGCTGCGTTTCATAGATGTTCACATTCCTTTATTTCCTCTTTCATACAGAGAGCGGCAATTTTGAAAAAAAAAAAAAAAAAACAGAATAAAAGATGTTTGTCATTTTACAGCCCTCACGAGATCTTCTTCCTCTTCGGCTTCTCTCTCTGCAACTTTCTCTTTGCCGCCGTAGTTCGCCGGCGAGCTCAGGAGGGGGAGGGAGAGTGAAAGAAGAAGCTGCAATCTAAAAATCTAAAAATCTCCAAATATTGCACACCAAACCTTGAAACCCACTCCTTCCTTCCACGCTTTCCGACATCTGTGACGTTTTCTCTCGCGCTCCTCTGCCGTTCTCGCCCGCGCTCGCTCTGCAGCGTGACCGCAGGCTCCCCATTAGCTTCGTGTCGTGCCGCCGTCACTGTTAATGAGTGGCGAAACGCAGCAAATCTCCTCCTTTTCTTTCAGGTTCATTTTACACGCCTTCACATGCCTAATTTCCCCCTTCCATACGTTCCACAGAGGACTCATTAGCATGTGTGTGTGACTCGACTGTATCTCCAACACTGCCTGCACTCATTTGATCTGTGAAAGGCTGCTGCTGTGAGAGCTAATCTGCCCACATGTAAAGGCTTAATCCACATTGATCTGCAGATGAACTGAGATCAGAGCAGATTAGATAAGGCTCGTTCATCCCCCCCCCCCTACCCACCTTCCTTTACATCCAGCTCTGAATGAAACTAAAGACAAAGCAGTCTAGACTCACTGCTGGGATTCAGTCCCAGTCGGTTCCAGGAAGTGTGAGGGAATTCCTCTTGGATCTGCGTCTGAAAGTGATGGAGTGAAGAAACCAACAGGAAAACTGCTTGAATCATTGATGCCGAGACCAAAGGCCAGTTGATGCTCAATTCCCATAATTCATCACCATAATAATAGACTTTCAACTCTTTCTCTCTCTTTTTTCATGTTGTCAGGTTAAGGCGCTGTCACGCTTGTTGGAGTTCACTTTGCAGGGGAGACTTTCTCGATGTACTTAAAGGCGGCAGCTTGCAGCCTGTTAGTGGAAACTGCACCGACTGTATCGCGGTAACAGCGGCTGCCTTTGGTGGAACACTGATGTCGTGAAGCAGCTGCTGGCAGCCAGCACGCGCCTGCAGGAAGATCTTTCTGTTTCTGTGAGATTGCATTCCATAGATGCACGTGTGTGTGTGTGTGTGTGTGTGTGTGTGTGTGTGCGTGTGTGTGTCAGTAGCGGTGCAAAGGTCAGAGCAGTGAGATGGGGAGAGGATCTTCCATTATAGATCTGACCTGAGGGGTCACACACACACACACACACACACACACACACACACACACACACATACACCATCAGTGACCATCAGTTTCCTTCATATCACTCCACTTGCTGACTGCACTTGTCTTATTCTGATTTATCTCCTCCTGTTAACTGTCGTTCTCTCTCTCTCTCTCTCTCTCTCTCTCTCTCTCTCTCGTCCCTTCATCCATCTGTCTTCGCCCCCTGGCAAAATTCTCAGGTATTACTTTGGCTCTGATGGCCTGGATTAGATATTGACTTGCTGCCTTGATGCCAGGGAGCTGGTAAATCAGAGGCTAAACGTTCCGACACCCAAACGCCACGGTGACGTCGTGAACGAGTAGCACGTCTGGATGTTTCTGTCATTTGTTACGACTGAAAGGAAGGTTCCATTTTTTTTATTTTTATTCTATCCGTAGAATTTCACATTAATGTTCTGGGGGGGAAACCATCACCACTGTCAACATAATTACAGGTCAGATTATGTCGAGGGTTTTGATTTATAACTCTGGGTCTTCAGTTCTGCTCATATTTTGGGTTTTGCCATCTGCAAACTTGACAATTTCTTGGTGTGTCGTCATATTTTATTTTTTCCTTTTCCTGATGAAATGCAAAGCTGATCAGCCAACATCGGTGCGTAACTTATACACATGCTGCACAGACAGGGCAGTAGCTACTTTGAGAAATCCCCTGTTCTTGAGTAATTAAAGATTTATAGAAAGATTTAAAGACTGAAAATTAGAAAACCAACCTTAATCATGAAATGTTGATATTTTGTAATAGGAAAATGAAATGTAGAGAAATTGGCCATAGTTAGATGGATTGTTCGGGATGCGAAGCGGACCCCTCTAGTTGTTCAGGAGGGCCAGATGTGAGCCGCGGACCTTAGTTTGAACACCCCCTTGGTTGAGATCCATTCAATCGTACCTTAATCGTGCAGGCGTCTGCTGCAGTTGCAGCCATGGCTACGCGGACTCCAGGTAATTGGATTACACACCAACCTGATTGAAATCACGTCACGTAAACTCCCCACTTCCGATCAAATTGGCCTCCGATCGCATCCAAATCGCAGTTGGATCGGAGGAGGAGGAGGAGGGGCAACCTGGTCTTTGATCGGATCGCAGTCCACATTAGCAGCACGGCAGATTGCTTCCCACTGCTGGAGCTCTGTACACGTGTGTCTGCCATGTTAGGTAACGATCGTGTGCTTCGATCGGACTGACAGAGAAAAAGCAACCACGTAAAAAAACAACGAGAGTCCGGCTCTGCCGTCGGTTGGTCACTGGGAATCTTCTTTCAGCGGGTTGGTGGTAAAGAGTCTTTTTTTGAACGTTAATTTTTTTCTGATTTTTGTGAAAGTTTCACGTTATAACGTGAAAATTAGCACGTAAAAACGTGAAACAATCACGTCATTTCGTGATCATTTTCACGTAAATGCGCTTGCATCAACTCGAGTTCATTTTCACGTTGTAACGTGAAACTTTCACAAAATCAGCTGAAAATTATCACAATAATTCTACGATAATTCTAATGATAATTACAAATTACAATTTTTTTTTTTCCTAGGGTGGCAGCTTCTGTAGAAATAGACCAAGATGAATATATTAAATCTGGAAGTACACATTTTCTTCCCCCTGTATTACAACATAACAGGCCATTATAACCTGTGTTAAAACATGACATGCACAAAAGGGCAGCGGCAGTTCAACTGAAACTTTTTACCCACGGGCCGCTCGATGCTCATTTGGCATGCCGACAATTTCTCTTTAATTATTCGCTACACTGTTGTCGAAACGTTTGCTAACAAATAAATGGTCTCCCCTGTTTTCTTCAAGCTATTCTAATTTGTTTTCGCCGCTCACTCTAGTATGTGTGAGAAGAGTGAATATGTGTGTATGGAGTGTGAGAGCGAGAGAGAGAGAGGGAGGAGGAGGAGGAGGAGGAGGAGGAGGCTGTTTCCTAGTCTCTCCACGTGCCTCTGGTCTGCAGCAGCCGGCTGTTCGATGAGAACATTCAGCTAAATGTCTGATCGATAGGTGTTGGCAGCGCTCGCCGCAGTCGCCGCCAGAATACAGAGCAGGAAGCAGAGGGCGGCCCGTGGACAGGAGCGCCGTCTGAGCGGCCACGTCGCCTTCCACATCCCTGGGGCGGCCGCCGCTCCTGATGACGCTGACGCACACAGAGAACCGGGCGGAGTCAGAGCAGAATAGAACAGAATAGAATTCTTTATTGTCATTTTACAGTTGCGCAAGAAAATTCAAAAGTGGCTTCCTTTTGCTGCGTAATGTAAATGACATTAAAAATCAATCAATACTAATAAAACATGACTACAACCATCATAAATAAATAGACACATGATTAAAAACAGAACATTAATGTGGAGATTAATTCACCCTGATGTTGCCGTGATGGCTGGACATATGAATTCTAAGTTAATATATTTTTTTTAGAATATTTACATTTTGTGCGACGGAGGGAAGAAATAAAGCAGTAAATTGTTACTAGTGAGCACGTGTCTGCAATGTGCTGCTGCTTCACTCTGTTCACAAAAACAACAGCAGAAGCAACAACAACACTGCAGGCAAGGAAATGGACACGTGCCAATTTTGAATTTCTGACAAAAATAAATATTCAAATCTGATTCCAAAAAAAAAAAAAGGCAAACATGCGGCATGAGCGTCGTATCATTTGGATGCAAAACAGAAAGTCACTGCCATGTTTGAAGAAGATGTTCTGTTCCAAACTAGAAAGTGGAAAAATGTGCTTTTTTTTCCCTTCTTGTATCGATATGTCAGAAAAAAAAAACCCTCATGAGGGAGTAAAAACCTTTCAGTGAAGTTTCCTGTGTTTCCATTGCCAGTTTTCTGTTGCGATATTTAGGTTTCGCTCAATTCTAGGGGTAATGGAAACGCAGCTATAGCTAGCAAGATAGACATCCGGAGAACTAGACTTTAGCTATCTGGCCGTATGTTCTTGATTTAGTGGCCATCAACCCAAAACTCATATTATGACCTCTTTCTTCGTCTTTTCTACGCCCCTGCTCTCTTTCTCCTCCACCTGGCGGAGCTGCTTCGATTAAAGCCTCCTCCTCCGCTTGGCACCATCGTCGTCCGGTGGCCCTTTGTTTTGTAGATACGATCCAACGTTGGAGGCGACAGACAAACAGCAGCTTGTTCAGTCCATTTAGCTGCTGTTTGGTCTGGTTACATTACAGCCTTATCGAGGGAGTCGCTGGCACACAACTGCTGCTAATAAACTGATAACACCTCCAAGGTTATTGATTCTGCCTGGAAAAGCAGCCAACTTTATCCCGGGCTCTGTCCAAAACTGATCACTGGAACCACGAGCTGGATTCAGCCGGAGCTGGTCAAGTGCAGCAGAATGCAATTGAACCCATGATGCTTTGTCATTTTTTTTTTAAGGGTTTTCCATTTCAGACATCAAATAAATAAAGAAATAAATAAATAAATAAATAAATCTCTTAGATTTGTTGAATTATCTTTATGTAGCTTTGGAGTACTGCTCCAACTTGAGACCTCAACCCCCCCCCAATTTTTTTTTTTTTTTTTTTAAATTAATTGTTTTAGTTAATTGCGTTTAAAGGACAGCAACAGTAGCGTGGCAGCGCTTAAAAGTGTCGCGACGCTTATAGCTGGTGATATCAGCTGATGTGTTGAGAGACGGCGGCGGCGGCGGCGGCGGCGGCGGTGACAGCTTGGAAGATGAGCGTTGAGTGTGAAGATGAGTATGAATATTTAGAGAGAGCGCACGACCATGTGGAAAATATATCACTGGTTAAGCATGCAGAAAGTCTGCGGCTCTGCTCAGACTTTCTTCCAGGAGAATCATGCAACCAAAGAAGGAGACTCTCTCTCTGTCTCTCTCTCTGTCTCTCTCTCTCTCTCTCTCTCTCTCTCTCTCTCTCTCTCTCTGTGTCTCTGTCTCTCTCTCTCTCTCTGTCTCTGTCTCTCTCTCTGTCTCTCTCTCTCTCTGTGTCTCTGTCTCTCTCTCTCTCTCTCTCTCTCTCTCTCTCTCTCTCTCTGTCTCTCTCTCTCTCTCTCTCTCTCTCTGTCTCTCTCTCTCTCTCTCTCTCTCTCTCTCTCTCTCTCTCTCTCTCTCTCTCTCTCTCTCTCTCTCTCTCTGTCTCTCTCTCTCTCTCTCTCTCTCTGTCTCTCTCTCTCTCTCTCTCTCTCTCTCTCTCTCTCTCTCTCTCTCTCTCTCTCTCTCTCTCTCTTACAGTTTTATCTCAGAGCAGAACATCAAACAACCGACCTCAGCGCCCTCCCACTCTGCAACTCTCTCAGCACCATTTGGTTGACCCTGAAAAAGAGGCCTTCAGGCAAACATTTCCACACGTGAAATGTGTGGGCCGTTGCTGAAGGAGTAACAAAACTGCATTTTACGTTTTCAGATGGCTTCCTGGAGCGACAGATCCAAGGGTAAACATTTGTGGTCGAAACAGATGGCAAACGGATGATTCCACAGGCTGGTCAACACACGTGACGGAAGAGAGAACTGCGTGATCGAGGGAAGGTTGTTGTGTTTTTCCTCTTTCGCTTGGAAAAAAAATATTCCGTCTCCTCCTCCGGTCCAATCATAACGCAGCATTTTTTCACTGGTCAGTGAGCTGGTCACGTGACCCCCGTACGTCACGTCCGCTGACGCGTAAATGCGAAAAAAAGTGTTTCCACGACACTTATCGATGAGCGATATTCCTCTTTATGGATACGTGTGAAAAAACAGTTTTTTACTGCCGTATTTAGGTTTTGCGCAATTCTAATTTTAACAGAAGCGCAGCTACTGATAGATCCACCGTTGTCGTAGAAATGAGGTCCTATGTCCAAACATTCTGAACCATCCCTTTAATTCATTGCCCAACCACCATCATCGTATTAAAAAAAAAAAAAAAAATCTTTAATCCTACATCTGTGCAGACGATATAACTTCATTAAAAATAATTTTCCTCTGCGTGAAACACGGGGATCTCGTAAGGCATGTCAGGCTGCACGAGGAGAAAGCCGGTTCAATTCATTCTGATCCATTAGAAAAGTCATTACAGTTGCAGCGCTTTGTGTGTCTCAGGATTCATTGACGAGCTTGTTTAAAGTGACGAGGGACTCATGTTGTGGGCTTGGTGTGAGTAATGATGAGGACACGCGTCTGAAAGGGTCTGAGAGGGTCCGTGGTAGACCCATTCAATTTGCACATTGTACATTTAATATAAAGGGTGTATACGGTATCGTACAGTAGAGTCAGAGGAGGAAGAAGAAGAAGCTCAGTCAATGGCATGGGGAGATAAAAGTGCATTTCTGCCTTTTATGTGGTCCCGCGTCGACGCACACAAAGGAAACAAGAGTCCCTACTTATTAAGTCATCATATGAGTCAGAGGAAAAGTGCATTAAACAAAGAGGAAAATGGAAAAATACAATAAAAGACGGCTAAAATGTATTTGTCTGTATCTGGCAACGCATCCCATGAACAAGATACAGACGCCCTGGAACCATTATAAGGCTTCAATGTATCTAATAGGCCATGGACCTGACTGAACGTAAAACATGGGTCTGTTGGTGAATTGGCTCTGTCCCAATTTGAAATATTCTACCTGCAGAAATGTCAATAAATGCCAATAAATACAGAAAATTCTTCCCTATTTTCAGCTGTTAACGCTACACAAAATCTTGTAAATCCAAAAAGTAGATTGGTGACAATTGGAAAAATGGCTGCTGCAACTTCCTGCCACTGTGCTTAGCCAGAGGTGTGTGTTTCTGTGTGCGGCGTTGTAATTTAATCACTGTTGGACTGACTGACTGCTTATGGGCGTCTCCCAGCTTCACTCCAATACTTTGAATGGACTCCATTCCCATGTTAGAAGTTTGTCATAGTCTAGGTTACACTAGTGTGTGTGTGTGTGTGTGTGTGGTGCATAACTACTAAAAAAAAAAAACAACAACCAATAATGACAATGTTAAAAAAAACAACACAAAGTATCTATGGCAACATTTTTCTGATGAAGAATTTTCCTATTCTAAAAGTCCAAGGTGTAAAAATTTGAGATTTTGAAGAAGAAACAGCGACATCGAGTGGTTACATTTTAGATTGCAGTGCTCTTTCACTTATGTCCCCTTTGGGACTCCGTAACCCTCGCCCCCAAGCTTGCCAGTAAACTACGGTGGCCTGCAAGCACGAACCTGGATACCTCGCCCACCTTCTTCTTCATTGACTTATTTGAGGACCCCAGGCTGTCAGGCAGCTGGATTGTCCACTCCAGGCTTCCTTACAAAATTTGGCAGTGCAAGATGGCAGCTAACTGGGAGCAAGACCCTGATTGATCCGTGGATATTCATGCATATATATATTTAAGGACCGTTCTCCGGGTAGGAAAGCCTACTACTACCTGCATACTTTTATTGTACTGCGAGTAGACGCTTTGATGAATGTATTTATGGGCTGCATGTTAAGCTTTCACCAACATTAAGTCATAAATTGGACCTGTAGTGTGCGTCCTGAGCTCTCCTTCACCAAGCAGCTCTTGGAGATGATGAGGGATATCGTGGACGACACCGTCGCAGTTGCATACTGGATCTTATCAAGGGGAATATCAGCTCTCCTGCCTTCTCTCACTGCTGTGTGGTTATTTCCGCACCTCTCAGAGCTGTGGTACCTCGTAAATCCTGACTGAAGGTCCAATGAGCGGCTGTTATCTCTGGGATTTTACTTGAACCCCGAACATCTTTTCAAGTGTCTCGCCGACAAAACGAGGGCTGGATTTGAGCCTGTAGTTTGTCGGCAGCCGCGCTGCCGTCGGCGTTTGGTTTCTCCAATGAAAGGTTTCCCACCAGCAGTTGTGAGGGCATGTTGGATGAAGATGTATATTCTAAAGGGATTTATTTATGACGTTCAGAACACGACTTGAAACACTATTATGGAATTAAAAATGCAGTCGGCGGAGGTGTTGCATTCAGGGACCTTGTATTTCTGTATTTCACGCATATTATTTTACCGTAGTTACATTTCAGGTCTTTGTCTTTGGCTCAGATGGTCTGACTCAACATCTCTCTCTCTCTCTCTCTCTCTCTCTCTCTCTCTCTCTCTCTCTCTCTCTCTCTCTCTCTCTCTCTCTCTCTCTCTCTCTCTCTCTCTCTCTCCTTTTGTCTGATTGTCTTCCTCACGTTCAGCCACCAGCTGTGACTTTGCCGCCGTCCTGTCGTGCGACCTGTGTGTTGAAGTGTTGCTGCTCCGGCCTCTCAGTCTGCTGCTGTGCTCAGGTGCAGGTCCAAGCTGACTCCCTGCCGTTTGCACCTGATGCACTTGAACACATCGTCGTTGACAGTGTCGGGGGTCGCAAGTCAAATACAGGTATCTTTTTTTCTCTCGTCCGGTTTTAATGCCAAAGAAACGATGAAAAGGTGGAAAGTCAGGTGCATGACGCACACCTGCACAATGAGCCACACAACGACAAATTAATCACTTGACGGCTGCTATCAGAACACAATTGTTGACTGAGCCTGCGTGTTTTTTTAATGAACGTTTTTTTTCTAACATATCAAAAAAGTCAAGAGATTATTTTTATATATTCCATGTTCTGCTGAGTCACGTGACTGACTTTGTGTGTGTGTGTGTGTGTGTGTGTGTGTGTGTGTGTGTGTGTGTGTGTGTGTGTGTGTGGGAGATGGTGGAGGCTGATTGCCTGCCTGCTTGGTTGCATTTCTTTAGTTGCTGTCCGTTGTGTTTGCAAGAAATGGAATGGAAAACAACACACACACACACACACACACTTTCCCCCCCCTCCTTCTCTCTCTCACACACACACACACACACACACACACACACACACACACACACACACACGCCTTCCCTCATGCACACTGCAACCTGGCTTTTAATTTCCCGTCTGGCATTAATATCCGTTCGTAGATGAGCATGCACACACACACACACGCACACACACATGTACACACACACACACACACACACACACACACCTTGCAGTGCTGGCAGATCTGGACGGAGCTGCTGGTCTTATTGTCTCTATCGCGTCCTGGCTGCTCGGTCTTTTGTGCATTTACAAGAATTTTCTCGAGATTTTTTGGATCTGCGTAGAATAGCCGCGTCTTTATTTTTTAAAACGCGAAAGCTGAGATCAGCTGCAACATTTGTGGCACTCGAGCAACACGAGAGTCATCGGCTCCACTCCAAGAGTTGTTTCAGATGGCAACGACTCTCCTGATTTCTTTGCAAAGTCTGTTTTCCGCTGTTTTCCCAACACGTCAGGCCAGCGGCACTCACACAGTGTGTGTGTGTGTGTGTGTGTGTGTGTGACAGATTGGAGGCATCCATTGAGGATCCAGTCTGTTTCTACCTGAGCGTTGTGTTGCCTCAGTAGATTAATGTTGCATCTCACTTGCACAAAGTTTCACTCCGCGCTCCCATCGTGCAGTTCTTTACGTGGCCTCTGGAGGGCGTCGCTGCCGTTGGTCGGCCGTTGCGGCTTCTTAACCCACCTCAGAGCTGACGAAGAGGTCGGCTTGAGGAGCGTTGGAGTTCTTCCACTGCATCTTCTTCATGGCTGAAGCGCTGATCGGCCGCCATCGCCTTCGTTTTCCGATGTCGGTCGATCGATCGGCTGGCGATTCCGTGCGGCCGGGCGGACATCACGTCTGTCTTGGCAACAGTTGCTAGGCAACCAAAATATTTGTAATGTGTTTGTTTGGCACAGCGTTAGAAAGCATCCAGTGAAAACATGGACTTTTAATTTCTAACCCTGAGCAGTCGAGACAATATCAACTTTGAGACTGCGTAACTTTACATTGCGTAACACTTACATGAATGAGTCGAGTCCCCCTTGCATGGAAATGTATATTTTCACACGACTTAAAACAAAGTTTTTCAGGGCATCACTTGACACACTTCCCTGTTGAGCTCAACAATCTCTATGTTTATTCTCTAT
Source organism: Thamnaconus septentrionalis (assembly GCA_009823395.1). Lineage (NCBI taxonomy): Eukaryota > Metazoa > Chordata > Actinopteri > Tetraodontiformes > Monacanthidae > Thamnaconus > Thamnaconus septentrionalis. Next base: position 2,821,412 of record CM020518.1, read on the forward strand.
ATTTTCAAAATTAAAAAAAAAACGTGCCTGCCGCAGACCATCAGAGGAGCAGATAAAGTTACAATATCTCAAATATTTCATCTCATTTTTTCTAGCACCTGTTGTTGTGTACTTTATTGCAGAACCCTGTCAGCAGTTTAGTGTTCACTACCACCTTTGCTTCCTTCTGTAAAGGTTTTACAATCTGAGGTTCTGACTTGCCAACCTGCCACCTCCAAAACAAAACAGGAGCGGGAAAGTAACAACACAAAGCCAACAACAACAACAACAACAACAACACACAAATAGAATCTTAGTTGAAAGTTTCCAAATGTTCAATACAAAGACTAAACTATGTTGCATATCAGATTCAAAATGCTTCATTAATGTTTCACGGGCAGTTGTGTTAATAATGTTCTAGCGTTTGTGCCATGGATGAGTCCATGGCTCGCTGTGAAGGATGACTTCCAGAGCTGTCAGTTCCTGGTCCTACCAGAGGGGGCAGCAGAGCTCAGTTAATCCAGCCGCTGTGCATGCAGTCTCTTGTCGGGCTTCCAGCTCAGCGTGGACCGCTGCACCCCACAACCACCTCCTCCTCCTCCTCCTCCTCCTCCCCCTCACCACCACCACCCCCCACCTCCTCCTCCTCCCCCTCCCCCTCACCACCACCACCCCCCACCTCCTCCTCCTCCTCCTCCTCCAGAGCCCAGCCCTCCATCTCCGGACTTTACCTCCAGCCTCTTTAGATCAATGGCTTCGCATTCGTCCTACGTCTCATACCCCCCGCCCCCACCCTGAGAGAGAGAGAGAGAGAGAGAGAGAGAGAGAGAGAGAGAGAGAGAGACCCCCTCTCTCTCCCCTCACACTGAAAGTCTCCATCCTTCCTCGCCGGCAGATGGAGCAGACCTCCGTGAAGGCGGCGTGGATCTAATCGCCCCCCCCCCTCCTCCACCACCACCTCCACCACCACCACCACCATCCCGCCGCCGCCGCCGCCGCCGCATCTCAGTGAGTGGGACTGGACCGGAGTGATGGAGACTCCGCTGCCTTCATAGTCACTGGAAGTTATTTTTGGCCGCCCAAACTGGGAAAGTCTGTGTGATTATTACTCACATTTTTTTTTTTTCTTCCTCACTCTTTTTTTTTTTTTTTTTTTTGCGGGTGTGGAAGTAGGGGGGGGGACCACCAGCCCCTATCTGGGAGGGATTCATATCTAGTAGGAGGAGGTGAAGAGGAGGAGGAGGAGGAGGAGGAGGTCGTCCTCTCCTCAGCCTCGTCATTGCCCCTCTCTGCTGGCTGTTTGGGGGATTTTCTACCTTCTTCTTCTTCTTCTTCTTCTTCTTCTCCTCCTCCACTCTGACGTTGGATTCTGTGCAAGATTCCACCGCGTGCAGCGGGCAGGTTTGCGGGTGTTTGCCCCCTGCCACCACCACCCCCCCCTCCACCCCATCTCCCTGCCGTTAACCGGTGATTAAGTGGAACCGGGGCGGCATGGAGCCGCTTTCTCTCGGATGCGCTGCTGACGCCTTGGAGGTGAAGACGAGGAGGAGGCGGCGGAGGAGGAGCAGGGGGAGCAGCAGGAGGTGCTGGTGGAGGACAGGAGGACTCCTCGACCTGCTGCTGCCGCCGCTGCTGCTCTGCTGGATGGTGGCCGCTCCACCGACGGCGGCGCACGGTGAGTGCGCGCGCGCGCGTGTGTGTGTGTGTGTGTGTGTGTGTGTGGCGGTCTGCTTGCTCGCTGGTCACTGGGATGCCGCAGACCAAAAGTGCCATGTTTTTTTTTTGTTTTGCCATTGCTGGCGTGTTACCTGTTACCGTGCCCCCCCCCCCACACACACACTCATCCACCCTACCTCCCCGTGCCCTCTCTGTCTGCGTGCGCCCGAGCAGCTGTGACTGCAGGTCGGGCTCGGCTTCTTCCAGCAGCGCCTCCGCACATCTGTCACCGTATCTGGACAACAGCAACCAACACAAAATCAACAATTTCCTCTGGTTTTTTAAAAAAAAAAAAAAAAAATTTTTAAATTTACTTTATTTTTAGGTTTTATAGAGTCCCTTCACCCACACCTGTCTATTATATATCAATCGCAACGATCCTGTGGCGCGTCAGCCAGCGCGGCGTGCAATCGCTGCCAGGTTTTTAATGCCGCGCCAATCACGTGTTGGATTGTGAGTCTGCAGGACGTTTGTGTTTTATGGTCTTGCCGGCTCGTGGCGGTGGTGGTGCTGCTGCTGTGCGGAGCAGGTGCTGTGAATCCCAGTGATTGTTCAGCAGCAGCGGCAGTGAGGTGGAGGTGGTGGTGGTGGTGGTGGGGGTTCGAATGGACACAGATGCTGCTCAGTTGTTGATCGCTCTCATCCAGTGTTGACGAGGCTTTGCCTCAGTAAACTTTGCGTCCATTGGCTGACAGTTGTCCAAGAGGTGATGATGATGATGATGATGAGGAGGAGGAGGAGGAGGAGTGGTGGGAACTCCAACATGCTTCCAGGAGGCTGTTTGCTGTTTGGTGGTTAATGGTTCTCTGTGCTGGGCCTGATCAGGGTGGAGCTGCAGGGAGCCACCATGTTCAAGGAAATGCTTTCATTTGGTCCCACGGCAATGCAGAAATTCAGATAAACAGCCCCTAATGACAGTCCATAACATGGGACTGTAATGTACGCTGAACTCCAGCAGTAGTTTGAACAGGGAACAACTACCTGCAGGGCTGACTGGGTTTACTGGCTGTATTATTTATCCTGTGTTCTAGTCTCAAAACCTTTCTGTAGTTTTTCATTTTTATTTTATTCCCCCGCCATAAACGCAGTCTAATGTACCTGTTAACGTCAGAGCGTCTCCGCATCCACCATGTAACGCTTTAAACTGGCCTATTTTCCACTGAGAGCCTCTGATTCAAGTGGGTTTCACTCGAATCATCGCTTCAGTCCACTTTAAACGGCCCAAAGTGTCACTTAAGCATTTTTTGTTGCTGTTTTTCTCGACGGTTTAATGGATTCAAACAGATCTGGCTGGCTACTCTCCCTCCCTCCCTCTCTCTCTCTCTCTCTCTCTCTCTCTCTCTCTCTCTCTCTCTCTCTCTCTCTCTCTCTGTCCCACCCACCCACCCCCCCCTCTCTCTGAGACTCCAGCTGTCAATAAATTATGTCCAAACACTTTAATTAAGCTAATTGGTGGTAGAAGAACAGACCCACCACACACACACACACACACACACACACACACACACATCCGGTCTCTGCTCGATCAGCTGGGCAGTAGTAGCTTGTATTTCTACTGCAGCTCGGTTGTAAAACCCTCTGCTGAATATTTTACTCAGACGGTGCCTCATCCGTGCAAGTGCAACAACAACACACACACACACACACACACACACACTTCTCCACTCTCATTCATGAAGGCTTCCCGCTAACTGACTCTCTGTCTTTTCTTCAATGGGAGCATTTCTTTTTCTGGCACTAGCAGGTCGTGCTGCTGTGTTTTCGCCTCTTCAATCGTTGTGGGGGGCAACACTTTGCAGGTTCTTCCGCTGATGAGCTCAGACTCCCAGACTTTGCTGCAAAAGAAGCGTCAATGAAGAGGGGACAAAAGGTTCCGGACTGTCTTCGAGGGGGAGTTTGGACTCCTCAGGTAGATTTTAATTGCGGTTTTCGGCCGATCGGTGAGACGACCCGGATAATTAGGGGGCCGTGCAGCGATGGTGGTGGTCTTGGCAACGCTGATGGGGATTCAAGGGGAAACGGTTAGAATCTGGAAAAAAGAAGGAGAGGTGGCCAAACTAGTCACATTCTGTACTGAAGCAGAAGTACGGATGAAAATTGTTGTCACTGTGGCCATCGATGAAACATTTGTTGATAATTTAGCACAAATGAAAAAGCTTTCGTACGACCAAACTGTGATCGCTGATAGTTCTGACCAGCGAGCCATTATTGGATGTTGACAGTTTCTCATAATAATAATAATAATAATAATAATAATAACCATTGTTATTTTTTAATAGTATGTACTGAACAGTACTCTCTGTTCTCTAAAATATTTTGGACTGCACCACAGCGCAGTTCAAAAAGCTCCACTTCAGTCAAACACAATAATTACTTTCAACAGAATTCGTATCTATGAAACACAAAAGTAACCAGCGGGATTTTCCATTGTAAGGAGTAGAACGTATGGAAAGTAATTGTGTACAAATGTAGGGAGTAAAAGTAAGAAGTACCGTAACAAAGTCTTTGCACTCCGTTATCTCGCTACCCTGAAAAAGAATGGAGGGCAACGGAGGAGAAGCGAGGACGCGACCCGATCCCCGTTCGACTTTCGTGGTATTTTGCATTTGTTCCTGGAAGCTCGACCCACTAAACTCAGACGATTACCGGCGGAAGCACAAACCATTTGCACGTCATCTCAGGGACAATCCGTCAAGTGGCCGCCGCTGCCCACGGCCGTTTTTCAAAAGCAGGCAAAGAAAAAAAAAACGCAAGGTCATCAGGTTGCCGCTTAAATTAATAGCGGCTCTGTTTGTGGTGAAAAGGAGGTACGTTCGCATTAAAACTAAGCAGATTTAACTTTGAAGCTCTCTTGTCATCCCGCTGGATTTGCTCCCCCTGCCCCCCAGAAGGAGGCTTTAATGGGCTCGAAATAAGTCGTTCTTTGTGCGGACTTAACTCCTGTGGTTTTTGGGGTAAGAACATTGAGACGAGGTTGAAGGTTGAAGGTTAAAGTGGCACTGGTTGTCAAAGCCAACCCTTGAGGGAATCAATCCTCTCCCACCCAGTCCAACCCTGACTGAGGACCCATGTTGGCTGTTAAAACCCCACATTGTGAGTGCACTTAGTGTTTTTGTAGCGATACCAGGATGTCGGGTGTTGGGATCGATCCTGTGCGTTCATACCATAGACTGCAACAATGGTGCCCATGGACTCCCTGCTTGGCACTCTGGAATGGAATTTTGGGGGGTTAGATCACCCAATGATTCCCGGGCGCAGTACCGCTGCTGCCCACCGCTCCCTCAGGGGACGATGGGTCAAATGCAGAGACTTCAATGATAATTACATATTCTTTTTCTTCATTATTCTTTTTTTTTAAGCTGTAACTCGTTGTTGACCTGTCCATTTGTTATTTGTGACATATAGTTATTAAAAAATACTTCATTATATTGTGAGAGACTCGTCTTGAAACACGTTACTCTGCGCTGGTAGCCCCTCCCCCGCCCCCTTTAGCCTACAGCCATTGTGAAATGAGCCACTTGACGTATGACTGGGTTTCCAAGGTGCACAAATCATCCTCCAGTTCCTCGCTATCCACAGCCCCCCCTGCAGGACTGGATTCATTTAAAGACAGCTTTTAATATACTGCCGTACGCCACCAGCCCCTTGTTATTGTTCCCAAGATCTCATTTGAGACAATGTCTTCCCGCCGCCACCCCAATTCCAGTTTTATGCACATTACCGTCTTACTCTGTCTCGTCTCTGCCATGTTTCCTTTTAAGCTCTTCGCCTTCACATGTCATCTCCTCTTTTTATTTCCTAACTCCACCAAATTCAACTCCCCTCAGAGTCGTACTTTAGCCCAATTTAACACGCTGAGCGCATTTAATATAGTCGTACCTCCGCTTTGCCGTGACTTGTTCAATCCATTTGATCTCTTTTCAGGCCGACACTATGCAGCATATTTTTTCTTTTTTTTGTCTCCATTAATCCTCACGCTGCCATGTGATTTCTTATTCCCCGCTCTCATCTCACCTTGTCTATTCTAATTGACCTCATCCTTACCTTCACTGTCTCATCTTGTTTGATTACATGACTCCCCCCCAACCCCCCCTCCTCCCCTGTGCATTATTCCATGACGGTATTAAAACGACCAACTAGTATCAGCAACGCGCTCTTCACGCTTATGTATTATTGATCTGTCTGGTTGATCGAAAGAGTCGCTGTGGCAGGTTGCTGATCTATTCATGAGTTTATTGATCAGCAGCTTTATTGACAAATTATCACCAACAGCAGCTAAGTGTGGCAGAAAATACAAACATTCGGGGTTTTTTTTTTCCAAGTCGTTTGATTTTTCACATCAGAGTATTGTGTCATCTGCATAGAACAGAATCTTTGTGCTGTAATTCCTCCAGGTTAATTAGACGGTCCTGGTCAGTGGATTTTTTTTTTTTTTTTTTAATCCTCAAAAGTGAGATAAGGAAGCACAAATTGTTCAATTTTTAACAAAAAAAAAAAAACGTATAGTCTTAAATGTGAGACTTTAAGATAGAAAGTCCTGATCGTGCAAACACAAAACACACAACATAAAACAGGGACATTGTGTTGTCAAAAAATTAACATAAAAAATGCAAGTTGTTCCTTTCTGTTTTCACTCCGAGCACTAAAAGCACGTGCATTTCTTGCCTTTACACGGCCAGAGACGGTTAAGACCCTCTGAAAGCTTTTCCTTTCACCGCGTCAAGACAACTGCCACGGCAAAGAGCCGTAGCACCAGGGGGAGCTAAATTTAATCAAGAATCACATTAAAGCTAAAAGCTCAAGCAGTGCAACATTTCCATTAATAGGCTCGAGGTGAATAATAAAGGCTGAAACGATTCCATTAGAGGCGCCGCCTGCTTTTAACACCAACAACATGTGATTTGAAACTTCCACTCCGTGATCGCCCAGCGCTCTGTTGCACTGCATGCGCTTGCTTTTTTTTTTTTTTAAATCCTAGCATATGTTTAGAATGTCTTAATGATGCAACGACGGCAACCCGACGTGACCTCGTGGTAATTACATCGTCCAAGTTTGTTTTGCACAGTTGGATAAATCCACACTGTGTATCAATTAGACCGATATTTTCACACTAAAATATACATTTACACACTTGCTACATTCCCAACAGCTTTGGGCCTTGAGAGTAAAAGCCTTGGGAGTCTCTTATGATTCTTTTAGTGACTTGTGAGTCTTTTTTTCTTTTGACATGCGGCTTTTGCCCATCTTGATTTGTGACTTGCGTAAACATCTCTGGGACTTGCGGGTTTTTTATTTGGGACCTATTGATCCCCCCCCCTCACCCCCCTTCGCTCCCATTTGCTCCTTCTAAACTTTATGGCGGCGACTGCGTGCAGTGTAGCTCTAGGCTGGCGTCTTCTGGTTCCTGTGACGGATGAACTGCGGCGGGCCGCTCGGGTCTGAGAGGCAGGGCTGATGGAAGGGCCAGATGAAAACGGCCCTGCATAATCACAGCCACCAGCGGTGGATTAATAAGGCAGGAAAATACATAAGGTGTGCGAGTCGCCACTCGATCCGTCTTGTGTTTTTTGTTTTTTTTTCCTCTCTCGCAGCTGCAGTGAAGAGAAAATCATCTCCGAATCTGAAAAGAAAAAACCCCACCAACAGTCCTGCGTATTAAGGCAGCGACACTGTTTCTGTGTGCGCTGTTGGAAAAATAAAGATGTTTTGTATTTTATCTCATCATACGCTTAAGCTAGAAGGTAAAAAAAAAAGGTACTGCGCATGCTACAAGCCAAAGTCTAATCATCACAGCTTTGCAGCAGACGCCCTGCCAAAAGAAGAAGGAAGAAGACTCGTGCACCAGCAGCTCAGGAGACAGGGAAGCGAGCGTCTCCTGTTGACTAGCAGCTCAGAAGAAGAACTTTCCGTGACCTTTTAGGTCCTCATCATGCTTTTATTTTTTAAAGACCTTTTTAAAAGTTCAGGAGTCAAGAAAGTTTGTTAAGAATTCTTAACAAATTGGTCCCACCAAGAGATGTTTATACCACTTTGTGGAAAAAGTGAGCCCAACCTTTTACAGGTAGCCTGCTCTTCTTCTTCTCCTTCTTCTTCTTTCGTTCTCAGTTAAGATCAGTTATTAAGAAACGGAAACATATTTAACGACCTGAACAGTCAATTGGATTGAGTCCCTGTCACTGCATTCACTAAGAGAAGAATAACTGCAATGGGGAAAGAAAAGAAAAGAAAAGGAAAGGAAAGGAAAGGAAAAGGGAAAAGGCCTGCGACTAATTTGCAGGAAGATAATTCGACTGGCCTCTGAACATTAGCGCTTCATTTACATCCGGTGCTGCCTATATTTAACATCAGCTGCTCCGCTCTGACACTCATCCATTATTCATGTCGCCGACCTGCGTTACCTGCCGGAGGAGCGCGACGTCTCTCTCGCCTTTAAATCCTCCTCATTAACGCTGCAGCCGGCTTTTACACAAATTGGTTTTCATTTATTCAACTCTTGTTTTTTTTGTTTTTTTGTTTTGTTGTTTTTTTAAATTCAGTGTTTTGCTGCTTCTTGTCGCCGCTGTTACTTTTTTTTCGTTTGACAAGGCGGCGCCGAGCTGAAAACAACCAACGAAACAAGACAAAAAAAAAAATCTTCCTGGAGTCGGGATGAAAGTTGTTTGGATTCTCAGACACATCCTGACTCAGGTTGTGCTTATTGTATGTTTCAGTGCGGCCTGGCATGGCCTCTGTCTTGCAGTTGTGCTGATGAATCCTTTTCCCCACGTTGACTGTAGAGGTGGTGTGAGCGGCCACTATTTCAGCACTGGAGAAGAAGTTTGCTTCCTAGAATTCATCGGGGAAAAAAAACAGCATCATTTGAAACTGCTTCCTGGAATTGAAAGGTTTGGCAATTTGCCCAACTGACAGTAATTCCATGCTTCCTTCATTCTTCTGGTGGCTTTGTTTCCTTCTGCTTCTGGCAGCCACTTAGTGGGATCCTATGTTGTAACTGCGCATTATGCAGCCTTACTAGTTTGCCTAAAAATGAGTGGAACTGCGGTAATAGCGTTTATTTTTTTCATTTCTACGGCTAATTTTCAAAAGTTTGCTTAAACTTTGATAATTTAGGAACTGGAAACTGAGTAAGTTGATCTAATTAGTGGTCCGGTGTGTAAAACTTAGCTTAATTTATGATTTATATATTTATAAAAGCTTAACATACTCACCATAAATGCATTAATAAAAGTGCAAACTCACAGTACAATAAAGTCATTTAGTTTTTCTACCCTTCGAACGGTTCTGACAGATGAGAATACCCGTAGATCAATCAGGGTCTTGCTCTCAGTTAGCTGCCATCTTGCACCGCCATATTTCTACGGAAGCCTGGTGTGGACAATCCAGCTGTCTGTCAGCGCATTTGGTATTCAGGGAAAACGCTGGCGTCCTCAAATAAATCATGGAAGAAGAAGAAGACGGTTGACGAGGTATCCAGGTCTGCGTGTGCCGGCCGCCGTAGTTCACCGGCGAGGTCGGTAGAGGGAGGTTGAGCGAATGAGCGCTGCAATCTCTGTTTCTCTTTCAAAATCTCCAAATATTACACATGCTTAACCTCCTTACAACCCAAACAAACAAACAAAAAAGAAGAACAGCTGCTGAGTGTTGTGAGTTTCAAGGCATGATGACTCCATCTGAACTTCAAAGCTTGAAAGCTCAAGGTGGAAAAACCTCGAAGTGCTTTTGAGGGTTGGGAAACCTTAGGGGTTGCGGTTGTGAGCTGGAATTCCAAGTCAAGCTTCATCAGTTTCCTCAAGAAAAGCACAGATACCTTCAAAAAAAAAATCAGATATTTGTTCTCCCCACCTCCGCCGCTAATGAAGCTAAACACGATTTCCCTCCGATTTCATCGAATGATGGAATAGAGGCAACTATTTCTAGCTCCTTCTGTCCTGATTGAGCGGCAGGAAGTTGGACGCTGGCCGACGGCGGCGTGGTTATCGGCCACGTTTTGGCCAGAAAAAGCTTGTGGACGGCCTCCTGCGCAGCGCCGGGCCGCAGCTCTGCCAGGATGAGATGAATTGCCCGGACTGCAGCAGGATCCCACTGATGAATATTCATGCGGAGCAGCGCGCCGTGTCACGCCAGTGAGCAAGAAGCGCTGAACCCTGAGCGTTCGCCCAGTAGCCCACCGCTACCTCCTCTACCTCCCTCCGCCGTCCCCGCCCCCCACCATCTGCAGCAGCAGCAGCAGCAGCAGCAGCAGCAGCAGCAGCAGCAGCCAGCCTGGATTTATGGCCACTTATAAAGATTAGCGAGGCGTCCCGCATGTAAGCGCACGCGCGCTCGGACGCCAGCGGAATAATGCGACGTCTCAACACGGCGTGGCGATGCAAGCCTCCCAGCGGCGGGCAGAAGGAGGAGAAGAAGAAGAAATTGGAGTTTTCTTTTGTTGCCAACGCAGAGACGAATGTCTCGACAAAGATCAAAACGAGTTGGAACTGCTGCTGCTTCCAACCGACGACGGTTCTGTGCGTTTTCTGCAGCGCGCGGCGTCGTGGATCTCGTCCCTCGTCGCCTCTCCTTTCCCACGGTATCTTTTTCGTAGCCTATCGTAACCTCTCAGATCGCCACCGACAGCGGTACGACCTGGAAATAATCTTGCGCTTGGGTTCTTTATTCCCGCGGGAGGGTCAACAGCTGCGCCAGCAGCGTGAAGGTCGGCGGATCTGAATTTTTAAATGCGTGTGAAAATTTTAAGGAAGCTCGTCTGACGGAAACATTTCGTATTGAGGTCACTGTCAGTGCTGGTTCTTTCAAACACAGTGGTGCAAGATGGCAGCTAACTGGGAGCGAGACCCTGACCCATCGCTGGATGTTCTTATGTACATGAGAAACCAAATAGGAAAACCAAATGACTTTCATTTTACTGCCATTATACACTTTTATTATTGTATGCATGGGCGGCATGTTCAGCTGGCACACAGGCAGTTTTCCCACTGTACTATGGCAACAACATTTACGAGGAGAGGTCAAGAGGTCAAGACCTTCAGCGAATGGAGAACGTCATCGCCGCTGACCCAGAAAACTCTCAAATAACTCTGTTTGTTGAACACACACACACGCACAACTTGGTAGAAATGTCACTTTGCCACAGCCAGTCACAGTCACACGCACACACACACACACACACACACACACACACACACACACCAGACTCTGGTACCAGAGGTGTGATGCCTGGTGCGTTCGCGGCCCGCAGGACACCCAGGGTTTTTTTTTTTTTTTTTTTTTTTTTTTCCTGCACGTCACGATGTTAATTTGCCGCCTGCAGCCGAGCCGTCAAAGTGCATCAGCGGCGCGAGGTGACAGCGTGGCCGCGGGACTACCTGCTGCTGACATCACGGAGGGTCGCTGGCGCGGACGGCTTCAGGACGGTGCAGCTGCGTTTGAACACGGCGCGAACGTGATGAGTCACATGGACTAAATACTGGGAACTAGGAGTCGCTAATTAATTATTAATACACCCCCCCCAACCCGAGCCCCCCCGAGCCTGGATGAATGCAAAGGTTGTGTGGAAAAAGACCCGCGTCAAACTGAACGTGTGACTCAGTCGGACTGCGTCAGTCCCTGAAGGCAGCAGCTGAACATGTGACTCAGTCCCTGAAGGCAGCAGCTGAACATGTGACTCAGTCCCTGAAGGCAGCAGCTGAAGGACCTGCTTACGTCGTGGACTTTGAGGATATTATTTCACGTTTTGAACTTGACTCGTTGAGGGAGTTACTGACAACTGAGTCATCAGGCACAGAGGCGGGAAGCAACAAAGTACAAATACCTTGTTACTGTACCTAGGTAGATTTTTCAAGTATCTGTACTTTGACTGAATGGGATTCATGGTGTCTTTTTAGGATTTTTTTATTTTTTATTTTTTTTGCCAGATTGGGAGTCACATACATACATTTGATGGCCACATATGTAATGACGAAGGAAATCGCCACCGCATGGCCACTTTAAGAGTCATCATCAGCAGTTGGCTGCACTGCTAAACTCACACGGCCCATGTAAGTCGTGTCAAACCGTGTGTTTCATATCGAATGAAATGGTTCCATGTGTGTGTGTGTGGCAGCGTGAACGACTCCTAGCGGCGCAGGCCAACGTCCAGGGGAGAAGCAACTCTTCTGTCCGCCAGGCACGCACCTGAAGATGAATGGCCCGTCGCTTAAAAAGAAAAAGCAAGTTGTGCGGCGGTGATATTCTGTCAACCGGCCGGAAAACAAATAAATGAATTGGCTGGAAGTGCTTGCGTTCACATTGTGCGTCGTCTTAAAAGGCAAAAGGCAAGCAGACTCAGAGTCTCAGAGTCTCGGAGTCTCAGTGCAGGAGGGACAACTCATCTGCTTCAAGTCGGTGTTACGACGCCTGGAGAATTTTCTCAGTTGGTTTTTTTTCCCCGGTTTGATTTATTTTCGGTTTTTTTTTGCGGCAAAGAGAAAAAAAAAACAACGATTTAATTCAAGGCACGCGTTACTGTATCTCGCTGCTCAACAAAATTAGTAATAGATCCACTGCACTCTGCCAGGGGAACAGAGATAATGGTGTTGGGAGCCCTGCTGAAAGGATAACTAGCCCGAGATAAAGCAGATTGACGGTAACTGACGTGAAAGCTTCATCCGAGAGCCTGGATTTGCTAAATCATGAGCGGCGTGGCGGCGTCTCGCTGAATAATCTTCCCCCATCATATTCTTATGCCCCATTTTAAAATGAAAGGCTTGTTGGGGATTGGCCAGTGGAGAGGAGTGACAACCAATGACCTTCCAGTCAGAAGGACCCGGGTCCTGTCTTTGTTGGAATGTAGTTTTTTTGCTGCTACGTTGCCAAACAGTAAAACCATTCAAAAAGCTTAAGGCCTGGGTGTCAAACTCTGGCTTGCGGGCCAAATTTAGCCGCAGTGTCATTATATTTGGCCATACAAAAATCACACCTGCGGATACAAGAAGCCTGTGGTGCAGTCTGATCTTCCACCGGCAGCATAAACAAAGCAATATGCTGCCTTAAAGCTCTCAACAGCTTCTCTGCGTGCAAGCTGCCGTTTAAAGCTTCACGCCGAGCCGGCGTAGCTTTTTAATCTGAGATTTATTTGGATATACGGCAATTGTTCTGGGCCTCTCTCTCTCTTGCAGCTCCATCCAACTCCCCACCAACCACCTTGATCTTCATTGATCTTCATAAGTCATTATGACTTATGAAGATCATTATGGGGGGGGGGGGGGCGCAGAGGAAACTGGGTTGACCCACCTCGGGTTCGCAGTGGAGAGAGGCTTCATGGCTTCATAGTTAAATGTGTTCAATTAATAATTTAAACTCAAGATTATGAAAAAAGGCCCATCTTTAAACATCCCTGTCAATGCCCCCCACGCCCCCACCTCCCAAAACAAATCAGAATGATGAATTGAAAACATGCTATTTTTAAGTTCTCCCAAATTAGAGCTGCTCTATCACCAGCACGGCGCTAGCTAGCTCGCTAGCTCGCTATCTGACCATCTAATATGAGTTTTTAGTTATTAGCGGCAAATTGATGTGACATCATTCAGCTATTATTATCCACAGGGGACGGAGGGCATGTTAGTTGATTAAAAGCAGTGAGTTGTTTTTTTTTTTTTTGCTCCTGCTGGTTGCTGCGTTTCACTGCACTTGACTCGGCTTGCTGTGTCTCAGCTGTGTGTTGAATTGGGATCGCCACAACAGAGATTGTGCACTTACTGGTGCTAAAAGAAAAATAGAAATATTGAAAATGAAACAAACGTGTTGGATCAATGCATCAAATGTTGAAGCGGTGAGTTTGCAGAAGATTAAATACATTAAATGGTGACATTAGGCGTAATTTCTCCCGTAGAATTGTCGTTTTTTTTTTTGCTACAAACAAACCCCAACACACTGGGATTATTTTTTTGGGAGCGGAAGATCAGCAAACTGCAACTCCCTTGTTAAAGAGTGGCGTTGCTCTTTGTCTCATTGCTTATAGGGGAATTGCCGTCTCATCTTGGGGTCTCGTAGGGAACCGCGCGACTCTCTTTGCAGTGCGTGTCCTACGCGTGTTTCCGTGTTGGAAAATAGGTCACCGGTTGAGGGACGGCAAACTTTCCAGACACCTACCGCGTGATTGCCGCCGGTTCACGGCCGATAGCTTGACCGTTGCAGGACCTTGCATCAAGTGCGTCAGCGTCAACGTCCATGATGCTCAAAAATGCAGGTTTTAAGTTGTGTGTTTTGAACTTGGATGATGAAATATTCCAGTAAAACCAAATCAAACCGATATGAGATGTTGAGAAGTTGTGAAATAAGCGTCAGAGAATCAGCGGCGTCGTTTCCAGGCGTCGGCCTCAAACTTGAAAGGTTTGATTTAAAAGGTGCTGAAAACAAACATGCAATTAAAAAAAACCAACAACATTCATTATCCGCTTGCAGGTTCGTTAGCGCCGCTTGCTCCAGTTTTCCTCCTGCGCTTGTTGATGACTGAACCTGAACGTCCTTCAGTGTCTTTCACCGAGCTCGAGACCTCAGATATGGTTTTGTCGCGGCAGGTCGTCGGAAATGCACTCGGGTTGGAGTTCACCTGGGAAGATAAAGGGGCGAGAAAGGAAGCAGCGAGTCGACGAGTGAGCGAATAAAGTTATCAGCGTTTTCTCATTACTTTCACAGTGAAAGTGAATTTGGATGCCGGCGTGATTATGGGGCTCCTCGGGGCGTTGTTACACTGCCTCCCTGATCTCAGCCGGAGCTCTTTGTAGCCAGGAAGTAATGAATTGCACAAATAGGACACAAGATGAAATAGGGCTGGAAGTGAAAGTCGGCTGCGGCGGCTGCGGCGGCGGCGGCTGGCTGCGGCGGCTGGCGGCGGCGGGCGGCGGAGCAGCGAGGCGAGGCGGCAGGCAGAAAGCGACGCCGAGCGCGGAGCTCCTTTCCGCATCTTCTTCGCCTTTTTGTCCTCGTAGCGCGAGCACAGCCGCGTACACCGCAAGTACATTAATGCAAATGGAAGAGTTGCAATGCCATGATTAATTTACCAGAGCAGGCCAGAGTTACACAATAGACCAATAGCGGAAAAGTGCTCCCATACCGCACTCTTTAAAAAATAGATGATAGCGCTTCAAGACTGATGGGATTTTAATTAGCGCCTCGCTGCTCCGTCTCCCGAAGCCTGTGTGTGTGTGCGTGTGTGTGTGTGTGTGTGTGTGTGTGTGTGTGTGAAGTCAGACTGAGACAGACAGACAGACAGACAGACAGACAGACAGACGTGGCTCAGAGCCATGGTTCGTGGTTCGTGGAAGGTACAAGGAGGTTGGGCGGTTATCACCGTTTTGCCTGCAGCAATCAGGACCAAAACAGACACACACACACACACACACACACACACACACACACACACAGTCCCAGTGACTACGTTTCCAAAGCACAGCTTAAATGGAGCTATGTTCAAAGTTCGGTTTTCTCGTCTGATCGGAGAAAATCCAATCATTCACGGGAACGTGTCGTCCTCCCCAACACTAGGGGGCGATATGAGTCTTTTTCGTCCGTGTCAATTTCTACCGTACTACTGTAGTACTGTCTGCAAGGCCTGCTTTCGTAAAGGCACCTCTGATATGATGGGATATGACGTTGTTTCTACAGAGAGAGAGAGAGAGAGAGAGAGAGAGAGAGAGAGAGAGAGAGAGAGAGAGAGAGAGAGAGAGAGAGAGAGAGAGAGAGAGAGAGAGAGAGAGAGAGAGAGAGAGAGAGAGAGAGAGAGAGAGAGAGAGAGAGAGAGAGAGAGAGAGAGAGAGAGAGAGAGAGAGAGAGAGAGAGAGAGAGAGAGAGAGAGAGAGATGGGCAGTTTTTGAGTTTTTGGTTGCGAGGCGGTTTCATCAGTTTCATCAGCAGATGAGCGCGCAGCTCAATCACAGACGCTGTACAGTGTCAGGGCAGGTTGAAGTGATACATGTAAGACATAAATAAATCAACACAAAGTTCACGCTGAGAGGAAACAACACAGGAAGTCAAATAACAGGAACCCCAAAATTCTGTTATTATTGTGTAATTACTGTGTGTGTGTGTGTGTGTGTGTGTGAGTGTGAGTGTGAGTGGTTGCTCAGTCTCTCTACGTGGCCCTGCGATGAACCAGCGACTTGTCCGGGGTGTCGCCCTGCCTCCGCCCAGTGACAGCTGGGAGAGGCTCCAGCTCACCGCTGCCCCCCGCAGTGCAGGAGGACGCAGGTGTAGAGGATGGATGGAGGGAAAGCAAACCCACAAGGAATCCGAACGTGGACGTTCTATCATCTCTCACGGCATCGTTCTGCTGCTGCCTCAGTCCAGTCTTGTTGTTTTCCACGTCATTGTTTTTTTTTTGTCTCTGTGTCAGGATAAGGCTTAAAAAAAAACTCGGTTCTCTCCATTTTAGTGGCAATATTGTCAAGTTAAAGGACTGCGAAATGGCCTTAATTGGTCTTTTCACTCGCAGCTGATTCAATAAAAGGCGGCTTTGGGGAAAAAAGCCGCAGTGTTTACACACTCATCATCGTATCACTGTCGAGAGATGAAATCAGAGGGGAATAAGGCTGAATACAGACCTGGAGTGTGTGTGTGTGTGTGTGTGTGTGTGTGTGTGTGTGTGTGTGTGTGTCTGTCCAAGAGAGAGAGTGTGACTGAAAGGGGCTTGCCCTCATTTCCATGACAATCACCACTCATCAGCCCATCTGTCTCGGGCACACACACACACACACACACACACACACACACACACACACACACACACACACTTTATGACTTCATACCGTGTTGTTAGTCACACACAGTTAGGGGTTGAAACAGATGTAGTAAGAGGATGAGGAGGTCATTGTTGGCCTTTGTGCACGCTCGCACACACACACACACACACACACACACACACACACACACACACACAGGCAGCAGATGGACTCTTGTTAGAACAAAGAATTGAATGCGGCTGCACTGAGGAATCATGGGAGCTGCTGTCAGGGGGCAGCGAGGTCCAGGCTGCTGACGTCTGACGGAAGAGAAAAAAGGGGAAAAAATAAAATAAAAAAAAAGCTGCTCAACTTTTTAAAAAAATTGGAAGCGTCACTTGAATTCTGACACGGAGGGGCCGGCCACTCATTGGGAGGAAGCTGCTTCCTCTGCAAAGTGGAGACGGGGCAAAACTAGACGTGGAGCGTCGGCGGTCTCCCTGTTTGCAATTAGGGAAAAAAAAGAGAAAGAGAAGCGGTTGCTAAGGGCTGTCAGGATTTTCTCTCTTTTCAAAGGTTGCCAAGTTGGAAAGTTTGCATGTGGGGCAGGATTTCAAACCCAGTCACCTGGTGTCTTTGGACATTGTTCACGGCTAATTAGCTCGCTGCACTGCACCTGTTCCTCTCAGATAGCGCCGATTCTCAGATTCATTCCTTCCCTTTGTGTTCATCCTTCATCATGTTTTTATTTTAACTCTGCTCACTCATGACGGCTTTAAAACAATATATATATTTTTAAATTATTTTTGGGTGCTAATTAGAAGCAGACGAGACAGTGTGTTGTCTTCTGTTGGTAGTTATTATTGCTGGTTTTTAAATTGGCCCTTATTCCAGTTCAAACATCCATATATTTGGATGAGCATTGCAGCTTTCCTTCACTGTTTTCAGACATTTAGATTTTTATACTGACATATTCATTCTTTATATACAAACTGAGAAATAACGCGAAGACGGCAGCATTTTTTTTCCATCTGAAAATCCCAAACCCGGTCTCCCAAACTAGACTAGTATTCCTGTTATCGGAACTATTGTAAACCTGGAGCTGCACCTCGAAATGACAGTTGACGCATGATTCTTGTTTCCAGCATGTCTTTGATTTTGTCACAACGTCCCCGTCATTATTTATGAGTAATTACAGTCAAGAATGAAATGGGAGTCAACTTGCGGCGCCACCCCAGGCCTGGCAAAGGTACTACATCGTTTTCAGTCGTTTCCAGTGTGATCAGTGTCTTCACATAGATCAGTATCCTTAATAATAATAATGATAATAGACCTGAGAAAATGTGTTATTTCAGAAACTGGTTGCACTTCATTATGACTCAGTAGCCATGAAGTTGCTGTCAGGGTCATGAAGGTCGGTGACTGCTGCTCTAAATTGTCGGTAGGTGTGAGCGCCAGTGTCAGTGGTAGTTTGTCTCTATGGCCCCGGTTACACAAAGACGGAACTTTTATTTTGAAATTTTGAAACCGATCATTTTCAGAAACGCTCTCGAAAAAAAAAACAAAAAACACACTGAAATGAAGCAGTGTTCAGAAATGACTCGGGGGAGAACGTGCACACGGGCACACAGGAAGGCCCCCAGGCCCGGGAATCAAACCCACAACCTTGCTGCTGTGAACCACTGCACCACAGTGTTGGTCTCTGCTGCTCATTCACCAAATGAAAAGGCAAGCGAGCTGATTTAATCCACAGACACACCGGCGTCGGCTCACTGTTGCCCCCTGAAGCACGGACGCAGAACAACCCCCCCGTTTGAAGTGACGTGCCGGGGACAAATCGTCAAAATTGTTCTTAAACTGATCCTTCAAAAGATTTAAACACACACACACACACACACACACACACACACACACACACACAGAGGGGAAGCAGCGGGACAGTTGACATCTGTTCACTTTCTCCCCCTGCATCATGCGTGTGTGTGTGTGTGTGTGTGTGTGTGTGTGTGTGTGTGTGTGTGTGTGTGTGTGTGTGTGTGTGTGTGCGGTCGAAGGATTAACTGTTGACTTGACTTTTGTCTTTGTTGTGTGTCTGTGGGCGCGTGCAGACACAGGGATTAGGTGATTACCGCACTGGTGCGCGTGCACGTGTGCGTGTGTGTGTGTTTCAACAATGAGGGGGCGGGGCCGCGGCTCTCTGGAAATGTCCTTAAACCATGTCGAACCCCCCCCCCCCGTAAGACTCTAATCTCATGTAAATTATAATTTAATTAGCAAATGTGAAGCGCTGCTTTTCTGGAAAGTGCTGACTGAGCTGTGAGCGGGATTCATTTCTCACTCTGTGCACGAGCAGCATTATGATGAGTTGGAC
Organism: Thamnaconus septentrionalis; assembly: GCA_009823395.1. Taxonomy (NCBI): domain Eukaryota; kingdom Metazoa; phylum Chordata; class Actinopteri; order Tetraodontiformes; family Monacanthidae; genus Thamnaconus; species Thamnaconus septentrionalis. Next base: position 2,840,174 of record CM020518.1, read on the forward strand.
TGTGTGTGTGTGTGTGTGTGTGTGTGTGTGTGTGTGTGTGTGAGACTCTCTCAGGGGAACCGGCTCGGGGGTTGGGTTGGGGGCGGGGCCGGGGTTCTGGATTCGGGGGAAGCCCAGCAGGGCAGCAGGTTCCTGGTCTTGCTGAACAGGCCAACCCCCCCCCCCCACCCCCAGACCCCGACTCACCCCAGAGATTCTCTCTGACCATCTGCACACCGCTTCCAGACGCACACACACACGCATTAATTTCCCTCAGCCGGTCTCACACAGTGCAGTGTTTTCAAAACTAATTTGCACCGAAAGCCAATCGCCGTACACCAGACACACACACACACACACACACACACACACACACACACACACACACACGTGTCACTAAAACCTGACCTCAGCTGTTCCAAACTACCACCAGTGTTCTAATTGTTGTAATTATTGTCGTTTCCACCAAGCAAGCGCTAAACTTGGGCAGTTTTGGAAAGACTCGTAACTCAGTGAACTCTCCCAGTTTATGGAGGCAGCTTCGCTTCCTGTGGAGTGAGCCAATCGTACCGGCCATGTCCTGTTTTTCTTCACGATCATAAGAAATGCAGTTGGAATCGTGTCGTTTGACAATGCGCCGTGCGTGCCGTCAAAGCACGTCATGGCAAAGAGAGCGATGTCTGAAAAAAACCAAGGAAAAATCTTCAGTCGGTCGCTGCATTTCCATGACAGTTTATTTTGCAAAATAAAAGCGGCATTTCTGCGATTGCGATTTGCAGGTGTTTCCATTGGATGGTGTCAAGCCGTAATTCTCGTAAAAATTTCGGGTGGAGGTACGAAACATTTTTGCGTTAAATCTGCATTTCGACGCTGCCAAGAACGGTTGTTGTATTTTTCTCTTTGATGACTTGTAAAAAAAAATATTCCCTCTCCTCCTCCGTCCAAACATAACGTGACATTTTCACTGGTCAGTGAACTGGTCACGTGACCAAAAAAAGTGTTTCCACGAGACTTTGGCGATATTAATCTGTACGGCTACGTCTGAAAAAAACCTCCTCGTGAGAGCGTCAAAACCTTTCGGCCACGTCTGAGAGGTTTTTCAAGTTTAGCTTTCGTTTCCATCAGCAGGTTTTTTTTTCATTGCCATATTTAGGTTTTGCGCAATTCTACGGGGTCAGCTTCTGAAAACGTCTTCAGAATTTACAAATGCCAAAAAGCTTCAGCGCTGTTAGATCCGAACGAGTGGGCGCGACGCCGCTTGACTTTTGCTCCACGTCAGCCGGGTGAGCAGCGGCGCTCGCGTCAAGCGTTTCACTCCCGAGCCTTTTCCACTCGCAGCCGACGACCTTCGCAGCACGACGGCGAATCAGGAAGTTCAAATCACTGAAGACCTTCCAAGGACAAAGACCCAGTTAAACGGTGTGTGTGTGTGGCAGCTGTGTGTGTGTGTGTGTGTGTGTGTAAGGCCTCAAGCTCCAGTGTCATGTTTGTTTCATTCATCCCGTTGCTTTTTGTGCTGCGCTGATGTGCTGCCGAGACGTCTGGAGGAGGAAAATCACAGCCAAACACTTTCTGCGGGTGAAATTCTGACAGCTCGTCTTTGTCTGGGGAACTAGCGGGGTTTTTCTTCTTTTTTTTTCTCAAAAAAAAAAAAAAAAAAAAGCAAAATTCAAAAGCTGAAACTCAGAAAAGTGGTTGGAACTTATGTGTCTTGATTTGACTTGCTGATAACGCACTCTTGTTTAAAAAAAATAAATGCATACTTTTTCCACACAATTGGTCTAATTTAGGTCCTTTAATTCAGATGTACTGCCACTTATGTGTAATATGGTAATGCACTTTTTTTCAGACGCTCTGATTGAGTGTCTGTGTGTGTGTGTGTGTGTGTGTGTGTCAGGTGTTCAGCCTGTCTTTTGTTCTCTTAATCCATTCGACCGTGTCCTCAACAAAGGATTTTAATGAACTGCAGCCTGAGTCACAGGAAGACGGTGCGACCAAAGAGATTCTCTCTTGCTAACCAGCTGAACACTCAGCAGGCTGGTGTGTGTGTGTGTGTGTGTGTGTGTGTGTGTGTGTCTTAAGCACAATCACAACGTGCTCCTATGGCTCACTGCAGCCGTAGTTCAACATTTTGGTAAAATTTCCTTTTGACTCATTAGTAGCTGCGTGGCCTTTAATTTGAAGGGGCTTGTTGGTTTGGAGTGGGTGGGGGTGGGGGTGGGGTGGGGGTGGGTGGGTAACGCCAGCTGCCCAGTCAAGTCATTGGGGGTGATCACTCCAGGTCTCAAAACTCAACCAATACACAATGCGACAACTCCACGAGTGCAACATTACGCGACAGGATTGTTTCCAAGGCAAAGTGCAAAGGCAGTGCAACATAACATCGCCCCCTGCAGTTGGTCACCAACAGTTTCCACTGCATCCTCGCCCTCTGAAAGGGATTATTCTCCGGTTAGCGGCGGTTTCTGGTCGACACGTTTCTTCACCTATTTGCCGACGATCACGTCTTTATTTACACGATTCCAAATATTTCCCGTGTCTATTCACAGTTCAGGGTTTCGGGGAGAGGGCGGCTTCCCTTCAGCAAGGCATTGTAAATTCAGTCAAATCCAAGCTTTATTCATAATCCCATTTGAGATTATATATATATATTTTTGTTGCTGCTGCTACTTAATGCCATTGCGTTACCCATCTGTGTAAAAGGATTAGCGCTGTCTACAGGGAGAGCCGGGATTGAGGGGTTGCGGCTCCCTAACGAGGTGTCTCACCCTGCTACAATTGCGCGCTAGCTATTTGATTTTTTTTTTGTTGAAACGATGGCATTCACACTCTTGTCGCGTATGTAGCCGAACAATCACGCCATGTTTCACGAGAACAGATGACTTTTATTCAGAAGCGGCCTCCCAGCAGCCTGCTGGTGTGAAGTGAGTCGACCTGTTGCTACACAAACGCAGTGGGAGTCGGCGCGTTTTTACGAGCCAAGTGACGAGCGCGTCTCTACCGTCGTGCTTTATGGCCTGGCGCGGCCTGTCGTGCGAGGCCGACGGTTAATAGGCGTGTCCAGCAGGGGGGAGCGATGAGCAACGAGCGGCGCTAGGATCGGTGCGACTGTGATCTTTCGCTCAGGACCGCTTCAGTCGCACAAACTTGAATTGCAATCTGCAGTGTCCTGAGATTTGGCACTGCCACTTCCTGTTTGCACCCCTACACGTTGGCGACAAATTTTCTCATTTCAGTTTTATTTCGGAGACACAGACGCGCACAGCATCTCGATTTCACGGCGGTCCCCAGATACAAATAACACAAATTCATGCCAGACAGTGACACACAAAACACACTGCTGCTCTCCACCCACCACATCACAGGCTCTCAAAATAATATAATGCAGTACATAAAGCGCGCATACCTGGATATATATACACACAGAGCAATAATACACAATGAATCCTCTTTCCTCAAAACTGCAATTTTAAGAAACTCCTACACGACGTCAGCAACAAGAGCAGCTTGTTGTTGTGGCGGACGCTAATTTGCTCCAATCAGATGCAGCTTTGTACTTGAATGACCTGCGACCTGTTTATTTCTTTATGGATTTTTGGGACCGTGAAGAATGGATTAGCCATATGTCAGGACCATCAGTCATACATATGTATACATTTATGAGAACCATTCTAATGGTAGGAAAATCAAATTACTACACTTTTACCAAAAATAATCATCATAAATCAAGACAAATATTCCACACTGGACAGAACACGGTTCAGTCCTCCTCTCTCTCTCTCTCTCTCTCTCTCGTATGGCCGAGTCAGAGTGACATCATCACCCACCGTCCGCCTGTTTTATCAGTCCCCCTTTCACAGTGAACAAATGTTTTAATTTCATTTTATCCGGCGTTCCTCATTTGTGTGAAACAATGGGAATTTATTTGCCTTTTCCTCTAACACCCCCAATTCAAGCCAATTACATTGTATTAAAATTCATTTTGAACTTGCAGCCACTGCCATTATTCGTTGAGGGTAAAAAAAAAAAACAAAAAACAAAGGAGCGAACAAACCACTAACACACTCAAAAGCCTCATTTGAATACTACTTCCTCTCTTCATTTGAATGTGTGGCCTTGGTTTAACCAACCAGAACACCAACAAGAAAACACGCAACCTGTTGTCTGCGGTCTGTGTGTAGTGTTTTTTTTTTTTTTTTTTTTTAACTTGCATGTCTTTGATGTTCAGACGGGGACACAACTCCAGCCAATGAAAACATTGTCTATGTACCTGCGTCATGTTTCTGGTCAGGCTCAAACTGGAGTTTAGAGATAAGTCACTTCCTGGTTGAACATCAATTAGCTCTTTCATTCAGAAGGTCCGATTTATCTTCAGCCTGTTTTTTTTCCTGCTGGAAAGAGATGGAATGTATTTAATCACTAAGTGTGCAATTATGTTGTTGTTGTGTCAACAAATTGCAGATTCTCCCTTAAAAATATGACTCGCCACGAACGACTGGATTTAACCTGCGGCACCAGACATGCAACAACTCTGATTAGAATTCAAACACAGCGGCAAAGTGTTTAATTCATCACCTGGGAGCAATTTAAAAGGTGTGCGGTCTGGCGTTCATCTATCCTCATCTGCCTTGGAAAAGCATTGCAAAGAAACAGGGAATCATTGTAATTAACTTTGTGCTGCTGGTAGCAAAAAAAAAAAAAAAAAGGCTCTGAGTGCAAAAGCAAATGGCAGCAAAACGGAAAGCAAAGCCGTTTGACCAAATAGATGCTTTTTATTTGTCGCCAGGGGAAAAAGCAAAACAATTTCTCCACTGGTTCTGGTAAACAAAGAAACAAGTGCTTTAACAGCGACAAAGCAGCAATGATTAATCCATAAAAACTGTTTTATCTTTGCCATTTCATCATCCAGCAGCTTTTCAAATCTCACAATGTCAAGGCGACAACAACTTTATGTATTAGCCCAGGCTTGGGCAAACTGCGGCCCGGGGGCCATATGTGGCCTGTTGAAGCTTTTTATTCCGTCCCAACCAACTTGAAGAAATTATATTGATAGTAAATAAGACATAAAATCGCTGTAATTCATCCGTCTTTTCAGTGTTTTAAGAGTCTTTTCAGGAAAGAGCAAAATGCCACAGGGCTTCAAAGACTTCTGGGGGTGGTTCTAGGTGGTTCTGGGGTGGTTCTGGTGGTGGTTCTAGGTGGTGCTAGGGTTGTTCTGGTGGTGGTTTTAGGTGGTTCTAGGGTTGTACTGGTGGTGGTTCTAGGTGGTTCTGGTGGTGGTTCTAGGTGGTTCTAGGGTTGTTCTGGTGGTGGTTCTAGGTGGTGGTTCTAGGGTTGTTCTGGTGGTGGTTCTAGGTGGTTCTGGGGTGGTTCTGGTGGTGGTTCTAGGCCAGGCATGGCCAAACTACAAAACTGTCAACTATATTCTTTCCTTCCATGAGGTGGGTCACCAAAGCACTCCATCCATCTGCTGCTGCTCCGGCTCCCTCTCTGTCACATTGTAGAACTCATTGTGGCCCCACCAGTCAAAAAGATTGCCCATTTCTGTATTAACCCAATGATTTAGATTTAGTTAGAATGTGATACACATTTAATGCAACACTGGGATGATACCAGGAAGAGAACTATCGTCTGCATCTTAGTCCACCTTCATAATTCGTGTGAATGGCTGCAGATGCGACTCAATCGAGTTCCTCTGAAGGACACGTGGCGAAAGTCACGGAGGAGATGCTAATACGTAAGCAGATGCTAATGGAGGTTCTTGCTGGCGATGCTAATGCTAATGTGTGACATGAAAGTCAAGTCAGGACGTCCCCTGGTGCAGCGCTCATGCATACGCCAGTGCGGTACAGGTGCATTACTGACAGAGACAATGGGCCTTAATGCGTCCAACAGATGAGATGTGACAATGAAGAACGTCCTGGAATGTAAATTTACTCCACACGACACAACAAGGTGTGTGTGTGTGTGTGTGTGTGTGTGTGTGTGGCAATTTGTACTCCCTTGTTTTTCTCTGTTGGTTTTCAAAGATAAGCCACCCCAAAAAAACACAAAAAAACAAACAAACATGTTTTTGTTTTTTTTGTTTTTCCAAGTCAAATACAGTTTTATGCTTTTGAAACTTTTACAAAATGTGCCATAACCTGTTCGGGGTTCATTTACCCCTTTTGGATGCAATTTCAGTCCGCCCAAAAAAGTTAATCTTAATCTTAATCCAATCTACTGTTGAAATAAAAATGTAGCTCACACCTGGTTATATAAAAAGGTGATTTAAAGAGATCATTCTTTGTTCAGTCAATATTTTACCGTGTACTTGTACTGTGTTTTTAATTCTCGTACATATAAGATTATTCCAACCCTTTATGAAAGCCAATTTCCCTGCACAGGACTAATACAGGTTTATTCTATTCTATTCAATCCTATTATATTCTATACTAGAAACCCTGTAACAAGACAAATAGAAAAACAAGTAGGCAAGATTTATGTTTTGTCTATGAGTCAGTTTGATCATTTCAAGTCACCTGAAAAAAAAATAGCATTCCAATTAGCATCCACATCTATTTCCTATGGCGGGTGTCATGTGTGTAATGACAGTGGCAACAACTTTGCAGAATGTCGCCTACTTATCAAACCTGATTTCACACACATCAACAAAAAAAAAAAAAAAGCTTCCATAGCAATTTGCCGTTGGGCATTTTGGACGCCGGTGGAAAGTTTGATGGTAACGCGGCAGCAAATGACACCGACCAGCTGAGCCGCAGTCGGTTCCGGCTGGAACCGGAGCTGGTTGCAACAGCTCGGCGCGCCGTGATTGGATTCCTGGGCTTCAATTTCAGACGCGTTTTCTCCGACGCCGCTCGACCCCAAGCATGCTAAGTGCAGCTGTTAGTGGCTGAAAGTGGTCGGAGGGGAGGTGGGTTGAGGTGGGGGGGGGGGGTATGAGATGGGAAAAAGGGGGGAGGAGGGGGGGGGGGTGTTTTGGCCAGGTATTTGTGTGCAGAGCAGCCAGGAAGCTGAAGTCTGTAAGCCGGTAAATGGAAAAAGGCCGGTTGGAGGGAGAGAGGGAGGGGCTGGGGTGGGGGTTGGGGGGATTGATATTCAGAACACACACGCATGAACATCCACCTACCCATACTCATGCACACACACACACACACACACACAGGCTCTCTCTCTCCTCTGTAGCTCATTCTCTCCCTCCACACATCAGTGGCAGCCACGAATGAAGATTGAATACTCAGAGAGAGAGAGAGCGGGCGAGCCAGCCAGCCAGCCAGCGAGGTGGGAGGGGGGGGGTGATGAAACGTAGATAGCACAGTGTGTGTGTGTGTGTGTGTGTGCGTGTGCGTGCGTGCGCATTCTAGTGCGAGCCATCTCTCAAACCCCTGACTTGTGACGCAACGCCCTGATTGGACGCTTTTTTTTCTGCGGCGACGGAATAAATAAATAAACAAACAGCACGTCCCGTAATCACAGCTCCAATTCTTCCGCCGCCGCCGCCGCCGCCGCCGCTTAATTATGCGTGTTTATGTAAATGCAGAGTGTTGATGAGGCGGTAATAGATATCGCAGATTGACTCTAATGGATTCAAGAGAGACTGAGAATTAAACCAGCCTGTCTATTAAAGGGCAACCAAAGTGAAGGAAACCCCAGCCAGCCGTGGCAGCCAGGCGTGGTCACTTCCTGTAAATATATATATATATATATATATATATATATATATACGTGTGTGTGTGTGTGTGTGTGTGTGCATATATACATTTTTTTTTTTTTTTGCTGTCACAGTAGTATTTGTATGTCGGCAACCACCCAGGTCTTCGGGCTCAGTTCTGAAGGTCAGTAGTTAAGTAAGTGCCAGACAGTGGTTGTTTAGCGTGCACACTCCAGATACACTCCAGCGTATTTTTCATTTGCTTTGAGATTCTCAAAGGAGAAATAATGTGCATATTTTTAAAGTCAATGAAGGATGTTTGTATTCCGTAAAGTGTGCGTGCAATTTCAAAACAGATATTTCTACATTTTCTTTTTGGAAATTTTGGATTCGTATGTCTGTGTGTGTGTGTGTGTGTGTGTGTGTGTGTGTGTGTGTGTGTGCGTGCGCACACTGAGCAGTGGGGTGGATTGACAGAAGAATTAGAGGCTGTCTGCACACACAGAAGACAGGCTGATTACAATCAATAATCTATCAACCACTGCCACGATGTATTGATCACAGAGAGAAAAGAGAATCACAAAAATGAATCACGCACACCCACACCCACACATACACATGCTGGCTTAGATAATGACTTGAATTGCCATTTGAACCAGTGTGCAGCGTCTCCTCACCTCCTCAATATTCTTCCAAGGCAAGCAGCTGTGCGCGCGACGGCAACAACGACGCTGCACTGTCCCATCACAGCTGGAATTGAACAATGACAGACTTGCAACCTCCCGCATCAAAAACAAAAAAAAAAAAAATAATAAAAAACCCAAACATTTGACTAATGTTGTTCGTCTGGATCTTTGATCTCCCGATCGTTGGCAGAGCAACAAGATTTGTGGGTGGAAAGCAGACCGAACGCAGCCTCGGGGATCACTTCCTGGTTGAAAAGGTTGTTGTTTTTTGTTTTGTTTCAAGTGTGAAGTGGATTCTTGGCGTTTGAAAAACAAAAGAAAAGAAAAGAAAAGAAAAGAAAAAAAAAAGAAAGACATGACGCACTGACTTGCACCGAACACACAAAGGTTCTCGACAGTCGTGCACTTTTCTTTTTTACACTTCATTAAATTCCTCTTCATGCTGCTGTAGCTCCTTCAAAGATATTCATGCATGTGTGTATTTAATCATGGCACATTCAAGGTTCAGTGTGTAATGTTTGGAAATGTTTAAACAGCAAGTGGTTACATTTTAGATTGCAGCGCTCTTTCACTTAAGTCTCCTTAGGCACTGCGCACCCTCCCCCTCCTGAGCTGCCAGTGAACTACAGTGGACACTTCATCCACCTTTTTTGGTTTCTTTTCTATGTATATATATATATATATATATATATATATATATATATATATATATGTCTGTATGTGTGTATGTATGTATGGGCTTCTTATATACACAAGAATAATTCTATTGGTAGGAAAACAAAATTACTTTTATTGTACTGTGATTACACACTTATTATGTCATATTATGTCATAACTTGTTACTCATTAATGTATGCGTTAGCTGCATGTTAAGCTTTTCCCAATACTATGAATAATAAATGAAGCCAAATTTTACACACTGGACCATTGAGCGTCAACCAAATAGAAATCGAGCTTGTGCGCAAAGCAGGCAACACACCCTAATGACACCTCGCGGAAACATATGGCCGCTGTGTAATGTGCGTGTGAAGGTCATTAGTTCCTGTCTGCTCTCTGCAGGCGTTCGGTCTTGTTGGCACAACTTCTGCCAGATTTGACCAAATTACCCACAACACCATCGCGACTGCCAACACACATAGCCCCAAGTTGTGTGTGTGTGTGTGTGTGTGTGTCTGTTCTCGCTCACCATACGGTGCGACCGTGGACAGACTCCAGCAGACTACTATCAATACAGAAGAAAAGTTGAAACATGAAATAAAATACCCTAAAGGAGTAAGTGGCAGGCTGTATTGTGTTACCATTTTCTGCTTCAGTTGCGTTTTTGCTTTGAGTTTTGAGGTCAACGCCCTCAGTTCTCCCTCACCCGCGGTCATTGTAGCCTTCCAGAGTTGAGTTGAAGGCAACTGGGCTTCCTTCTTTGTGTGGTTGTTTTATCATCATTATTGCAGTCCAGTTGGCTAAAGATCAATTCTTAAAGTCTTCTCTCTGTGATGTGCGAAAGCACTTTAAGTGTCTTGCCAAACCGGGAAAACAACAATAACATAAAAAAACGACACAGAAAAAAAAAAAAATGCAATGTAAATGTCTGGCAAAAAAGTAAATCGGATCAATTCATAAAATGCGAAATAAATTAGCTTCCATATCAAAATAAAGTCAATTGAGAGAGAGATTGAGTGTGAGATAGAAATGTTTTTACAATCATTATAGACAAACAATGTAAAATAAAAAATAAAAAAAAAATGGTGGGAGATGATGAGGAAGATGAAAAGAATGTTTCATGTTCTTTATTTTAGCGGGAAAATTTCCTTCAGTAGTGTCTCCAGCTCCCCCATGGAGGCTCAGCTCTTGTCCAGGACACCCAGCTGGCCTCTCCATATGTTTACAGGAGGCTCAGGCACCAACCACTCAGCTGCTGTGCCAGGAAAAGAAAAGGAGAGAAAAAAAAAAATATTTTTTTTACAAACTCCAAGGTCAGAAGGCACCTCGTTAGTTAGTCAGGAGAGATGTGAGACGTAGCGCAGACCCTCAAAGACGATGAGGACGCCAACGAGTTCTTGGAGGAGCAGCTCCAAACTCTGCCGAGGTGCTTCAAGACCCGTTGACGGCGGAACGGCCGACCGCTCTCCAAGTTGTTGCCTATCAAAGGTAGTTCAAAGGTCACGGCTGAAACTACAAAAGTCTGATGATGGCGCCCCGAAAAGAACATTTGGGCTTTCAAAGCCGCGTGTGCACAGTTGAAGGAGGGTGGAGAGCAAAAAAGAAAACTGGCTTTAAAAAGATTTTTCCCTTTAATCTGCTCACCATCCAATGCAGCAGCAAAAACTGTAGTTGGCAACTTTCATCTTTCACTTTCAACTCACATACAATAATGTAGACTTACACTTGGTTGGCAAAGTTTGCACATGGCCATCTTGATCCCGTAAATTAACACGCTGAAAAGACGGATATCGCCCCCTAGTGTTGGGGAGGACGACACGTTCCTGTGAATAATTAGATTTTCTCAGCTGCATGTATACTGGGACAAGGAGATATAGATGATGATAGATGATATAGAGGTATATTTTTTATATAGCTCCATATTAAAGTATTTCACTTTTTTCGCGATTACACGTACGCTGTCATGTGACCAGTTTACGTCAAGTAAAAATGGCGCGGGACAAGATTTTAGGAGAATTACGGCTTATGTGCTTTACACCATTCAATGGAAACACCTGCAAATCGCAATTTTACTTTGTCGAAATTTCAGAAATATCGCCTTTATTTTGTGAAAACCTGTCATGGAAACGCAGCTGGTGTTGCCTCCGATTGTCTTTGCTTCTTACTTGAACAAAATGCACTGACGGGGGATTTTTTTTTTTTTCCATAGAGACAGAAAGAGTTTTTCTGAATTAATCCAAACTTTCTGGTGGAAGCTCCTCACAGTACTTTTATATTTTTTCCCCTCCCCCTCCGATGCAACCCTTCCTTTCTGCTAGTCAAGAAGCTTATCCTCGCACCGATCTGCCCACACTGGTTAGGCTCCGCTGATTTTTCACTTATTCCTCCTTCGCCCCATCCTCCTCCTTCCTCCTCTGCATCCCAAGATGGTGAGACACATCATTTTCCTCCTCTGCACTCCTCCCCCTCCCACCTTCCAATCCCCCCCTTCACTCCCAGGCAGTTTTGCCTCCTCTCCCCCCCAAAACCCCCGGCAAGTCTTCCGTCTCCTTGGCCTCGCCAGTGAAATAAAAGATTACAGGCGGACGAGTCATTATGTTCAGTGATGGTGGCCATACATCACCGAAGGCCGCGCCGGGAAGGAGTGAGGTTGGGGCGGTGAGAGACGGCGGGAGTTGAAAGAGGTGCGAGGACTGTTGCTGCGGAGAGCCTGTGCTGTGTGAGCCTCGCTCCGCCCCCTCTCTCTTTTTCTCCCTCCATCATCCCCTTCGCAGTCTCCCTCCCTTTGATCCGCTGCGTGTCAAATTAATGGCTGCTAAGTGACCAGCGACTGCCGTGCGTTTGTGCTGCAAAATGAAGGGGAGCAGCGTGAGGCAAATGCACTAATGATATGATTAATTCACTGTTTATTGTTGCTAATTGGCGGGCTAGCGTCGGAGCAGGGATTCGCTTCGTCCCTACGCTGGCGCCGCCAAGCACAGTTGGTTGGTCAGGGAAGCCATTTTTTGGGGGGCTAATGCAGACGATCGAGGGTTACAATATTGCAGCGGCGGCCATCAGTGATTCTGAAGGCCTCAGGCAGATTTTAAGGAATATGAAAACATAAAAATATGAAAAAATATGAAAATATAAAACTTTATAATCATATTTATGGGAAAATGTACTTTTCTAAAAAAAAAAAGGTTAAGGCCAGCAGAGAGGAACCTCGCTGGTCCTGATGGACCACCTCTGCAATATTGGTGCTTTGCTCAACAAAACAAGGGAAGAAAACAGGGTTACGTAACTCCCAGACACCTGCGGATGAAACTGTCCAGCACGTCAACAAGGTCGCTGCTCCCCAGTAGGAACTCCTGAAGGCTCCCTTCCTGTTTGGCTCCCAACACTGAATCTGGTGCTGCTACACTGATTCAAGATGCCTTGTGCTCTTAAGGACTAAACTGTTTGGACTAGTGAGTTATTAAAGTGCTGCTATGATTAATGGCTTTTTCTATTTATTTGGTTTTGTCCAGGAGATTCCACATTGATGAATTATACTGTTGCATGCAGGGTTGCAGCAAGTAAACGCTGCACTCTACTTTCTGGTACAGGCAGAACGGAAGAAAGGAGTGAACAGAAGTGAATCGATTAATCGATTAATCGATTATTCGATTAATCGATCGAAAACTTGATTGGTTTGTTCCTTAATTGTTTGTTTTTCATTGTTATTTGAATCGGTTTTTGGAAGTCAGACACGTCTTTTTGACATTATTACTGTTTTTCTTCCTTTTCAAATGAACGTTTCATCGAACTGAAGAAAATAATTGATAGATTAATCGACTGCAAGTCGAATCGACTGCTCAGACCTATTAAGCTCTCTTCACCTGCCAAAGGAAACACAGTTACTTGATATGCAACACGAGCGAAATGATTTGACAGTAAAGTGGGCCTTAGTCGTGATGAGTTAAGTCAGTTTTGACTGTTTCATTAACGCTTCCTAATTTTCGAGTTGAGTTTTCCATTTCCCTTATCAAGTAGATGGAAAAAAAAAAGAGGCGGAGCAGTCCGAGACAGCCGATGCTAATGCTGAGAGCCGCGAACTGTCGTCTCCAGTCTGTTTCAGCCGAGCCCGTCTGGCACCTCATTACAGTAGCGACGCCTTATCAGACGCAGACAGGTCGAGTCAAACTGAGAGCTGATTAACCTGCTGACGCTTTCACCTCAGTGTGATCAAAAACTATAAAAGAAAGGGAGGGATGAAACCTGAGAGGAGAAGCGGAATAGTGCGGAATGGAGAGAATCACACGGCCAACAAGGGAGCGGAAGGGGAAAAAAACAGCCCTCGGAAAATCAAAGCGGACAAGTTGTCAAGGATGCAGTTTGCATATTTAGAGTTCAGCTGTTTTAAGAGCAGTCATGTGTATCATTAGTGACATGACTGGGATTTCACTTGCTGTTATTATTCTAGGAAGGTATGGTATTGAAAGACGAGTCAGGTTTCAACAAATTGTCGCCCTTTTCACACAGAGAGGCCGTCTGGTCATGTAGCCCTGGCATTGGCAAACTACGGCCTGGGGGCCATATGCAGCCTGTTAAGCCTTTTAATCCGGTCCGTCGAACTTGAATTATATTAATAGTCAGTAAGTCATAAGATAGCTGTATTTCATTCTTTTTTTTTTCAGTGTTTTCAGAGTCATTTCAACAAAGAGCTGAACACCGTTGTAACTTTGCTTTGGTTCAATTTCAATTGACATTAAAGCAACATGTTTTCTGCAGATCTAATGATATATTTTTTTCCTCCTATGAGGTGGCTCACCAATCACTTCATCCATCTGCTGCTGCTGCTCCGGCCCCTTTGTCAAGCTTTAGAACCCATTGTGGCCCCACCAGTCAAAGAGTTTGCCCGCCCCTGATGTAGCCGAAAACGTGTCGACAGGTTCTCATCCACTCAGAGCACCAGCAGAATTCTGGACCTCAGAAAGTTGTGTCAAATGTCTCAGTCACGCGTTTAGTTAATAAAATGATCCGATGTACTTTTGAGGTACCTCTGTAAAGAAACAGCCGTGTTGTTTCTGGAGGCAGAGACCTGCTTCTCAGATCGCGAGGAAAGTAAAACGCCGTTGCATATTCTGCTGTGTGGTCTGTCCTTGCTGTTGTGTATGAAAGATTAATCTCTGAAATTGAACGGTTTCAGTCAGAAGTTCAGTCATTTTTCAGCCACAGTGCAGCAGACTTGAGGCAAGCAGGTCTGTGGTGAAAGCTGCAAGTCGTCAGCAGAGTTTGTGAGATTGCAGATGCTCCAGTGAGTTCAGCGAGTTTTAGGAGATTCATTTATTTTCCCCTGCCGTCCAACAACTGAGGCAACTGAGGCGAACAGTGAACGGTCTGGGTTGTTTGCTAATACCTGGCCAACTCTACAGAGGCGTAACTTAAACCAGGTGATTTTCACGCCCGTTGAAAAGTTTGGGCTCGCTGCACTGACTTCTATTTAAACTAGCCCCATGAAATAATGATCTTGAATGCTCTGTGATCATTATGAGTGCGCGGAAATGAGTTAAGACGTGCTGCACAAGTGTGGGAACGTTTTAGTGTTGAACGAAAACCATTTGTAATGTCAAATTAAATATGATTGAGAGAGAGAATTCCAAGTGCGCAGAACAGTGGGCTGTTTTAAAGAGTCTGAAATGTGAACCATGATGCTTTGTTGTCTCTTTCATGGTTTAGCACAACACAACCAACTGAGATTAATACAAAGCTTTGCTTTTGAAATGTTAACATTTTTAGCAATATTAAAGCATTCAACTTGTGTAATGACGGCTTCATAATGCACACTGGATATTCATTCTCTATAATCATACTCAATTAGACATTCAAGGCAACAAGTGTCAAAGCCATCCCATAATGAGTTCAGAACATTCCGACTGATTTTCCTGCACTGGTAATGTTCTTAGAGCTTCCCACTGGATGATTTCATGAAGCTGCTTAGGATGGAGTTCAATGCAGGAAGGAGTCGGTGAGCCCAATCTGTCAAAAACTGGTGTAAGTCAACAAGACAGGTTCAAGCTTCTCCTATTGCATAAATCCATAGTGTATAATTATAGGTTTATCTCGTTTCTAATCATTTTTTAGTACCAGCACTGCTGACTGACTGGAATGAAGGAACCGGACTGGTCCAGGCTGCAGGGAATGAGAAAAGGATGGGATGGGGGAGGTTTGGGGGGGGGGGGGGGAAGAATGGAGAGAGGAAGAGAGACCAGAAGAAGACTGTCAATGCAGTCATAAATAATAACTGTGTATTAATGCAGACAGTAATAACGGTAAGAAAATCTGATGGAGAATGTGAGTTGTTTTGGGTGGTCGTGCAAATGTTTGTTGCTCTCTTGTCTGTGTGTGTGTGTGTGTGTGTGTGGTGTGTGATGATAGGAGAGGTTGTCTCTGGATGTAGCTGTAAATCAGGCTGCTAAAATGACTCGGGGGTCGGGGGGTCCCAGCCAGATGTCCACCTCGGGGCCAAACGCTGACAAGGAACTAAATCCCAGCGGTGAGAAGGTGAGCGGACCCCCGGGGTCCCCGGACCCCCGCCGACGCCACCTTTACCCCGCCAGCGCAAGGTCGCTGCCCGCGCGCATAGCAGTGCAGCATGGGGATGAGCGTTCCGTTTTGGACACATCCTATGAATTGAATGTCTTTTCTTTCATTCTCATGACTGTTGACATTGCAGTTTCTCACTGAAGGCATCAAAAACGTATGAACACACATATATGTAAACAATATTGTAACTCAAACACATTTTATATACATACAGTATAGCATTTGCAGTTGCATATATATATATATGGATGGATGGATGGATGGATGGATGGATATGACTTCAGTGTGACTGCCTCCCTCGCCACCAGCGCTCCTTGCTGGTAAACATCTGTGCCAACTGGGAAAGTGTCGTGTGTGAGATCCCCCTTTTACCTCCAACCCTTCAAGGAGCCAAAGGCGTCTTTGTGACACAGGCGGAGCCATTTACCCACAATGCAGCGTGGATGAAATGTGTCCTCCGCTTTGCTGGATAAAGTAATAACATGGAAGAGTTGTTTACATGTCTGCCTTCCCTTCCCCCGCTGCATCGCCGTGCCCTTGTCCTGCCTTTCCAGCATCGGTGTGCGTTGCGTGCACGCTGCGTGCGCATTTCTGTGTGTGTGTGTGTGTGTGTGTGTGCGTGTGTGCGTGCTTGTTTTTCCACAAATCTGAAGCAGCGATATGGATGGCTGCCTTTTTGCCGTTTGATGTGGTTTTCCAGGCTGAGAGCCCGCGAGTCTCTGATGTCAGCGCTCTGGATCCTTGTAGACTGGAAAAATGTTTATAGTTTATACTTTATAGGACTCGCCTTCATGTGTCTGCCAATTTCTACAACTTCAGGTCCGCTGTTAGCTCGCTGTGTATTTACGCGTCCATTTTGTCTAGCGTGGATTTCAACGTCATTAAGACGAATCGTTCCCAGGCCCAGACTGCACTTATTTTTCTTAATGGATATTTAGAGGTTAAGGGAGAAATATGTGGAGATTTTGAAGAAGAAGCAGCCACATCATGTGGTTATATCTTTCACTCTCCCTCCCTCTCCTGAGCTTGCCAGGGAACTACGGTGGCCTGCACACACACACCTGGACACCTCAACCACCTTCTTCTTGGTTTATTTGAGGACGCCAGCGTGCACCCTAAATATCAAATGCGCTGTCAGGCAGCTGGATTGTCCACACCAGGCTTCCTTAGAAATATGGCGGTGCAAGATAGCAGCTAACTGGGAGCAAGAACCATTCTATTGGTCCAAAAACCAAATTACTTTTATTGTACTTTGAGTAACACTTTTATTAATGTAGTTATGGGCAGAATATTAAGCTTTTACGAATACAAAATAAAAATCTCAGGCCACTTCAAAGAAAGAATCAACAGCATAAAGATGAAGACGGTGAGATTAACCAATGAAAAAAAAACCACGTCAATATGCTGACTTCCTGGAGGAATTCCAGGAAGAGTATCACGACGGGGAACAAGCTCATAAAGTTGGCAAAGTGTTTACTCATTCAAAGAGTCAGTAAACATGTCGATGCTATCGACCAAAAGCTCACGAGCAAACCCAGTGTGCGTCCGCTGTCGGTTTGATTTGCATGCAGCAACCAGCGCAGTGACATCACTGGGGAAGGGTTAGGACTGCTGAGTATTACATCATATTACATATTACATCGTACCACCGTGACTTTATCGTTATATAAATAAACATAGGCTTTCTGCTTAACACTAAGATGATTCAACAAATGTCATTAAAGGGACTTTTTGCACCTACGTTTTCGATGACAGTTTTTATTACGAGCGTTGCTGTGTGTTAGTATTGATAAACACTGTTGGTATCAGCACCAGCACTGACGGAAACCGCTACCTGAGCTGCACAACTGCTGTCTGGTGGAGCCACAGCGAGGCTCCACTGGAGCAGCAAGGTTGTGAAAGAACCTTGCTCAAAGGCTCCACACTCAGGGCATCACAAGCGCCAGGGGTTGGGCGCGCACTCTGGTGGAATTCAGGTTAACGTGTATATTGGAGCACATGGAGGTGTGTGAATGTGAAGTGCGTTGTAATACGGGTGGGGTTTTCTGTAGAGCTTCTTTTAAATCTCGAAGATTCTTTATTGACCCCCTTTATTATTGCGATATTTAGGTTTCGCGCAATTCTAGGGGTCATGGAACGCAGCTAGTGTGAGTGTAACAACTGATGCCACTGTGGAATGAGTGAATTCATCACTCGTGATGCTGCGCTGAGGCTTCTGGCATATTGCTTTTACAAAACTGCGCAGCACACTTCAGATGTGCGGCTTTGTTATTTTTGATTTGACGTTTGCAACATGTTTGAATGGAGAAAAACCACACGCTTGTTTGAAACGCTGGAAGAAAAATGACACAGTGGTGCTTGTCTGACTAAACTAATGAGAAAGTGTGAAAAAAAAAAAATAGTGCTTTGTCATATTGTCAATCATGCGATTATCGTTGAATCCATTCAGTTTTTGAAAAAAAGTATGTCGATGAAATGTTTTCCCGCTTCGCCCCGCCTCCCGCTGTTGTACTTTGCTCACAGTTGACCTGCGGGACTGTTGGCACCACGCTGACAGGTTAGCGGTGCTAGCGTCCCATCTGTTTGGCCCCGGGCTGCTCTGCTGAGCAGGTCACTTCAGCAGTAATCGGACTAATTAGCCTAATGAGCCTGTTTCTTGGTGGGCCGACAAACAAGTGCGGCGTGAACAGGCAGTAACCAAAACAGCTTTGCGGTGCTGTGACAGAGAAAACAGGTTTTCCTGGCAGCTTCTGACCTACATAACACTCTCGCTCAGACGCCGTTTCGTGAACTGTGAGAGACAGCGTGAACGCACAACCAAAAAAAAAGGAACAAATGGGTTGACGCGCTTACTTTAGTGTTAAACGAGCACTTGGGTTAAAGCGATCCGTCGCACGTACTCGACTCCAAATACAGAAAGGAAAACAATCTGCGGAGCGTGAAAAAACAGCAGGGAATCAGCACTGACTTCTCAAAATAGTCAGAAAGCAAAGAGTCTACTGGTAAAAGGTCAGTTCAGTGAGTTAAAGGCACAGCTCACTATTGGTTTTTGGCTAATTTCTGTGTTTACTCGAGCTCATGTGAACACGGCAGACGCTCTTCATATTGCTTGGTAATCTGTTGATATCAGTGATTTGAAAATAAAGGGGCCCACGTCCCATTTTCACCTTAAAGGCAAATTTTACAAAGTTGAATTTAAAGGTGTGAAATGTTTTGAGATTTTTGAGAAGAAACGGCAACATCAAGCGATTGCGTTTTAGACTTCAGCGCTCTTTCGCTCATCCTCCCTCTCCCGAGCTTGCCGTGAACTACGGTGGCCTGCGCACACAAACTTGGGTACTTTTGTTCACGTTCTTCTTCTTTGTTGGGTTTATTTGAAGACGCCAGCGTTCACCCTAAATACGAAATGCGCTGCCAGGCAGCTGGATTTTCTACAGCGGGCTTCATTAGAAATATGGTGGCGCAAGATGAAGGCGAATTGGGAGCAAGACCAAACCTACGTAGGGGAGGAAACCCCACTCACTTTATTTGTACTGCAATTATACCCTTTCATTCACGTATTTATGAGCAGCATATTAAGCTTTTACCAATATAAAAATCATAAATCAGGCCGAATGTAACATACTCTCATCTCTATACAGAATCTGTGTGTGTGTGCGTGTGTGCATGTGTGTGTGTTACTGGTGACAACTTATACTTGTACTGACTAGGCACTGCGATAGTTTTATTGAGCAGCACTAAATCTGAGCGTGTTCGCTGCTTGGTAAGTGAAAAGTTGCTGCCACCACCACCACCACCACCACCCACCTCCTCCCACCCCCAGACAAAGAGACTAAGTTAAAAGTCTTGGGAGTTTTATGAAGTTAAAGGTCCTCTAAGTTTAATACTGTGCCTGGAGTCTGTGTGTGCGTGCCAGACATCAGACAAAGGAAGAAAGGGGACGCTGTTACAGCAACTGTAAGTGAGACGGTGGGAGCGCTGGTAGGGGCTGGTAGGGGCTGGTAGGGGCTGGTAGGGGCCGGAGTATGAAGGTCTTCACATTGCTGACAGCCAATATACAGCTTTTCCCATAATCCCTTGCAGCACTGGGGCCAAGCGTTGGCGTGTTTGACCCCTGAACGTATGCCGCGGGGTGCGAGCGTATGGAGTGTATGTGTGTGTGTGTGTGTGTGTGCGCGAGCACGTGTACTAATATTCAGTCTGCAGGAAATCATTTCAGCTCCAACAATATGAAAATAGATTTTGTATTTTTTTTCACATGGCATTGTTTCGTACAAGGGATTCGTGGAGATAAAAAACAGAAAAATCTATAAAAATGTAAGAAAACAGAAAATACACAGAGGAGGAGAAAAGTGTTAAATGCGATTGGGTGTGTGTGTGTGTGTGTGTGTGTGTGTGTGTGTGTGTGTGTGTGTGTGTGTGTGTGGGGAAAGGAAGGAGAAGGAAATATCTGTGTTAATCCCCACGGCAACGCCCCTCCTCCATCCTTACGCTCCACTGATTCTGATTGACAGTCACCAGCTTCAAACACACACAGACACACACACACACACACACACACACACTGTTGACTAACATGTACACTAAATATAAACCACCGAAGCCTCTGGGTGTTTGTTCTGAGGTGCTGTTGATTATTCGTGTGCATGGGTTTGGTCGGTGTGTGTGTGTGTGTGTGTGTGTGTGTGTGTGTGTGTGTGTGTGTGTGTGTGTGTGTGGAAAGAATCAAACCTTGCTGCAGGTTGAGTTTTGGTGTTGCATCGACTCCTCACAAACATACGCAGAAGGATTTTAATGAGAATGAGAGTGAAGGTCGACTCTGGTGGGGACGATTCCAGGAATAATTAGAGCACAGCCAGCGGTCACTGCTGCACTCATGTTCCTGCTCACAGCTTTGCCAGAGTTGTTTTATATTTGGTTTGTTTGTTTGGAAGATGTATTCCAACGTTCTCGACAGGTGGGATACAATTTTAGTTCTATTAAACCAGGACTTTGTTAGTTCGAGGTTAATTTCCATAGGTTGATTATTATCTAGTCCAGGGGTGGGTAAACCTTTTGACTGGTGGGCCCACAATGGGTTGTAAAATGTGACATAGGGAGCTGGAGCAGGAGCAGATGGAGGAAGTGTTTTGGTGACCCACGTCATAGGAGGAAAAATATAGGTTTTGGTTTCGTAGTTTTCGCCTATGCCTGGCTGAGAACCACCTCAGAACCATCTAGAACCACTAAGAACCACATAGAACCATCTAGAACCACTGAAGAACCATCTAGAAACACTGAAGAACCATCTAGAACCACTGAAGAACCATCTAGAACCACCATCTAGAACCATCCAGAACCATCTAGAACCATCTAGAATCCCCCGGAACCATCTAGAACCACCTCAGAACCATCTAGAACCACTCTGGGACCATCTAGCCCAGGGGTGGGCAAACTCTTTGACTGGTAAATCGTGGGACATGTAGAAAACATGTTGCTTTAATGTCAACTGAAAATGAACCAAAGCAAAGTTACAACAAACGTGCATTGACATGATGATGCTGCCAGTTAAACCAGTTAAACCTGGAGCTGGAGGAAAACCCGCGGAGGGTCGTCGCTGTCTTGCGCATGCAGGGAGATTGTTTTCTTTATTTCCAATGAGGAGCAATGAGCTGAATTCTGCACAAACCACCTTTTAAAGTAGCTGATTTTAGTTGCATTTATTCCATTTCTCAGGAAAATTCCACGTGAATTGCTAATTAGATCCGCGCGCTGAGGCCTTTCCCCAGGAGTGCTTGGCTGCCTCTGCGATTTCTCCTCACTCCTGTGAAGGAGATGATCAGTGAACACAAAGTGACGAGCTTGAACCGTCACAAAATCGCATTTTGTGCCATTTAACGCGTCGTCATTCGTCGGCTTTACCCACGTCTGCTTTTATTCCCGACACGGCATTAATAGCTCATCTGTTTTGCTTTTTTTGTCTTTTTTTTGGGGAATTTTGACCTTCTCCTTCAATTCAGGTCAACACATAGTTGACCGCTGACCCCAAATTGCACCCCTTTAATTTCCTTTTGAGACCGCACAATGCACGCAGACACTCAGGGTTTGTGTTTCTGGGGTTACACTGTTGACCTGCTGCCGCCAGTTACTCCCTGTTTGTTCTTTGCCCTTAATAACAACTTGCACACACACAATGGTGTGTGGTTGTGCATGTGTGCGTGCATGTGTGCGTGTGTGCACGTGTGTGTTGTGAGGAGGAGGAGGGTTTGAAGTCGATGACTGATGACAGTGGAGAAAGAGGCTCCTTCTGTCTGTTAACACCCATAAACTACCAATCTGTCAGGCCTACACAGTTTGCGTGTGTGTGTGTGTGTTGTGTGTGTGTGTGTGGGTTGTGTGTGAGCGTGTGGGTGTGACATATTGGCTGGCCACTGCAACGTCTCGAGGGACGGCAGTTGGAAAGCCTGTGGCTTCTGTCTTGATTGGTCACGGATGTCACTCTTTTGCGCGCAGACACACACACACACACACACACACATACACACAGGCCTAGGGTCTGCGTGGTGTAGGCGTCACCGCGGACGCCAACAGCAGATGCGCAGACGACTCTCGGCAGTCTGCGCATTAACAAAGCAAAGCAAAAAAAAAACAAAACAACAATGGCAAAAAACGGTTGTGAACAGTGAAGTAAGTCAGCGACGTAAAAGATACACACTGAGGTAACTGTGACGTTACAAGTCCTGCTCATACACACACACACACGCAGTCCAGGGGGTCATTTTGTTAAAAAAAAAAAAAAAAGAAAAAAAAAAAAAAGGAGGAAGAGGAAAAATGTGTGTTGGAAGGGACAGCAAATACGATCGTTGTCAGGAGGGAGTAATGATAGTAGTAGTAGTAGTAGGAGGTGGAGGAGGAGGAGGAGGAGGAGGAGGAGGAGGAGTGATAGTAGAATAGAAAGAATAGAAAGCCTTTATTAATCCCACAGTGGGGAAATTTGCATAATTACAGCAGCAAATGGATGGAAAATTATATAAGTTAAAAGAAATGAGGAAATAAAAAAATAACATTTGTAATGCATAAAAGAAAAAAAACAGTAGGAGTAGTAGAAGTAACAATAATAATAATAATAATAATAATAATAATAATAATAACAATAATAATAATAATAACAATAATAACAATAAAGCAAAAAAAAAAAGTCAATTGATTGCGATCCAGGTTAAAATACAGACAATAAAAGCTCCTTGTCTGTCTGAAACAGCCCCCACCGTGTCTGTCACAGACAAATGCGTGCGCACACACACACACACACACACACACACACACACACACACACACACACACACACACACACACACAGACAGTATCAGAGGGGTTTTGAGCGTTTATACTTTCAGATCAGGGGGAAGACAGGAGATGTTTCCCCAGAGAGAGAGAATGAAAGATGGCGCAAAGAAGGATTGATTCATGGGGGAGGCAGCAGTGGAGGGGGGAAGAGAGGAGAGGGGAGGGGCGGGGTGTTGGCGGCTGCGGGGGAGGGGTGGGAGTCACAGAAACAGCGGTTGAGGTAAATTTCACAACACTCGATTCTGTCTCCTTGTTTTTCGTTCTTTCTTTCTTTCTTCCGCTGCACCTTTAAGAGCCACAGCTTCAGTCAGGGCGGTCACTTTTTACACCTTCTTGTGGTCACGCTCTTCACGATATTGAACGATGGGAAACCTCATCTGCAGTTCAACGTTCACTTGTGAACTGCTACTGGAATTGTCACTTACAAATATTTTCATCGAAGCATTTTTATCATCTCAAACCTCCCTTTTTGAGGTGGAGTCGGGTGATTGCGATTACTTCGATTCTGACTCAACAGTCGCATTTTGTGTTCGGCAGGAAGGTTGGACACCACTTTGAGTCTAACCTGGAGCTGTGGTCCCGACCGTCGGTTTGAGCTGCAATTCTCCGTAACTGACAAAAAATGCGTTTCACAAAGCGTAGAGTGTACGGACACAACATGCTCTTTTTTTTAATCCGTTGAAATCTCAGTCTATTAAGATTTGAGGCAGGTCGGCAGGAGAAGAAAAATACATGTGTTGTTGTTTTTCAAAACTGGAAACTTTTTTTTTTTTTTGCGTTACCCAAGTGTGTCGTCCTCAGGAGCTGTGATTTATAGTTTAACACAGACAAGGAAGCCTCCAAAGATTTATGGAGTGTAATCTAATCACTGAGTCAGCTTGGCTGTGGGCGCAATCAAAGTGAAGTGTTTATTAAGGCCAGACCTAAACTTTGGAGTGCTTACACTGATCTTTCTGCCTATGCCTGGCTTAGAACCACCACCAGAACCACCTAGAACCACCTCAGAAGCATCTAGAAACAGCTAGAACCTCCCCAGAAACACCTAGAACCATCTAGAACCAAATCAGAACCATCTAGAACCACATCAGAACCATCTAGAACCACATCAGAACCATCTAGAACCACCCTAGAACCATCTAGAACCTCCCCAAAACCACCTAGAACCATCTAGAACCACATCAGAACCATCTAGAACCACCCTAGAACCATCTAGAACCACTCTGGGACCATCAGCAAAGAGCTGAGAACATGACCAATATTAGGATGTGCTTTCTTTCTTTCTGTCATCCTTTCTTTTTCCTTTCACACACTAGACTTGAGAGAGAATGACTAACTGTTTCCCCAAAGTCTCTCTGAACTGACTGGCAGCGCATGAATATTAACCGCGCGGCAGCTGCGAATGGAAGAGAACAAACCTGCCGAGTTCATTTCTGCCGCTGTCGTCTCACGTCATTAAACGCGTGCGCACGCCTGCGCGGATTTAACCGCCGCAACTGCAAAGACTCGCAGCTGAAACGTGTTCACGCGGCATGCAGTTTGCTTTGCAGAGCCACAGTACTCTCGCTCGTGTCCGTCGTCCTTTCGTATAACCGAGCATCGTCTCTCTCAGTTGCATTAAGATGATGCCAAAAAAGATGAAAATCAAAGACTAAAGGTGACAAAATTTTTAAATGAAAACCAGGAATTGAGCCTCAAACTATCTGCTGAAGCCACGGGCAGCGTGGTCTCATGCAAAGCAGGTCTAACTTTTTATGTTTGCTCGCAAAAAAAAAAAAAAGGTTAAGAAAGCACACTTGCATTATAAGCAGAGTTTCAGAGAGACAGATGAACTATTCATCTGTCTCCCTGAAATGAATGATATAAATTATTCATTCAAGGGAGCCACTCATTTGCATTTCACCGAGACTGTACGTGGAGGCTTGTGCTGCGTAAATAAGGTCAAAATTCAACATTTTACACTAAGACTCATTAAAGCCAAAGTCGATCCATAGAAACGGCAAAAAGGGTGAAATCGATATACAAACACTAATACATATGCAAATTGAAACAAAAAACACGCACTTAGACACACGTAGTGCCGGTTAAGGGAAGAGTTAGATTTCAGATCAATACTATTGATCAGATATGGCCTCGTGATGCCGAAGGCTAACGCTGTGAGATACTCTGGGCGCTACAGCCGAACATTGGCCAGATAGTAACGAGAGGAGGAAATGGAGGCGGAAGAAAGAGCTGATTCTGGCAGGAGGAAGGGGAAAAAATGCGGTGAAGCAGTGAAAGCCAAGGAGGCAGGAAGACAGGATGCAAACTGAGTGTTTCGAGGGCAAGGATGATGGGTGGGGGAATCAAAAAGAATACTGAGATCGCCTGGAATAACCCCTGACGGTTGCACTTCAGCAGTGAAAGTCGGCGTGAAATATTCCAAGTGAAAAAAACGCAGGAAGACGGAGCTGCACTTAAGGATACAGGATGTCCAGCTGTGCTGAGCTTCGCTGAGCCAGACAACACGAGGTTCAGACAGATCCGTGCAGTTAAGAGATGTAGGTTTAGATAATGAAGTGCAATAATGAATACGGAGCAGCAGAGGCGCCGTTATCAGATTATCGAGCTCAAGATTCAAGATCAACCCCAAGTGCTGTGAAGTTTCCCCGCTCTGCTTTTTTACAGTTGTATACATGCCCGGTGCGTGATGATGAAAAGCACACATTGGCCTGAGTCTTCCTCCCCAACACTAGGGGGCGATATGAGTCTGTCCAGCGTGTTAATTTCCGGTTAACTTCTTTTGTCGCACAATACAACAAAACAAAGCAACCAGAGTGTCACACAACACCGGTGTTAAGTCCGTACTGGTCTTCAATTTTACGAGTTTCCTCACCGAACAGCTGCAGATGTGCTTCGCTACCATCGGCGGATTGGTCAGAAATTTACAAATGTACACAACACGTTACTGGCGATTTTACTGTCGAAGCCAGATGTTTAAAAACAAAAAAGAAGACATATAATATATGCAATTTTGCTTCAAGCTGGACTTCATTTCACCCGAGACTGTGGCAGTGTGAGCGGAGAGACGACACGTCTGGAAGCAGAACCGTCAAAGACTCAGTGTTCCTCGTTCATCCCCAACCAGCAGCTCCACTTTGGCATTCTGCAAAACTCTGGGCCCCAAAGTCTTTGACATTCAGGATTTATCATCGCAGTCAACACGGCACAATTTCTGTTCTTTGATGCAGCCGTGTGGTCTAAAGTCCCGCATCATTGACATGCCTGTGGTCCACAAAAATCCACTAATGAGACCTTTCACACGTAATTACTTAAGTACTTAAGTAGATATTGCTTAAGCAGATATTAAAAATAGTTTTCTAACAGACAAACGGGTTTACTTAATCTAGCACACTGTCAGTCCAGACGCCGCCACCCAGACGCCAACCATTTTACCTGCAACTTCATTGTGTCAAACAACAAAATTGTCAAACAACAACGGAAACCGGACAAATAGCTCCTGCAAATTTCTCTGTTTGAATAAAACACATAAAAATACCCCATAATTCATACTTGCGTGGTATGGAGGTACAAGGACAATAATGTCTTGGTCTGGGTTGGTTGGTGTGGTCTTGACTACAACACTACTGATATTACATTTGATGGTAACTGATCATTGACGTTCTATCTTGTTAGAGATGTAGTTAATGCAGAAGCTAAATGCTGTGGCTACGTAATGCATACGAAACTAGCGCTAGGTCACTTGCTCAGCCATGCAAACTTGAGAAGTGAACGTAGGTAACACCTCATGGCAATCCTTTGACACAATGTGACATTGTCAAGTCAAGTACCAGCAAGAAAAGGTAGCAATTAAATATTTTTAATAAGGAAGTCCCTGAGGTGAAACAGTTGATGGGGTTAATCACCCTTTAATTACAGGTTTGTTGTTGTTGTTGTGGGCCTGAGCGACACAGAGTCAAGGCATGCGTTCCAACTTGTTGGTCTCCTGTCGGTTATGTTTCCAACCTCGCAGGAATGCAACTCTGACATCACCCATCCAAAGCTCTAAAGGTTAGTAACGCGTATCATTTGGGAGGTGAGACTGGAGGGACCAGGCTGCGGTGTGCAGTGCTGACCTTTGCCCAGCCGAAGTGGTTTCCAGCTGAAGGACATCCCGAAAACAGCGTAGGACGAGTTGGCGTCTCGGTTGGACGTCAACCGCCAAGGTGAAGATTTCAAATACGGTTTTTCCAGTTGTTGACCATTGAGGGCAAAATGAACGAGCTTCCACGAGCTGCATGCGAGGACGAGATGGAGCGTTTTTCGGGGAGACAAGTAGTACGGATAGAGAGCGGGGGGGGGTCAGGAGATTATGGAGAACGGCGATAGAAGATTAAAGACAATATGAAGAATGAGGGCAAAGAGGGAATTAGTGGCTTTAAAAGAAAAACCCCGGAACATCATCAGTCCTCCCTCCTCACTCATGTTCCTTTTATCCCCATATTTTCTTTCAACCTGCAGTTTTTCAGCCGCTGTGTTTTATTTTTCGCGACTTTCAGGTTTTTCCGAGAAGTGGATCTGTGATCAAAGAGCGCCGGAATGGCTCTGACACCGTTTCCCTCCCGTACGCTGTAGATTTCTATCCCCGACATCAGTGGCGAGGAAGGAAAAGCCACGTTCGTCTCTCCGAGCGCTGTTCCTGTGTCGTATCATCGTGTTCACCGCTCAATTTTTGTAAATCGTAACATGACCGTACACAAAGTGCAGAAGAGTAAGTGGAGCGTCAGCCGGCGAGGCATTTCTCATCACGCTGGAGCTCGAGCAGCGAGACAACCTCATCTTCTGTTTGTCGGACGACCTTATAAATGCACCTGAATTAAACATGACCGAGGGTTTACAGGAGAGTCTGGCTGACGTGTGTAGGAAGTCAATTGCTTTGAAGGCAGATCAGGTGTTGAGTACAAAAATATGTGCACGTATTTCATTAAGCGAGTTTTGGACACACCCTTATCAACGTCTGCCAATGTAGCAAACCTGTTGTTCTTTTAGATTTGCACCTGCTTGAACAGCTCACCTGGTACCAGGTCTCCCAGTGGACACAACTCTTGTTGCAAGTTGACTGTGTTCTATCCACGGATGTACAGTTCACTTTCTCGTGGAATGGTTTACAGTATTGATTGTAGAGGCAAGAGCGGAATCATGTCCTTGCTGCATGTATCATTGCGATATTTATGAGGCTTGAACTTAAAGGGAAAATGATACGCTTGCCAGAATAGAGGAAACTCTCCAGAGGGGAAACACTTGCTTTGGTTGCTTCTGAAATAAACATTTTCAGCTCCAGACATAATCTTGGGAATTGCTGTTTTGTGTTTAATAGTTACATTGTATTAGCCAAAACAGGGTAAAAATGTCAAAAATAATCTTATTCTTTACAGCGAATAATGAGATTTTGTCAAGGGAAGGAAGTGATTTTCATCGGAATGAATAATGCAAAGTCACGTAAGTCAGTCAGAAGGAGGAATACCAAGCATAGGCTACTATATGCACACAGCAATATTTCTGCATGGACAAATTCAAATGCAACTTTCCTGATAATAATATCCTCCAATCAACGTCCTGTCCTGATTGACCCGTCAAAATACCAGCAGAGCATTCTGGGTATTGTCGTATTAGCAGTAGATGTGCTGTAATAATAGCGGTGGGCCAGCAGCTCTAGTTGTGATATTGTATTGGCCAAATGTAATGAGACTGCGGGCCCAAATTTGGCCTGCGGGCCAGAGTTTGACACCTATGGTTTATCCTTAAACACGGAGTTGTTAAACTGAGGCTATTCAGGTCTGCAGGAGTAATAGCTGTTGTAGTTATGTATTTGTTCTTTTGACATGATTGACTGTTGATCCTGAAAGCACTGGGGGACGAGCGGGGGGGGGCACTGAGACCTCAGCGGACTCGGCGCCTCGGTGACACTCCAGACAGCCGCTGCTCTTTGCTTCTGACACAAAGTCGCTTAAGAATTGCCCCACACACACACACACACACACACACACAGTACAGTACAGTCGTGCGTGCATGCGGTGTGACAGCTACTCCCTCTCCCTCTTCTTTGCCGCGCTGACAGCAAGCCACCTTGTTATTGTCATTCATTGATTGTGTATGTGTGCGTGTGTATAATTGGCCCGGCTGTGGACTGCTGGGTAATTGTGTCTGACAGCAGTAAAGGTCTGCGCTAAAAACGTGTGGACTGAACGCTTATTGGGGTTCTAACCTTCGCGCACACACACTGGCGCGCACACACGCACACACACACACACACACACACACACACACAGTCGCGCAGCTATCTCACGTCTCTCTCAGGGGAGGTGTCAGTGGTGTTTCTGTTTTGAAGCGTTTTGACAGGAGCCAAATGGAAAACACACATACACTTTAGCACTTTGGCGCGCACGTTTGCGTGAGCGTTTCGCTTCTCAACTAGAGAGAATATTGTGCATTAACTGCATGTTGTGTAAACAGACAATTGCTTGTTTGCACACGGAACTCTTGTTTCCTTCCCTTTGCTGTTGTATTTGTGTAAACAGGCCGCGGGCTCACAAGAACCCATTGAGACGGTTGTTTGTTAAGTCTACTGAATCTGCAATGGAAGATTAACAACCTCTCGTGTCACTATTATCACTCACGCACAAAAAGAGGCTGTGGTTATTGTGCGCACACACACTGTACACACATGCATAAGGAACAATTAGCCTGAGATCTGTGGGGCCAAATGATAATTGGCTAAAAAGGGAAAACGCTAGCTGCATTTCCATGACAGTTTTTTTTCCGCAAAATAATAGCGATATTCCTTACATTTTCCATGACACTGCTGAGATATACCTCTGTATGGATACATGTGAAAAACCACCTTGAGAGCGTCAAAACCTTTTAGCCAGAATTGATCGTTTTTTCCAAG
Organism: Thamnaconus septentrionalis; assembly: GCA_009823395.1. Lineage (NCBI taxonomy): Eukaryota > Metazoa > Chordata > Actinopteri > Tetraodontiformes > Monacanthidae > Thamnaconus > Thamnaconus septentrionalis. The sequence goes on from CM020518.1 coordinate 2,869,965, forward strand.
TTTCGGTGTTTCCATCACCAGTTTTTTTTTTTTTTACTGCTGTTGGCTGGTGCCCACCTACTGGCTTTAATGCAACAAAATCTTGAAAAATAATGAGACTGCAGCTGCAGCCTCAGAGCTTGAGATGGGAGCCCAGGGCTGCTGATTCCGCTGCTGCTCTCCTCTCTGCATCCAAAGCAGCCAGTTGCTGCGGGACTTTCCCTTCAGAGTCGTTTCCAGGTGGCTGTAAGTGGAGCGACATGCTGGAGATGACTCAGATAATAATGAAGGTATTTTATCCTGGTCTGGCCACTGGCGAAAGATCGGCTGGCCAAAGCAGGAATGCTCGTTGGAAAGAGAGATACAATGGATGGATGGATGGATGGATACATGGGAGCACTAAAGGACAAGAAAAAAACATATGCAGACTTAACAAAAATAAGAGTGACACATTTTTGGCACTCGGATCATAAAAAACCTGAAATGCGTAGCTGCTGCTGCTGCTTGATGTATTTTGACGTTTAATTCAGTGGGCACTGAGTGGTTGGTGGTTGTTTGTGTGTGTGTGTGTGTGTGTGTGTGTGTGTGTGTGTGTGGAAGTGGAAGGGGTAGGAGGGGGACGGTTGGAAGGTCTCCCTTTATCTTTTGACTTTGGTCTTATTTGTGCCTTCCTGCTTTCTTGAAGGCAAGGCATTATTTTATTTATTTTATTTTTTTGGCCGTCAGTCAGCAGATTTAAACAGAGATGCATGGAGAGATGGAGAGAGCTTTTGGACATTGTCCAGCCTCTTAATGCAGTCTCCTTTTCAGACACTAACATGTGGTGTCAGCCACATCCACCGCCGGTGCGTGTGTGTGTGTGTGTGTGTGCAGGTGTGTGTGTGTCTTCACATGGTCTTGGCTCTTCTCCAGCTCGCTGTCACTGACTCTCATCTCATCAGTTAAACGACTGGACGGCTGTATCTCCATCAGCCCTCCTGGTTCCATTAGAAATCCAGGTCACAGAGATTCACCACTCATGGAATTCTCCACTTTGGAGTCCACTCAAACCCAAAGTGGTGCAAAATGTCTGATGTGCGCATTTGTATAGCGGCCACTTTGTATCTAGTGATAATATGAACCAGGAAAGCAAAGAGTTTGCTTGAAAAACCAAAAAAAGAAAAGTGGTTCACACTGTCCCCTCACAGCCTCTCTGTGTACACATGTACTCTAAGCACATTAGGCTAATTCAACTTCAGCTTCAAATTGTCCATAGGTGTGAGTGTGGATGGCCCTGTGGGGTAGGATAGAGCAGAGTAGGAGGAGGAGCAATAAGTAGATACCTGAAATATCTACTTGATTGTTTTTGATCATTCGAAAATTCATGTTTATTAAATATTAATAACAGTAGGCCTGTCACCATTCCAGCAAATCTTTACCAATGTTAATTCTTTTCAGATGAGCTTATTAATCAATGTAGTGCTAGCGGAGGTCTTTTGTCAAATTAAAAGTGGCAAAAGTTTCATTCTTTTCAGTGACTTCATCTGTGAAAGTGAGCTATGGCCTCATGAACCAGCTGGCGTTCAGTGGAATGAGAGAGAGAGAGGGAGGAGGAGGAGATGGAGGATGAGGAGACAGGTCCTGATAACATCAAACTGTGGGCCAGTGAGGACAAGGACACAGCGATGAACTGTGAGTGCGCGTGTGCACCACTGCCGAGGCTGAGTACAGATAGAGCTGTCAAGATAGGGCTGCACTGATAAGGGAAAGGTGGTGGTGGCGGCGGTGGTGGTAGTGGTGGTGGTTGGGTGGGTGGGGTGACCGCTGGAGGAGAATCAATAAGGGGGAAACCGTGAAAGAAAGAAAGGAAGAAAGAAGAACTGCGGGAGAAATGGAGAAGGTGAGGGATGAAGGTGGACGGTGGAAAACAATGCTGAGACGGAGGCAGAGTCTTCATGGTTCTCCTGGTCTGGAATCACTTCACAACACTGAGGTCGAATCCTGTGTTACAGCTGGTGAGCCTTGAGAAATGAGAAAGCATTTAAACCATTTATGCATTCTTCAAAAATACATTTCTAATAGTATTTCATTGGTTATACACGTATACTGTAAAAATCTAATTTTTTTTTTTTTATAAGTGTTTCACCAATATCTACATAATGTTGGGAAGCGTGCTTGGCTTGGATGGGTGATGGGACTTTGCTTTCAATAGCATAAAACGATAGCACAGTCTTTTATGTCGAGTAGAGTTCGACAGACGGTTTGGTTAAAAAACATAAAAACTCCTATGTTGAGTTGTGGGCTCCTCTCATTCAACCAAAAGAGCCCCCCCCCGTTCCCCCGTTCCCTACCGGCTGCCTTGGAACATCCCACTCCCAAGTGATTGGCCAGTTGCTCACTGCTAGCGTTAGCTAGCAGGCTACTAGCTCTCAAGCAGACGCCTCATATGTAAAAGACAACAATCTGATCAGATGTTACACACAGGAAAAACAGGTACAACCGCCCGAGGAAGAAACCGTAACGTCTTATTAAAAAAACAACAACGGCCGTCTGCTGCGCTTCAGAGTCAACTTTGGCCCCCTAATGACTCGATTCCTCACTGATCTCCGCCGCAGCTCAGACATGGCGGGAACTGACACTCCCTGAAAGGCTGCTTTGACCGCACAAACTGCCTCTCTGATCAGGATGAAAGAGTTTTTTTAGCAGCGCCAACATCAAAGACAAGAAGCCGGTAAAAGTCGCCGCCGCCGCAGCCTCGAACGAGATTAAACAACAAGGTGGGAACGAACGTTGAACAAACTACGCGACGCGGCCCCGGTAGATGAAGGGGGGGAGCCACAGATTACAAATGAAGTTCTGTCATGTTCTCCGCCGTGACAAGAGACGACTGTCTTAAGCAGGGACAGGGACGAGAGACGAGTGTTTCCGTACCTGCTGCTAAAGCGAAAGACTTTTCAGTCATTCAAAATAGCAGAGAGACAGACATTACGTGTGCCTTAACTTTGGTTCAACATCTTTGTTGTAGCGATATGCATCGTGTGATGTTGTGGTAATCAGTCAGAACAATAAAGTGAAAAGCTTCCACAAGCATTACCCTTGTGGTGCTCAACACCGTGACCTCACAGTTTGCCAAACTCGGTTCAAAAAGTCAATTTTCCCTAACTACTTTTCCCATTTTTTGGTTTGCTCTTTCAAATAAGTTTCTCCCCAACCCCCCAACTCTCTCTTGCGGTCATTCTCTGCAATTTATTTCGAGGACAAAGCCGGTTGAAATGTAAATTTGTTGAGCCGGCTAATGTTACGCAGAGTGCTTCCATCAAGGCGCCACACACTGCGCGGAATGAAAGCAGAAAAACATTGTTCCAGTTTAAAAGCATTAAAACAGATTGCGTATTTATACAAGTCTTGAGTAAACATTTCAAACTTTGGCCTTCAGTGACAAGGCAGCTTGGAGAAAATATCGTTTGGGGGTCAAAACGAATGTGTTTTCACAGAAAAGGAGAAATTGGTCGATGATTTTTCAAGGTTCTCTGATGGGTGTTTAAAACCCAACTCTTATTTAGATATTGGAAAGTTCGCTTTAAATTGTGCTTTCGCCTATCTGCTAATCATCTAGTGTTGATGGAGGTACTGATCACCTCTTCACCGTTCTTTTCTTCAACAGAGGTGAAGCCCATTCCCATGGAATCTTTAGATTGAGAAAAAACATAGTTGAGAAAAACACAGCGTGTCTCCATTATGCTTAGACGCTGTTATCCTGCGCTGTGGTAGATGCACGCCGCAATTTGTCACGAAAATGGAGACAAATTGGACCGCACAGTCTTTCAGTCGCATTAGACGTCCATTAGGTGCAATTCTCTCCCTGTGCGAAAATCAAGGATGGTTATGTGGCTGGGAAAATGTCACCAGAGTCTCCTTCGACAGCACAGTTTCAATTCTGTGTGTGCGCGAACAATCCCAAAAAAAAGAAGAAAAGAAAGAAGTTTGCTTTGATTGCACGAGCAGCCCCTGGATTTTAACACAGCACAGTTTACTTGTACCTTGTATCTGGCTGTCAACCATATTACACCTCTCTAATGTTTCTTTATTTTTTTTTTTTTTTTTTTTTTTTAAAGTTTTCACTTTGCTCTTACTTATTTTTGACACATTTGGGATTCTTTCACAACCAAATTATTGACCCATTTATTACGTATTACTTAATTTATCCCCTTCTGCTTGTATTTCTATTGCATTCCCACAGCTCTGAATGCTGCAGCAGATTGTCATACCAGGATCTGTCTGTCTGTCTGTCTGTCTGTCTGTCTGCCTTCAAACTGTGTCCAAAGAATCAAGGTTAAGTCGGGCTTTTCACCTCGATCATCAACTCCAGGATTACTTTTTGTCTGACTCTTCTTCTTCTTCTTCTTTTTCTTCTCTTTTCATAGCCTCTGATGCATCCACCTCTTCCTCCTCCACCTCCTCGTCCTCCAGCCTTGGCGGCTTTGTGGACTTCGTCTTCTCTCAGGAGCCCCAGGACACGGTGATCGTGCGAGGCGGCGTCCTGCAGTTGGACTGCCGAGCCCAGTCGGACGCGGCGTCGGCCGGCCCCCCCTCCATCACGTGGCGGAAGGATGGCGTGCTCCTGAGCACGGTGGTGGACGAGCGGCGGCGGCAGCTGGCCAACGGCTCGCTGCTGGTGCAGAACGTGGTGCATTCGAGGCACCATCGACCGGACGAGGGGGAATATCAGTGCCTTGCCACGCTGGATGGACTGGGGAGCATCGTTAGCCGGACCGCCAAGGTCACTGTGGCTGGTAAGACCCCCCAACTGTTGGAACTGTTAACCCAACTATATCTGCATATGAAACCTGAAAATATTGAATGAAACTCCGAAAATATTGAATGAACCTTGAATATATTGAATTAACTCAGAATATATTGAAACAAGTGCGTTTCAAGTACAATACACAATATAATACTAATTTATTGGTTAATCAGTCAGTCAATCCGTTCTATATTCTTCTGATGGTTGAGCCTTTCAGGATTTAAAGCGCAGTAGGATTCACTGTATGAGGAATTTCAAATTCAAATTCGCCTCAGTTGCAACAATTCGATATGACAGTCGACGGCCATTACTTTACCAAATAAAAATCTAGTGGAATGACCGCAGAAAAGAATAACCACGATGGACGGAAACAAAGGAAAGGAAAGATTGCAACCATAACCAAAGCAAATAGACATTCGCTCAACCGAATCGCCCTAATATTATTTATTTAAGACCCGCTTCCACTTTGATTTGGCTGAGCCGCCCGGGTAGAGGAAGGCCTCGCTCGCCTCTCTGTCGTCGATCAGGAAATGAAAAACAAATCTCCTGCCGTAAGCATCAGCTTTATGAGGCTCCCTCTCATGACCACTTTTCTGATGAGGCACCTTTCACTTCACACAATACTCACTTGTTTACTCAGAATATTATCTCTGATTGCCAAAGCATTAGCACCGTCACTTCATCATGACAAATAGAAGGCATCCTGAAAGCCACCTCAATCCACCACAAAATACCATCAGATTTTGCCAAAGAGTGAAGCTTTTTCTTTTTTTACTACTACTATTAATAATAATAATAACATATAGCACCTTCAAAATCCCGTGAGGTTCTTTACAATAAAGTATAAAGTCAATAAAACAATACATGAATATGAGTCCATTGAAAAAACAAAACAAACACGGCCCCAGTGCGAAGCCACACCAGGTTCTAGTTTACAGTAAATTAAAAATCCCTCCAGTATGAACAAATTTGATAAAAATTTGTGAGAAATGGGAAAGTTGACATGTTTAAGATCAATGGACAAGCAGTATGTTTTGAAGTATGATAAGAATAACAAGAGAGAGACCATCAAAGTAAAATATCTGTTTGATTTGTTCTGTCTAGCAGTGATTATTTGCAGTATTTCCTCAAAGATTAAACTCTTTCATTGCTGCATTGAAAATACTTCAAATATCGTCAGTGCAAATGTTGCTCAAATAATTGAGTTCTTTAGGGACAGTCTGCGCTCAGCCTTCCGTCTGTCCACTGCCAATTAGCCGTCAACTCTCTGGGGACCTTGAAAGATCCCAATTAATAGAAGCGAGGAGGGCTGAGGTTTGACCTACACAGTCAGATAATAATCGTTCCCAGGACGCAGATTCTGTGTGAACTGTCCCCAATTCCCCGAGCTGGCCTGGTGTTTATCATTTACACTACATTACTCACGCGAGTGATTGTCTGTTTTTCTAGAGAGGCGTAAAAGAGGCAAAAATAGCAACCACAATCATGGGATTATGAAAGCCAACCAAACATTGGGACATTTATAGATTTCTTCAGAGGTTTCACAGTAGGGTAGTCGGCGATGAGGAGGCAGGACCCAAAATGCAGACAACTCTGGGTTGCAAAACAGAAATCAATTTAGTGTGAATAAAAAAATAAACCAAAGCAAGGGTGTCCTCAAAGGGAAAAATTAATGAAACCCGAGACTTTCCAAGAAAACAAGAGACCACCGATCTGAATCCACCATGATTAAAAGCAATGAAGAAACAAAAGACAAAGACAAACGGAGACAGAGGATCAGGGCAACACAGGTGAGAACAATCAAGGGCGGGACTGACAACGAGACGCAGGCGACCAAATCAAGGGGCAACAAAAAAGGCGGGAAAACAGTGTTACAACTCGGCTCGTTTTGAGGAGTGGGAGAGATGTAACATGAAAAACTCTAGAGAAAGAGTTTGGTGAAGAGAAATTAAATATGCTCTATTATCCACTAAACAACAAAATAAGGCAAGGCAGAACTACAACTTCAGGGGACCACATGGTGCTGTTAAATCAAACAAACAGGATGTAAAGCACAGAAAAGTACAAGGAGATGAGACTATCAGAATGAAACAAGAAATGAAAAAACAGCAGATCATGAATTGAGGTTTTGAACGTTTAAAGTTAATTGACATCATTTAACACTTTCTGTTCACTCACCTCCTCATCTCTGACTGGCTGTCGATCGAAATCTGCCTTCCACTGACCTCCAAACGGTGCAGACGTTTGTACTCGTCTGGAAACTGAAGCCATTAAGCAGAGGTGGTAGAAAAATCGCACAAAACAGTGGAGATTATTCCACCTGATGTCCGGGGCCAGTGGGGTTCGCTGGTGTTGGAGTCTGTCCCAGCTGTCTGTCAGCTCGGAGTCCGTCACTGTCAGCTGTCTTTGGGGCCGAGGCCCACCAACACCTCGGACAAGTCGGCCCTTTATCGCAGGGCCACAGAGCCGCTGGCACTCACACTTCCTGCTAAGGCCATTTAAGAGTTTCCATTTAAGAGTTTCCACAGACCCAGGTAGAATGCTGCTGTATATATAGACCCAGACCCAGTATATATGTATATATTTATATTTATATTTATATATATATATATATATATATATATATATATATATATATATATATATATATATATATATATATATATATATATATATATATATATATATATATATATATATATATATATATATATATATATATATATATATATATATATATATATATATATATATATATATATATATATATATATATATATATATATATATATATATATATATATATATATATATATATATATATATATATATATATATATATATATATATATATATATATATATATATATATATATATATATATATATATATATATATATATATATATATATATATATATATATATATATATATATATATATATATATATATATATATATATATATGTATCATATATATATGTATATATGTATCATACATATATTTATCTACATACATCTATATACATATTTATGTGTATATGTATATATATATATATATATATATATATATATTCTACCTGGGTCTGTGTGGGTTCTCAAGAGGTACTCCTGCTTCATCGTGCAATCCAAAGACAAGATTGTATACGCGTGTGCGTGTTTCCAGCAGATGAACCCTCAGGACAATGTCTTAGCATTTTGACAGTAACATGAGTGTACACATGTGGTATGTTTGTGCGAGTGTGTGCAGCTGCAGGCAGCAGTGTGATGTGCATGGGAGCAGACAGCAGCGCAACTTACATAAGACGCACCATCCACATCCACATCAGCATTGCCGTCACCGCAAATCTCTGCCATGTCACCGCGGCTCAAGTGCAACCAGCGGCGGCGACCCTGCGTCCCTGGGCCGCTCGCGCTCAACTCTTTTTTTTTTGTGACTTTACAAAACAGGCAGGGGACAAAGTGTTTGAGATAAAAAAACAAAAAACTTCTTTTGAAGCAGAAACCGATGAGGCAGAAAGTCATCCCGAGCAGCGTGGAAGCAAAAACAGAAGCCTGAAGTGTGTGAACGTTGTGTGAACCAGACACAGCAGTGTTTATGCTTTTGTTGTTTCCCTTTGAGAGCCGGGTCCAAGTAACCTGGAATCTGGGGCTCCAGAGACTTGAAAACTGGCACAAAAAGCCACGGAATTACAAATGTGTGCTTCTAAAAGACAGAAGAGCCAATTATTATCTGAGGTATAAAGAAACATTTTAAAAATCTGTATTTAAAAAATATTGCTCAAAAATGACGCCCTTTTAAAAGTAATTATTTATATAATGCATATATATATGGATTATTTATATACATATATATATACATCCATATATATGTATATATATATACACATATATACATATATATGTATAGACATGCATATACTGTATAAAGTAGTTTGTAAATCCACTTAAAATTCTAAATAAAAAAGTTAAATGCTCGATAGCTTTTTCTCAGCACATTACAAATCAAGTCATCTGTTGTAATTTGTGCTTACAGTGTGTTTAATGATTCCATATTTGTACTTTATGAATTATAAATTAGGGTTCGGGTTAGCCTCCCTCAACCTCCATTCATAATTTATAAAGCATGAATGAATATGCAATCAATAAACAATCACAATTCTAAATTAATTATGAAACTCACCACTTGACTAAGGTTCAAACACGGTCTTGTTATTGTGCCTTAAATTACTATCTACTCAAAATATTTGTCAAGAGATCATTGTCTCATCACCATCATTTGTGGTGAGTAGGCGCTGGGTTATTCACAATTTGTGTTTCTCCTTTTTTCGAATACGGCAAATTTCAGGCACATGCTGACTGTTTTGACAGTTGTAATGCTAACTTTAAATCATTTCACCCGCCTCAACAAGTCATCAACCTTTTAAAAGAGCCTACAAACACATGCATCCCGGTATAACATCACCGCAAAGTGGACAAGAACTTCATTGAACCACTTAAAAATTCTCTTCCGCATTCTGTCTGTCTGCCAGGCTTGAGAACCAATGGGATGAGAGTCCAGGCAGACTCTTAATTGTAAAACGCAGACTGTGAGTGCAGCCCTCAGCAGGGTTGTGTGTTTACATGGCTGCAGGCTGCGTGTTGCTGAGGTGAATCTTATCAGACGGAACGCAGCGGGGCTCCTGAACGCAGCAGGCTGGACGCTGGCCTGTCCACACTGTCTCTCCATCACTTTTGTTCCCCTCGCTGTCTGACTTTCATCTGCCCGCCCCCGCTGCTCAGAGTCCAACCCTTCCCCTTCTCCTCCTGCTGTGTGTTGCCTCTCCTCGGCTTCTCTTCTATTTTTGTCGCTCTCTCCTCTTGTAAACCTGGGAAAAACAAACCTTTACTGTCTGCTCACATCTGCCGCTTTTCCTCCCAGAGCCTCGTGTTGCTTGCGCTGAAGCCCTAATGGGTTCTGCCTGCTGTATTAGCAGTAATAACAGCAGTAGTATTGGTTTTTCTTCCAAGAAGTCTTTTAGAGGCAGAGCTAAATCTGAATGCAGCTGCAAAATGAAGCACAAAACATGGCACAAGTCATACGGTAGAAGTCCCACAGTCCAAAAAAATGCATTTGAGGAGCGTTGGGAACCATAAATTGAGAATATGAGTCTACCTACCAGTTACTTGCCCCAATTCATCAGAAAAAATATATTTATATTTCCCAACTGTAGCACATTCTGCGATGCTTTTCAGACACATCTGTGCATCATCTCTGTCCCTGCTAGAATCTGTCAAAGTGGCATCAACCCCTAATAGACCAGACATTTAAGATGGGTTAGAAGGAAATGGACCAATGGCAGCACAGTTGGAGATATGATCCCCGCCTAGGGCATGTGTCAACTGTTTATCGCAATCGGCCGCTCTCACCTGCAGGAAAGCAAAGAGCTGCCGCCAACGTCGCGGCCAGCCGGCCTGGATGGCACACAGTGCTGCTCCTGGCCAGCGTCCCACTAGCAGGATTAGATGAAGGACTCTGTGCTGGCCAACACCGCCGACGACGGCTGACGTGTCTTAATCACAGCTCAGTGAATATAGACGAGGAGGGGAGACTCTTTTCTTCTTGACTGATGGACCAAAATATTGTTTAGGTAGCGTTTCCTCCTACAACAGGCATTGGCCAAGTATGGCCCAGGGGCACCATATGCAGCCCGTTGAGCTTTTTATAATCCAGCCTGCCCAACTTGAAGAAATGATTAAATCATGAAATAGCTGCGTTTCATCCATTTTGCAGTGTTTTAAGAGTCATTTCAATAAAGAGCTGAATACCATGGGGCTTCAAAGACACTGATTTTGTTCCAACTTTGCTTTGACACTGCTTTTTCAAGTGATGTCCGTTGTGAAATTGTATTTGATAAAAAAAAAAACTATATATATATATACAGTATATATTTATACATATTACTTTTTCTCCCCCCCGCCCCCACCAGGCCCTCTGAAGGTGGTTGTCCCGACAGAGTCAGTGTCTGCGTACCTCGGTGATAGCGCCCTCCTGCGTTGTGAGGTCTCCGGGGACCCGCCTCCCATCATCCGGTGGCAGAAGAACAGGGAGGACCTTCCAGTGACCTTTGACCCGGACTCCCGGCTGGCGACGCTGCCGTCCGGCTCCCTGCAGTTCAGCCGCGTCCAGCCACCTGACTCGGCCACGTACCGGTGTCTGGCCGACAACCCCGGCAGTACCAGGACGGGCAGTGACGCAGAACTCCGGGTTCTCCCAGGTAAAAGGGTCGCGACAACCGTGCTTTACGTTCTCTATCATCTACGCCCCCTGCTGGAGACCCCTGCGATCTGCACATCGATTTATATGTCCTGTTCATGCATTGACAACTTGATTACTAAAATTGCATCGTAATATGATTGTCATTTTGACCCCAGTTCATCGTGTGTTTCAGTCCCACAAAGATGCTACGGAACCCAAGTATTGATTTTCAACAATTCTGTTGATGTTCTTGTTGCTTTAGTCACATAAAGCTTAACATTGAGTGATTTTTTTTGGGGAATCATACAATCAATTTTTTTTTTCCAATTCAAATCCATGATGTTTTATTTTGACAGTGACCTATCATAATTCAGTTATTTCAGGGCACTCAATTCATTAAAACGTTAAAAAGGAAAACATTGCAATGTACAAACATTCCTTTCATTGGTATATCGTGATATTGGAGGATTGGGCAATACATCTACAGCCTCTATAGCTTGGGAATTTTACTTTTTGAAGTACAGCTACAGGTCCAGGCTTAACTTACTGATTAATTCAAGCAGGCTGGCGTGCCGAGCAATGGAAGTTTATATTTTACTTGCAAAGACTTACTTACTTTACTTGAAAGATCTTGACTTATTTCAACTTGCACTGAGCTATGATCCACTCATTGGACATCTTATGTTATGCTGTGAATACCTACTTGACTTTTCCGAGGAAGCTTTCTGTGGAATCTTTGAGAGGAAAGCAATCATAGCTTCAGCTTAAAGGTTAATGTTTAAAGGCCCACTGATTTCCACATCACCAACGATGCCAGGATGCATTTGACCCATCACCCGAGGGAGCGGTAAGCAGCCCCGCTGGAGAATAATTGGCTGATCTAACCGACCAAGTCGAACCCTAAATACTGAATACCAAGCAGCGAGGCAGCGGTTACCATTTTTATAGTCTTTGAGCCAGGGATTGTTTTTTTTTTTTTTAAGCAGCAGTTTGATCACTGCTACTTTAAGAGAGTGAGAAGGATTGCAGCACATATCCCTCGGATAAAGATCGACTAATTATAATGTGCTGATGCGGATGTGACGATTAGGGGATAAAACGTCTTCGTGCAGCCAAATGGGGACGGCGTCTAAGAGACCGGACCATCTGATTGCTTTGTCGGCGTCAGACAAAGCGTCGGAGTCTGAATAACCTTTGAATTGTGTCCGACAATTGCCGTACCGCCACCGTGGGCCGCAGCAACAGTTAGGAAAGCTGAAAGAGTTCATGTTGGAGCATCTAATTATGATGGACGGGACATTTGACCACTTTTCAGAAGTCAAACTCGTCTTTGCCTGTCGGTGGCGTCACTGTCAGCCTTGACCTTTGGAGAGAAAGCGTGCGTGTCAAGTATCAGTCACTGCTTTGTGGCTGTTTATATTAATGTGCGTATTGTGTGGCTTGGTCTTGCCAGTTGTATCGGCGCCGGGCTGCTTTTTGAGCGCTGGCCACGTCTCTGTCCCGGAGAACACGTAGTGGATGATGGAGCGTGCCCTGCGTAGCAACCACTCACTCCCTGCATCCCTCTCGCCTCTCGCACTGTGTCGCAGAGCCCGGAGTGAGCAGGAACCTGCACTTTCTCCAGCGTCCCACCAGGGTGACGGCCCAGCTGGGCACTGATGCTGTGCTTGAATGCTCCGCCTCTGGATACCCAACGCCAAGCATCCAGTGGAGGAGAGGAGAGGAACTCATCCAAAGCTGGTCCGTTGGAATCTCCCATTAGTCAATTTTGTGTTATGTTGATATATATATATATATATATATGTGTGTGTATATATATATATATACATATATACATATATATATATATATATATATATATATATATATATATATATATATATATATATATACACATACAGCCAAAGCCTGCATACACACATCAGGAAAATAAAAACTTACATAAAATATCAAATTTATTCAGATGTCACACGATTGATACAACTGACCTTTGGCCTCTGTAGTTACAAGAGGTGCTCCAAGTGGTGGCGGCCATTGACGTCCATGTGTACGGCAAACTACTGCTTGGGTAACGTTTGTTACCTCTACACTTTTCGATGCTACATTCATGAGGGTAATAACGCCACCCGTTGGGAAAACACTCCCGATGAGGTATCAATATGTGTCGAAGTACTTGTACAAATGAAATACCAATTTCCCGATGTGTGCATACATTATTTTGGCTGACTGTATCTTTGAGTAGATGTGTTCACGTCAACGTGAATGTATCCACTATCTGTTCTGGTGTACTGTGTATATATTACTGAAGAAGAAGACTTGGCCCGGCCGGTGTCATGCATTTACACGCTTGATCACTGGTAGAGCCTTTGTTTTATATCAATTCCAGAAACCCGCTGCCCTCATTATTCACAATAGGAACACATTTTTCCTGAAAATAATAATACAGAAGGTGTGCCTGGCTTTCAGTCACGGTGCTGGATGTTATTTTCCCCCATTTTGCACACTCGGGCTCAGCCCCTGCTCAGGTGCCAGACTTTCTCTCTCTGGTCAGACGATCAATGGTTGTATCCCCAAAATCCCCTGCACTCACTGTGTTAAATTGTTCGTTGGGATGAGCACCAAATCGCCCTTGAAAGCTGAGTCACTGTTGGAAAATGTGAACTCTCGGGCTCGGTGTGTTTACCAGCCCTTATACAAAGAAACAACTGTGAGGGCGCAAAGCACGAAGAGAAAGGGCTGAGAGGGAGCGAGCAAGAAAACGACTGACGTGCAGGAGATGACGACAAACAAAAACAACACGTTCAGATTTGGTATCATTTTTGTCATGGGGAGGCATGCAGTGTTTCTACTAATGCGTACGCGGCTGACTCGGGCTTCCTTGTTGTCTCGCTGCAGGAATAAGAAGTACTCGCTGCTGGCTGGCAGCAATCTGATCATCAGAAGCATCACTGACGACGACTCCGGCAGCTACAGCTGCACTGCTACCAACAAGAACCACAACATCACTGCGCTGGCAGAGCTGAGTGTACTAGGTAAGCAACAGCACGACTGCTGTCCTTAACAAGCTGGAAGCGGCGCTGAGGTCCATGGCAAACTGTCCAAGAACACAATGACAGTGAGTCAGGGTTCAAACCGCCAAACTTGGGCCCAAATTATTGTTTAAGTCACGATTATTCAGTGGGTTTATCGTCCCCCTTTGTCCCTCCAATGACTTTTACCAGGTGTCCTCCTTTTTTGCAATGATGAATCCAGCCGCCCTGAACAGATGTACAAGTCACAAACACACTCTCACAGTTGACTGTTGTGTAAAAACATTAAATAATGAATTCATGCCACAACTCAAATCTCTCAAGAAATGAAAAAAACACACGCACCACACAAAAAACACCCCAAAACCGACTGGTTTCTGTTAACCATCTGACATCCCCTCAAATAATGTAAATATATACATAAATAAATAGACAAAGAATGGAAGAAAAGGAGATGTTGTCTCTGATGATTGAAACCGCTGCCGAGCGACAGAAGACAGAACCACATCCAGAACCAGGTGCGGTCATGAAATATGAAATGGAAGCCGTCTGCTGGCTTCTCCAGGTTTTCATCAATAAAATATGTGTGTGTTTATTGTCTGACTGCTTCTCAGCTGCTAATACGCAGCGGGGGGGGGGTCTGGTGTGTTCAGGTTTTGTTCAGACAGCGCAGCAACAGCTGGCTGAAACCAAAGCGAAACCGCAAAATGTCTGTTTGTTGTGTCAGCCGAGGTGTTTGTCACAAATAATTAAAAAAAAAAAAAAAAAAAAACATGAATAATATGTGACTCGCATCAAAAGCTATTTATGAATGTGTAAACAATGTTTGTATTATTCAACGTGGCCCAACAACCGGTTTGATGCTCACACTTTAAAGTCAAGCTGTTGCAATGACAGCAGCAAGGCAGATTCATCAAAATAGGTATGTTTACATGGGCCATAAGCAGTAATAATAAAATTGCACCAGGTAAACACTGTGTTCCGACGGGGAAAAATTGGCCCCTCGTTAAATCTCCTCCCACGCGAATTACGGCTTCTGCGCTTCACACCATTCAATGGAAACACCTGCAAGTCCCAATTGTGCTTTGTCGAAATTGTGGAAATATCGCTTTTATTTTTTGGCGAGAAACTGTCATGGAAACGCAGGTGGAGAATTTCCAGGATCAAAGTGGGACAAACAAAAACGCTCCTGCTGGAATCGAAAGTGCAGCTCTGTGGTCAGCGCTCGCACTGCTGAGCGGCTCCCGGCGCCTCTGAGTCACTGCGGCCGCTCACGTTGTCACTAGCGTTAACCTGGTCGCCGGCTTGGAATGCAAGGTGATTTTGCCACGAGCAGAACTGGGTCACAGCTCAGATTTGTTTAGCCACATGCAGCCGTTGCGATGACGAGAGAGAGGAAAAGAGTCGGTGCGATACACGCAGCGTGGTGATCGTTACATTTCCTCGTCATGCACTTGGACAGTTTTCCTTTTCTTTTTTTTTTTCCCTTTATTGTGTGCTGAGCGATAAGTGTGATATGGCCTGGAGAGTTGACAGATTTGCTTCAGTGGTGTGAAACAAGTGCTTCAACCAATAGAAACTCCACCTGAAGAGCAGCGGGTGGAGGAGACCTGCTGTAAATGTCAACGAATGAAGTAATGTCAGGACGCTGGAGGTGTAAAGACGCCGTACCAAGCTTAATATAGTTGCACAGCTCCGTCTGTGCTTATACGACACACTCATCTGTGCATTTTCAAAATAAAAGGGGTTTTAAATTTCAGAATTCTGCATGGCTGTGCTGGGAATTATCCATTCAGTTGGTCCGAGACCAGTCGATCCAACCTGCTGTCGTATTCTGCCACCACCGTGCTGTACTTATAATCCCACCACACTTGATGACGTTGATACCAAACACACATAACTGCATCAGACACCGACAGAAAATTAGCAGCTAGCGTCTTCATGTCGTGATCGTAATCTGGCATGATTTTCTCATTTTTCCTCAATTTTGAGTAATAAGCCGCTGAGCTGGAGCTCTGTTGGAAATGTGGACTTGGAAAGCTGAACTCATGCTTAATAGTGTGCACTTATTATAAAGTGCTCACCAAGTATTTTGCAGCAGGAGCAGGGTTGCAGAGTGGCATTACGCTCTCCTTGCGCCCAAGGTGTAAAACTTTGCTCGTTCCAAGTTTTAGAGTTCCAACCCCACCATCCCCACCACCACCACCACCACCTTCCCTAAAGCAGTGACTCCACCACAGCACAGTTTAGACAATTCTATCAGATTTTTATCACCTTCCATAAAACATAAGACAGAGTTTTATTCTGCAAGCAGAGAGTTGAAATCAAACAGAGGCAGCTGTTGTTTGCTCGACTCTCGGGAGGAAATCTGCAAATTAACCTTCCAGTGTTTCCATTCCCCCTCCAGCTGGGCTTCTCTGCTCATCTGCGTCCTTTTCATGTCTTTGTCTCGGCGTCCCCGATGAGTCCCCCTCTCTCTCTGTGTGTTCACACCGCATTCATATTCTGTTTACACTCCACCCTCAACAGGCTGCAAACACGGATGTTTACTATAAACAGCAGAAGCCGGCTGTGTGCTCAGTCTGTCGCGTCTGCGATCGCACCGTAAATGTCCGGATTCAGACGTGTTCGGCCGGCGCCAACGCGCTCCTGTTTCTGTGATCGGAAGCTCTCGGATTCTATTGAAATGATCCGGATATTTTGAATAAGCTGTGTAACCTATTTAGATACATTTACCAGCTTAAAACGTGGCTTGATTTGAGAAAACACAAACCACAATCGACATTGAGAGCAGTGACAGAACAATTATTGCTAACACTGCGATGCGTCGACACTTTTAGCCGTCGCTAATGCTTTTGTCACTCGATTTGTAAGCGCATCACGCGTGTTTATTGATTGTGTGTTCATACCGCATAAATGACGGATTAGTGTTGGAGATGACCTGCGCATATCCTTAATCCATCATTTAGAATACGCGATCAATAAACGAATGGCAGACGTGTTCACGAATTTGGTACGAATGACTTACTGGTGTGTTTTTTGTAGGAAACAGACTTATAAATAGGATGATGATGATGATGATGAGGAGGAAGAATATTCACCAACACTTTGCCAACTGCTGAAAGTTCTGGGCTCATTATAGTGTTGGCCAATTATGCCATGATTGGGCATTGCATACATTAGAAAATGACTCATTTTCATTCTCATTCTCATTTTTGTCATTTTCATGAGGGAGTGGAAAGCGCGTCTGCCAAATTTATTCTACAGTGAAGCTCAAAGGTCTCAAAGTATGCAAATTTTTAGATCTTTAAATTTAATCCTGGAGCCTGGCAAGATTAATTATTGTATAATCTTGACTGATTGTGAGAGAACAGAATGTTTTGCCAGCCTTCACTTGAAACACCTTTTGGTTTTAGCTCCCAGTGTAACCTGACACATTGGCTCTCAGACTTTTTTTGAAGAAAAAGAAACAGGGGAAAGAAAAAAATGTTTTTGGTGCTAGTAATCTGGGAGAGCCACTTCCCTTTTTGACATCACAATGGGCTGTTTTGCAGAAATATGTGATTTAGCTTATTTTATTTATTTTTGTTATATCCGCAGGACTGTTAGGAGAACACTGGGTGATGTAATATGATGTAGTTCTTAGAAAACAGACTCAAAAACCTAAAAAGACGTTATTGTTATTCATTGGAAAACCGACAAAGACGTTGCTGTGACTCTGAGTGTCTAATTGGACGGGAGCGTGTGATCTCCTCTGAAAGTGGTCCGACTCTTGCTGGCGGTGCGGCAGTGAAACGTGATGAGGCCGTATTATTTTTTGTCCTTTTATTTCGAAACTAAACCAAATGTTTCTGGCCGGCAAACCTGCGGCGCTCAACCCACTCCGTGCTGCTGAGTGGCTGCGTTTGCGTTCTGGCATCAGCAGAAATGGAAAGCCTTGTGTTTTCGCTGGAGGCTGGGCAGCGCCGGAGAGCCGTGACGGACCGGTGTCACGGCCACAACTGAAGTCTGTCGGCGCAGCCGGGGCGGTCGGTGGAACCAAAGTTTAGCTCATTAGGGAAAACTTGGCCCATGTGTTCAAGGCAACTAACAAAAGGTGATGGTGTGATGACCTAGAACGAGGATTCATTGGCTTGAAACAACGTCTCCCACGTTCTTTAATGCTGAGACGGAATAGAAGTGAAGTTTCTCTGATGACCGCAATCCAGCAGCTACAGTATCGACGCAGGGGCTCTGATTGATTTATTCAGCACTCCAACCTGTCAGCATTTTATCTCTCGCCTCCTCATCTGCAAATGAGATATTTTGGATGGCGTCGACTCTTTACTGAACAAGCTGCGTTGCCAAGCTTTTTTATGTGTAAATAGACTAGGGTGCATTGGCAAGTTTGCAACGCGGTTGCGTTTCTGACATTTCAAGTCTGAGAGTTTCTTTTTAAGCTGGTCTCAACACGAGGATTAGACGGAATTTTCACATTCAAAGAAGCAAAAGAACTGCAACACCTTGCTGGTTTTGCTTTACAACTATCAGGACTTTGGTAACAGTATATTAAAACACTGCACCACAGGGTGGTGCGTGTCCATCTCCACCCGACCCCGTCCCACCTTCCCACCCCCAGACAGAGAGGAAGCCTCGAGTTGTCTGAACTTTTTTTTTATTGTTATTATTATGGTTATTTTGTCTTTCTTTTCTAAGCTGTTTTTCCTCCAAATGGAGGCAGCGAGGTGCTGATGAATATCTGGAGTGTAGTGATGTATGGAGCTCTGTGACTCTGCCGGGCAGCGGTCATAATTAGATGATTAAGATAATGAATGTCTGTGTTGTTTCCTGAAATAATGAGTGCAGCCAGGCTCATTAACTGCTTCCTGTTGGTAGTTTAATGAAAAGTGGTGAGAGACAAGCTCCACTATGCTGCCCATCACTCATTTTCTCCATGATGATGTCAGTGCTAACTATCTATCTATCTGTCTATCTCTCTATGGCAGCTGTCTTTCAAACACAGAAATCTATTATTTTCAAATTTTTTGGCCAACGTAATAAAAGTTCTGCATTCTTTAAACATAAATTCTGAATTGTATTATTTTACAACAAAAGGGCAGATCAACGACTCAGATTGGTGCAAAAGAAGGGGCAGTGGTGACTGGCAGGTTATTTAATCTCTGCTATGATAACTTGAGCTGGCTGAGTGGAAGTGCTGTGACAAAGAAAATGTTTCCTAATGAAAAAAATCTCTGGGGTTTGACGGCTGGTCACACAGTATTGGGAATCCGTCGGACTTTGTTGTCGTTAGAGACACATTAGATGTGAAACACTGTGCTGTGTAAATTGATGGGGGATTCGTGGAGTGTTATTTTGATAGGGAGAGGAAGGCCATTTCATCGGACGCCTCCGAACTCTCGAAGAGCTAAACTAAGCAAAGTGTACAATTAATTTAATGTCTTCTTTCACAATCGCTTCCATCAAAAACGGAATTCAGCCATTGGACCGATCCTCCAATCAGCAGACACAGGCCCAGCCATGAAGGTCAGCTGACTTCTGTATTGACTCTGTAGAATCAATGGGCTTAACAGGCAGGAGCACTGTGACACTACGGCAACATATGAAAAAAAAAAACCGAGTCAGTTGAGATCTGAGCAAACTGGTCTTTGAGATAAATGTATTTTAACATTTCATCATTTTTAGTCGATGATGTGTAAACAGTAATGGCACATGTTTGATTTATATTTATTTTTAGGGGAAACAGAGCTTCCCTTGCAGAGAAAATATAAATAGATATTATTTATATAAATTGACTTTATATAAATAATATAATATAAATAAAAGGAAAATTGAGATGTTAGACTGCATTTAATTTGAAAATCCCTTTAATCAGCGAACCATTTCTCAACATCAACGGCCCTACTGATGATTCTTAGAGGAAGTTAACAACATCAGACATTGGCTGCCGCGTCACGTTGATCCTCCTGATCTTCCTCCAGCTCTTTCGTCTGACAAGAGTTCCTCTGCTGCGCATCAGAAGCATGAACTTTTGGACTTATAATCTGTTTAAAAAAAAATTGTCCATTAAAAAAAAAAAGCTGTGAACATATAAGCAGTTGACCCCGCTGAAAAATTGGACCTCGATTTTATAAAGTATTGCACTGTCAAAACCTTTTCGCCATATTTGAGAGGTTTTTCCAAGTGCGGGGGATTGCGATGACCAATTTTTATTGCGATATTTAGGTTTTGCCCAACTCTAGAGGTCATGGAAGCGCAGCTAATGACAATCAGTCAATCAGACGCCGATGCTTAGATCGTGAACGGATGTTTCGAACCGTGTTCACTCTCTGAAAACTGCGTTGGTGACGATGAGATCGCACTCCGCACATTTGATCAAGAGGAAGAGTTGAGGCTTCCAGCGCTGGAAAGATGGCATTGGACACGCATACGCCCACGCGCATTTACACACGCAGACACACAGCGCACACGTACGTGGCCTTTGGGGCTCCACTACTGATTAATTACAGGCTCTGTGAATTACTGTGGGCATTTTAGAAAACATTTAACAAGCTGCCAAACACCCCGCTGAGCCAGCGGCCGGCCTGCAGCCGCCCGCACAACCGGTCTGAGTGATGAGGTCGGGGAGATGGGCGGAATCACAGAGCTCCTGCCGTGAGAGGGAACTCAGGGAAGCATTTAAGAGTGCCAATATGCCCGTCGTCCTGTTAGATGTAAATGGAGTCATTGATTTATTGCAGCGAATTATTCAATATACAATAAAAGTATGGCACGCTTTAAAATGTTGAGCTTCTCTTGGCTGCAGAGGACCAGGAGTGAGTAGATCACAGCTGCATGCTGGACCCAGGCCAGACGCAGATGGTCTGGGGATGTGCAGCAGAGGGACGGTGAGTATATTGATAGGAGGATGCTGAGTTTGAAACTGGCAAGCCAGTTGAGTTTCTCAACTGGTGGGTAGCGGCCCAAAAGTGGGTCGCGGAGCTGTTTTGATTGGGTTGTGATGGCTTTGTGGGCAAAAAAACCTAAACATTTATATATATATATATATATATATATCTATTTATATATATATATATATATATATATATATGTATATCTATTTATACATATATATATATATATATATATATATATATGTATATATACATATATATATATATATATATATATATATACATATATACATATACATATAAATAGATAGATAGATAGATGGGAAATGTTGGGCATTTATTTTGCAGGACACACAATTCACTTGGTAGAAAGCAGGCCAGCGTTTTTTATTTTTGTGGAAGAAATTTGGGTCGCGACTTCATCATAATAAAAAAAAAAAAAAAATATTGGGTTCTGAGACTCACCAGTTGAGAAGCACTGGTCTAGAGGATGAAAGAGGAGAAGTCGGGTAGTGTGGGAGAATAGATGCAGGGGAGAGAGTCAGATGATGCGCCGCCGTGTGACCTCTGGAGGAAACAGCTGAAAGGAAACGGGAAAAAAATCGGAAAATATTCTCAGCGAGTGAAAGAAGCAGAAGCAGCCGTGACAAACTGCTCCTCCTCGTGCCGCTCACTATCCTGGTCACAGGTGGCTGCAAGACACCGTCAATGCTAGACACCGCTAGTCACAGGTTAGCGAGCGCGGCCTGCTGTCCACTCCGCTTCCTCTACACTGTAGAAAGTAGTGACTCTGACTGCGGCCATCCAGGGAAAATAAATCTTTTTGAATTTTGGACAGAGGTGAAATGTCGGTAGTTTGTTATCCTGCGTTCCTTCTCTCCTCCTCATTTCCATTATCCTCACCGAGTCCCCTTTCCGTCCTCTTTCTGTCTTCCATCCCCAACTTGAGTGAGTTGAACTTCTAAAGAGTTACAGGAATTTAATTTTATTATTTAATTAGATTTAATAAAACTCGCTGGTGTCTGTGGGGGACAACTTAGTCACAGCTAGATCTGTTTGATGTTACTTTGGCTTTCATTTCAAGTATGAAACATTCTTATCGTGTTTCACTCTATTACTATTTACCAAGTGGCTGACTGATTGAACAAGCCAGTCCGATGAGAGAGGAAACGTGGAGCATACTTTTATGATGGGGAGGAATAAACTCATTTGCATTTTTTCAGATTAAAACGTTGAATATGCGATGGAACGAGCTCATTTTGATTTTTGCATCTGGACATTTAATATTGCTGAACGTAAACACCACCAGCAGTGGACCGTCTTGATCAAAATCACGCTGGATGTTGCATTTCCATTACCCCTAGAATTTCGTAAAACCTAAATATGGCAATAAAAAATCTTTTAAAATTGTCTTAAATCTCTCGGGATGAGATTTTACGAGAATTACGGCTTATGCGCTTCACACCATTCAATGGAAACACCTGTAAATCGCAATTGTACTTTGACGAAATTTTAAGAAATTTCGATTTTATTTTGCGGAAAAAAAATTGTAATGGAAACGCAGCTAATCAGCAACAACTAGCGATGCATTAAAACGCAATTTATTCCAACTCCAACTTGTTCATAGTTGCAGTTGTGACTTGACAAAAGAGAATTTGGTGCCTTTGTCTGGCAGGGGGGATTTCAGGGTGAGATCAGAAAAAATGTTTGGCAGAGCAGCAGCCCAAATCCAGGCGCCAGTCGGTAATGGATGGCGACACGCTGGAAGCGACTGGGAGACCCAGAGTGAGCGATGACGACGGGGGGGCGGATCAACGCCAGAGAGATAGATGCAGAAAGACAATCGTACTGAACAAGGAAGCAGAACGCTAATAATAATGAAGAGGGCGGGGAGTTGGGGGTGGGGAGGGGGGGGGCACTCGAGCTGAAGGTTTGAAGACGGCGGATGATCACTCAGGCGTCGCTCCCACACAATAACAGCCCGACGCTGGCTGGGGAAAACACCGGCACGTGAGAGAGATGGGAAAAACGCCGCTGAGATAACGTGGGATATTTTCTCACTCGAGGTGGGAGCTCCGCTTCCGTTCCCCCCCTCAGAACCCGCCAGCCGTCAGCTCGTTCCAGTCATCAGGCAGAGACCACCGGCCTCTCTTACAAATGAAAGCAGCGCAGAGTTGTTGGGCTCGTGCACAGTTCAGACCTCTTTAATCCGTCTCGGCCTGGCCGTCCAGTGCACAGCTGCTGCTCATTTCTTTCATCCTGATCGCAGGTTTTCAACGCTCCTGCTGAGTCGCTGCGGACAGAATCCAATCAACTTGACCTGCCTTTGTCTTAAGCTGCGTAATCCAGGATTTGAACTCAATCAAGCCGCGGCGAGCGGAAAGGAAAAGGGTCTTATAATGATCTCCCACTACAACGTGACCCACCACCTCAGTGTGTTCGTGACCCACCCTTGACCCGCAGGTTCAGAGTCACTTACCAGACATGGCTGGAAATTGACAATCATTTTTGCGGGTTTGTTTTTATTTTCACTCCACCTTTTTGAGTTAATCTTGAAAAGAACATGAAAGCCAAGTGTGTGTGTGTGTGTGTGTGTGTGTGTGTGTGTGTGTGTGTGTGTGTGTGTGTGTGCTGATCGGTTACAGACATCTGTTTAATTTCACCATCTGTTGTTGTCTGTTGCGCTGCAGATTGCTTGGATGCTCGAGATGGATCTTGGGAAATGCGCCGTTTCTTCCCTCTCATCAAGCCGCCCTGTGTTTCATTCTCATTTGCGCCCTTAATCCTGCCATCTGTGCATTCCTTTTGTTTAACAATTGATATAATGTTCTTGTCGTACTCGCTGGTCGTCGGAGGCGGAGCTTTCAGCTCGCTTTACGCTCTTTCCCCTTTTCGCCCTGTTAGGCTTGAGTCCTCTGACTTTTTGACCCTGGAATTGCTCTTTCCAAGTCGGCGTTGCTTCTCCGTCCTCCTCCTGTCTGTGGTGTCCGCAGGGATCGCTGCTGTCTAGTCGGCTCTGGCCAGACCCCCTCCGACTGGGACGGGCAGGTTAGGTCGGCCTGCCTGTGGTGTCCTGACCCAGCTGCGTCTATCAGCGGCTACACCGCTGTGCTTATGCGACAGGATATCAGGTCGCAGCTGCTAGGAACAGGAAGGGCCGTACTGAGCTAATGATATCTAAATAAATATCCGATGTGATGTGTCATTCTGGAGCAGTGGACGGCGATCGCGGTTTGTTGCCGCTGCCATGACAACTGGCTGGATGTCTTATCCTCGTGCCGTGTGCTTGCAGTCCAGGAAGGAACCCAAAACACAGCTGAGCCTCATTCAGAGAATGTTCAGAGAGGTGAAAACCGTGTTCACGCAACGTTGGCAGTGGCACCGGTCGTCTTAAACACAGCACGGACTGGAATAACCGAGGCTTGATCCACTTACACTTGCTTCTTCAAAGAAGACAGGAAAATTTAGTTCTTTAATATAATATAATATGATATAATATAATATAATATAATATAATATAATTAGATGCCCAGTCGGGGGACAATGGTTTTAGTCTTTAGTAGTTGGTCAGATTAAAATAATCAGATCAGGTCTATGCTTTGACAAATCACAAATGACCACAGTTTGGTGTCAGCCAGAGGTGGACAAACCATTGGAATTTTAGTAACATATGGAGTAAAATTTTGTATTCATAATTGTAAGAAAATATTGAGCAACACCAGCAATTTTTGTAATAAATATGTTAGCAGTCTTTTGATTTTTAACTTTTTATTTCTTGAAAAAAATTACAAACCAAAAAGTGTATTAATATGAATATTGGTATCGATATCGCAATATCGAACCCAAAAATATCGCATTGAATTTGAAAAATACGTTATCGCCCATCACTACTAGTACCTGATGAATGTGATATATAATGATATTTAGAAGGAAACAAGGTCTTAGGACCTCCACACGCCAAACACAGGCATGGGGGTCCAAAGGCAAATTTGACCTTTGGTACATTAAGAGACGAGCCAAGCAATCAGCTGGCTCAAACTATTAGCTTAACTCAAGGGCGTCCAGGGCATGATGCGGAGCAGCCCAATAAATACACGGACGGCTCCAGCAGGCAATCATATTATCGGTCCATCTGCATGAAAGGTCGCTAAGGATGGCTCTCTTTACGGCGCTCACAGTGGGAACAGTCATCATCATCGGTTGCCGCGTTGACCTCAACCTAATGCTTCAAGGGCACAATGAGTGTCTGTGTGGAGCGTTTGTAGTTTTAAATGGTCTGTCTAGACGAGAACAGGAGCAGAACATAGTGGAGCTCCTTTATTGGCTCAGAAGCTCGTTGAGAGATTTCACTATCTCGATTTTACTGTTACTTGGAGTAGATCAGTGAGCGGTGCTACAATAGTAGGGAAGTTGGATTGGGAGCAAAACTTTGACAGTCTCAACAAAGCCAAGAAAATTGCATTTATTTATTTTTTTTGTTTGCTGGTTGGGATCGGAAACCATTGCATACACACACAGGAAGCTCACACTTTGCCGAGGAATCTGTGAGCGTTGCCTCTGGCAGTTTGTGTGTGAGACAAATTAATCTCCCAGAAGTCCAAGTCCACTGTTCCATCATCCAAATGAACACTAATAATGAGTTGGCGGAACGTGGCAGGTACTTTCCACCGTACAAAGGCGTTAGTAGTAGTGGAGGCCTGTGGGCATGCCAGGGGTACCCAGCTCATATTCTCACTGTCTTACATGAACATGTCAATAATCCTTCAACAAGTTGCTCGTGTATTTTGCCAAACCCAGCAGTTCCATTGTCTTCCAATCCTAGGCAAGGAAAATGAGTCAGGCTCGCCTCAGCATCCTAGACCTTGCACTAGTACACGCAATAAAACCGTGAGCATCTTCACGTCATATTAAGTGGATGATCATTTTAGTTGATTCATTTTAAATGGGTTTGACCCACTGTCATCAAGTTTATTCATTTTTTTTTTTGGGGAGGAACTGAAAAGGTTTCCATTGCCAGGTTTTTATTGCGATATTTCGGTTTTGTGTAATTCCAGTGGTAATGGAAACACAGCCTGTGAGGCAAAAAGACACGTTCAAGAACTGAAAATGTCATTTTTTTTTTCATGACAGGGCCTTTTGATATTTTGACATATAATTCTTGCTTCAGCGCAGAGGTGAAAAAGGGTAAATGACTGCTGAAATCCAGAGTTTCGTTCAATCCGCGCGTCGTCAAGAGAAAAAAACACGGTAGCTGTGCAAGAGAGAGGATGTCCTTCACTTCACGCCGCTATCGTCGTGCACACAGCAGATGTTAAGTGAAATGAACGATGGAGCTGATTTCCATTTGAATGCTGCGGAAGTTATTATGGAGGTGCGTGTGTGTGTGTGTGTGTGTGTGTGTGCGCGCACCTGGTGTGTGTAAAAAAGGGAGACCTGTATAGACGGAGAGAAAGCACAACCGTGTTTGGTTCCTTTTTAAATTTTAAGGGTTTGTTTTATCCCACCAGCTCTACATCTTGAACAGTTGTGTGTGTGTGTGGGGGGGGGGGCAAACAGACGGAAGTGGATGAGCCGAGTAAGCACGTGTAGATCACTGTTGCAGACTTGTTTTGACTGCCTGAGGTCAGCTGGTTGTTAATCCGTCTCATTTGCATGTGAAAGGATGCGCTCAGCTGTTTCCAGCGGGGAATTTATTTTGTTATAATACAGCCTCTGGCTGTTTGTTATGCACAGCACAATGCTTTCCCCTCACATGCATTCGCAGGTACGCGGTGCAAACTCACCAGTCTGCACAGGCGGAGAACAAAAAAGCCACCAATTTGAACTTTTTACTCCAAAAGTTTGTCATTTGCAAGATGCACTGCCATGCACGTGGATGAAGTTTCATTGCATGTCTCCAATAGTTCTTTTGTGTCACATATACTTATATATATATATATATATATACTGTATATTACCCCTAATCACTTCACGTTTCATCTGCACCAACTGTATTAAAACAAGATTTTATATGCAGCTATATGATATTTCAGATATTATATTGCTGTTATGTTACAGCACTATATTACCATATTTTACGTATATATTATACTGATGCACTGCGAGTATTATGCACATGCACTATATTAGTACAACTAGTAGTACTAGTGTCATATAGTACTAGTATACTACTATTAGTACTATGTGACACAATAAATAAATAATATACACTAATGACCATATTCCAGATACTATATATTAACATGAAGTGTTATACATGGTACTAATACCATATATTAAAATATATGTACAATATCACAGTATCCATATAAGCACCAGAAATATACACTATTACCCATTTTAACAAATATATTCAAGTTTTTATAAGCATCAAAACTATTTCATGAATAAATATCAGACATTATATCAAACTTACCGACAATTTTATTTTCATCTAGCTTTGCAGACTGCAGGGAATTTCACACTGCAGCAGGGAACAGTGGAGCACACACACAGAGAGCTGTTGTCTGCGTGAAAACAAAATCTAAATGCTCAGCTGTAAATGTAGTTGAGAGAATATAGAGTTTGTTTATTTATTTATTTATTTATTGAATCTGTCTTTTCAAGTTGCTCCCTTTCTCAACATTGTCCATGGGCTCTTTTCCAGATGGATAATTGAAAGTTATCCCGCAGCTTTGGGAAGTGTGCCAACGTGAACCAATATGCTACTGGCTGTTAGTGGGAAAACACTGCAGTGTTGAGATATGGAGTCCACCAGTTTTGTTTGTTTTTTGTCGCATGACATCTTGAGCTGCATCCACTGAGACTTTGATGAGAGTCATACTGATGAGGTAGGAGGGCACAGCCACACCTTCACATTTTCACTCCTGAATGACTGACCATTTGCAGGGAATCATCGGCATACTGTAGCATCATATTATTTTCAGATATAAAAAAAACGCTGCTTCCTTCGTGTGATGCAACAATGAACTTTGTTTCATGACGATTGATTTTTCAAATCGTAGAATCAGTGCGTCGGCCTTCGTGTTTCCAGACTGATGTTGCAGATGCAGCCAGAAGTAGAGCCTCACCTCGGTACTGTATCCGCTCTAGTGTAGCCTTTTAATTTGACATGACATTGGGTTAGTGACATGCCACTTTGAACAGGGGGATGGAATGATGTCATAATACAAAATAATGGATATCTTAAAGATAATCATATTTTTTATTGACATAAAAAAAATCTGCTGCCATGCGAGGTGCTGCTAGACCCTTTTGGACTTTTTATTCAGTGTCTTAGCCTGATGAAAGTAAGAGCCGGGACTCGAACCTCCGACCTTTTTCCATTTTTTTGGTCGAACAACACGAGGACTTGCGCTAGCTGATCTCTCTGCCTTTCACAATCAAAGCTCGCTGTCGACTTCCATCTGACAACTTTTTCACGCCTTCCAGGGGAACAAATTTGAAACTCGGTGTCAAAGCGCAAGTGAGACAAGGTGAAATAATTCAGCACCAGCGTGTCGGGAAAAAAAATAACCTCTTTATGAAGTTTTGATATTATATTATTTATTTAATTATGCATCACAGCTGCTTCCCACGGATGGGATCCTCTGCGCCGCTGCGTCTCGGGTGAATTCTCTTCCTCGAGTGTTGCAGCTGATGGTGTTGTTGTGTTTGTGCCGTCGCCTGCTGGGTGATGCAGCAGCAGCAGCAGCAGCAGCAGCAGCAGCAGCAGCAGCAGCAGCAGCCGCTCGGGGTTAAAGGAAATCGGTCGGCCTTAATTAGAGAATTACAGCAGTGTTAAAGTTACACCCCGAGATAATGATGTATTGACAGGTGACACGCGTGTTGCAACACATGCAACGTCTTGGCTTGTGTTCTCTTCCTTTCGTCGCCTCCCCCTCCCCCAGAACCCCTCCCCTGCTCTGTCTTTTGCTGTTTTTTTCCTTCAGCACTTGTCTATTTCTGTCTTTTGCATCCATGGAACTCTCATCTCTCAGTTTTTTCCTTTTCTGTGCACATTTTAGCGTATTTTTCTGTTGCTTCCTTACTTATTTTTAACACTTCCTCTCGTTTCTTTTTCCTTTTTTGCCACCCTTTCTCGTTTTTTTTATTATTCCACATGTCCACAAACACACACACACACACATTCATGCACACACACCGGGCTTCTCTGATACATCCTGTGTGTTTCTCTCCAGGAAGCTGTGACCTCATGAATATGTACGCTCGCCGTCGCTCCTCTTTGTGTGCGTGTGTGTGTTTTTTTATCGACGGGGTGAATGTTTGTGTTCTCGGATCGCGCCGGAGCGTTGTGGTGTCACTCTTTGCTGCGCGAGGGCCCTCAGGCTCCGTCCTCAGCTCAGAGCCGTTTCTGTCTCACGTCTCGGCGGCCACGCAAAAACAGCTGCCGCCTTCCTTTTCAAAGGCGGCGGCGGGCGGGCGGCGGCGGCATCGCTTCTGCTCAGCGCTGCTCAAATCACACCCAGCACTTCTATCGTTGAAGACATGAGGCTGCAGGCCGCGGTCATGTGATGTTGCACCGGAGCGTCACATTTTTCTGTCTGCTGCTTCCACTGATTCATGGCGTACCAGCTTGAAGAATCTGTCACGCACTAGCGAAGAGCTGGGCAAACCTTTTGACTGGTGGGGCAACAATAGGTTGTAAAATGTGACAGGGGGGCTGGAGCAGCAGCAGATGGATGGAGTGTTTTGCTGTGAATATATCAATGGAGATTAAATTGAAAATGAACCAAAGAAAAGTTACAACAAAATCAGTGTCTTTGAAGCCCCCCAGTGTTTAGCACTTTAATGAAATGACTCTTAAAACACTGAAAGAATGGATGAAATGCAGCTATTTTATGACTGACTGACTATTAATATAATTTCTTCAAGTTGGGCGGGCCGGATTAAAAAAGATGAACGGGCCTAAATATGGCCCCCGGGCCGTGGTTTGCCCATGCCTGCACTAGAATGCCTCCAGACCTCTGTTCAGTCAAAGCTTGTAATTCGCTTCCATTTGTTCCATTGGCACTCGCCCTAAAAATTAATAAAAAAAATTTCAAAAAATCGAAAGAAGTCTGCACACTGCAGTCATTAAGCGCAATATTAGACCTTCAGCCTTCCTCTACATTTAACATTAGCATTGGGCATGAAAGCTTTCAGGCAGCATTAACTGACCTTTCTGCCAGCACAGCAAGCGAGACAACTTTGACTTGACGTCGTTGACTTATAGCATCAATATACCAAAATCGTTAACCTGGCTGCTCCCACCCAGTGGACTGGGAACCATTAGTTGGAGACCTTTGTCTCCGTGGAAAGGAGAGTGCAAGGTGTGTGTTTTAATTGAGAACAGCTGTTCGGTGTGATATCAACTGGAGCGGTAAAAGCAATGCCAGTTAATGCTGTTGCTAACTCAGATGGACAAACGCTGGGCTCTTCCGCTCCGTTGCTCTCCGATGGCTTGAAGTGGCAATTTTTGAGCGTAGTGCTGATTAAAATCTACATGGCCATTTGGCATTGACCCACTTCTTTTATGAAGTTTAATAGCAGTTCAACAGCTTTGTGTTTTCATAATAGTACATCATAAGAGAGGAAAAGAAGGAAATGGCGATCTTCACAGTGCAGGAGCGTCATCTGACTTTCAGAGCCCGAACTCTTCAGCAGTTTGGGAGCAACAAGTAGAAATGTTCTGTCACCGCCATTCTCAAAGTAGACACAATACATGCAAACAGTGATTGGTCAGAAGATCTGAAGCGGACAAGAAGTGGAAGGAATAAGGAAGTAGAAGGTAATTCCAAAAAGGACCATGTAGTAGTGTTGTAAAAGACCCCCAAAAATCCCAAGTCTGTCCAGTCCGAGACCGAGACAAGACCCAGTAAAAGACCAACCTCCAGGACTGCAACACTACCTTGTAGTTTGTTTGTTTTTTTTTAAACTAATTGAAAGCATTAAAAATCAATCCTGTATTCCACTGGTAACCAGTTAAAGGTGATATTCACAGGGGAGATGCTTTCTCCTCTGCTGAGTCTCACTGCTGAATTCTAAACCAGGCGCATTTTTGAGCCAGCAGAATCATTTCTGAACAGACAAAATAAAAGTAATATATTTGAGGGAAAATAAATGGTGTGAACCAGCTGGTCAACTGAATAATGAAAAATGCTTTGGTGTGTTTGGAAAAATTAACGCCTGCCTTGGGTGTTGTCGGCCATGTTTCAGGAGACGCTTCCTCGACTGACAGCAACACAAGTCAAGGACGGGGCGTTAATTAGGATGTCTGGAGTTTGTTTTTTTTCGCGGAAATCTTGATGCGTGTTTTTGAACCTTCAAAATTGCAGATTTAATACAAGTTCCGAATAGTCTACATCAGGGCTGGGCAAACTTTTTGGGCCGCAATGGGTTCTAGAATTTGTCAAAAGGGGCGGAGCAGCAGCAGATGGATGCAGTGTTTTGGTGAACCACCTCATAGGAGGAACAAATATATCATTAGATATGTACTTATTAATAGTTTTGTGACTATTAATATGACTTCTCTAAGTTCTACGGACCGGATTAAAAAGCTTAACGAGCCGCATATGGCCCTTGAGCCATAGTTTGCCCACCTCTGGTCTACATGCACTTTCCAAATTGAGAGTGTGGTGTCCAGTGGGCCCAGGAATAGCGTTTGGTCTAACTCAGCCTTCAATTCCCTCTTGTGTTTTTTTCTGCAGTGCCTCCTCAGTTCCTGAACTACCCAACCAACACGTACGCTTATGAGTCCACTGACATCGAGCTGGAGTGCGCCGTGACGGGAAACCCACCTCCGACTGTCCGCTGGATGAAGAACGGAGAGGAAGTCATCCCCAGCGACTACTTCCAGATAGTGGTGAGTCCTGTCTGGAGAGGGAGGAGGTGGTGGAAGCCGATTCCCAGCTTCTAAATGGCTACGAGAGTTCTATGGTCATTGCAGCCAACATCCAACTACCACATAAGTGACATTTACAGGTACTACCCAGAAAATTAGAATATCCTGAAGAGGTTGTAGTATTTCTGCAATTCAACTTAAAAGGTGAATGTGACATATTATAGAAAGGAATAATCTGCAAATCAATATATTTCAAGTTTTTATTTCTTTGGATTTTGCTGATCAGGTCTTGCAGCTTAAAAAAAAAAACTCAAATTCAAAAATTCATAAAATTAGAATGTTACATAAAGTCAAATTTATGAAAACCTTAATCAGCAAAGTTACAACAAGGAACTGCTTGAGATGTCAATTTGCGTGGAATGGCTCAATAAAATTTGTTGCTTTCATCTTTTATGTTAAATTGCCAAAATAAAACAACTTTTACTTGATATTCTACTTTTTCGGGTAGTACCTGTACAATAACTACCATTGAAACTTTGATTAGAAACACCTGTGGGACAAATTTGGTTGAATGCAGTTGTTGAAATATTCTAGAAAGAATGACCAGAATGCGCAAGGAATTAGAATGCAAGTCACAACAGCACAGCAAAGGACATTATGGTAGTCATCACAGCATTGTGATGTTGTAGACATTGTAATCTGATAATGTAAAAAATAATCTAAAATTCATCTCCCCATTCTTCTCCAATGCTGAGAACTTGTCGGACTGTCGGGCTTGGGGTGCATTGAGAGGCTGTTTCTGACCTGCTCTGTGTCTCGCTGGCTGCACAGGACGGCAGCAACCTCCAGATTTTGGGTTTGGTGAAGTCGGATGAAGGATTTTATCAGTGCGTGGCTGAAAACTCAGCGGGCAGCTCGCAGGCCATGGCTCAGCTGCTGCTCCGAGAACCAGGTAGGAAGACGGCCCCTCATCCACAACACCCAACCAACCCAGCCCAACTCAGCCAGAACCACCAGTAATCACGAGGTTGTCACTTCTGCCGTGACATCATTTCCTCCCTAAACTTTCTGTACATTTTGCTTTGTTATTGCTCTCGCTTCACTTCCTGCTTGATTATTATTTAACTTTTCATGAATTTATTTATTTTTTAGTTGCATCACTCGAGAGCAGCGACAATTCCTGGTGAATTTGGCAAACAAATGCTGAGTGAATGATGAAGATTCAAAGTGATTGTGACTGCACAGTCATGTATTCATTATGAGAAACTTTCTTTGGAAGCAAAGAACCCTACGGTGCCTTTTCTCGTTTATTAACCGGACCTCGAAAAATATTACAACAAGCAGTCCTCAATAGTGAATAGCAAGTGATGTTTCACTCCAGCTATGCCAATAAATATGGTTGTGAGTGAAACATGATTAGTACTAATTAAGACATAACTAATCAACTGAACTTTTTTAGACCAACTCCTGCTCCAACATATCTGATTTATATGCTGGGTTGATTATAAAGATCTCAGGTGTTGATGATTCTTTCTTTCTTTCTTTCTCTTTCTTTCTTTCTTTACTCTTGTTGGACAGCATGTGGTTTCAGCCCTGAGCCAGCAGGGAAGCGCGCACATTCACACGTCCACATGAAAATACATTAAGAGATTGCTGGCGTTATCGCCTGGTTGCAATCACCACGGGAACCGAGAGTCTCAGCACGATGATGGAGGCCAATCAAGCCTTTCCCCCGAGAGGTCACGGCTGGTGTTCCTGCGTGTGTGTGTGTGTGTGTGTGTGTGTGTGTGTGTGCGTGCGCATGAGAGATTGGGATTGCCGGCATAGCGCCTCGTTACCCCTGACGATACCTGGCCTCTTGATCCCTCGCGGTGCTCCACACCCACACACACACACACACACACACACACACACACACACACACAACAAAATAACACTGCCTCTTTCTGACCCACAGTGCAACGCTCATCACAATCAGAATCAGAATCAGAATACTTCATCAACGCCCAGGGGAAATTACCTACCATACAAAACTCTCTTCAAGTGAAGCATTCACAGATTGAGATGTCTGACAGAATACAGAATAACAATTGTATTTTCAATATATATGTATATACATACATATATATATATATATATATATACATATATAGCTCAAAAGGGATAGGAAGAAGTCAGTGCCTTTATCAGTACCACCCATTTTTCTCCATCTGCTTTTAGTATTGGGTGCAAACAATAAAACAGCTGATTAATCTTGCACAAGAAGCGTTAAATGATTTACAACTACGTACTGTAGGTGCGTCACTGCAAGTGAAAATGGCGCCTTGATAGCTCAGATTAACATCGCCGAAAGCAACATTTGAGGTTTTAGATAATAGTTACATTGATACTTGAACTAAAAAAAAAACATTTTCTCAAGTCTACTCTGAATGTAAAGTGGATAAAGTGAGCGAATCAGGATCGCTTATGGAAAATTGTATCTGGACCAGGCAGGATGTGAACTTGGAAACTGGATCAGAACTCGGAAGGTCAGAGACGACGTTTCGCAGCTCTGTGAGATCACAGGTCCAGAGAATTTTGCATATTAAGAAACGGCCACACGTCAGATGTGAAATATACCCAAGTGACTGAGTCACCGTGCACAGCATTTGACTTTATCGCCTCGGTTCCCAGACGGGCGGTTCAGTTTGACAGCTCCCAGCTCAGTGAGTGAGTAAATCAAACAGAGGAAACATCCTTCTGGCCTCACAGCAGAACTTTAGACGCTCCACTTAATCATATACGTATATGTACAAATACACATTAAAGTATTTGAGAAAGAAAAGAGTATGGAAATAAATAAAAGGATAGGAGAATAAAATAGAAAGAAAACAGCAGAATCCTAGTTTGAAGAGTGATTTACCTTCCTTGAGGTTGGGCAATAGCGCCGCCCTGAGGGCATTAATGCAAATCCGCTGTACAGATCATACTTCCTATTGCTTCATGATACGTTTTTGCTTTCGCGACCAGTACGTCTCTCCCAGAGCGCCGTCAGCTGTGTCAACTGGCCTCCAGTCATCTTGGACCAGACTCTCACAATGCTGTTCAGATTGTTCTTGTCCTTCACGGACAGACCATGAAAGCAAAAGATAAAGGAGAATAAAAAAAAAGACTTTCAATAAAAGAGTGATAAAAAGAGAGTTTTGATGGTTTTAGAAACACTGGAGGAGTTGAGCCGCCGCATCACTTTGATTCTGTGCATTGTCTGTTTGACACGTGACTCTGGGTTCGTTCTTGTCTAGGTGGAGGTGGACTGGTCCGCCGTGTATACCATGTGTGTGTTGGCCCAACACTACCAAACATTCAATTGTGACTTATCTTATGAGTGTAATATTTGGGGAGTTCAAAAAGAAACAGCGACATCAAGTGGTTACATTTTAGATTGCAGCGCTCTGTCACTCTCCCACCCTCTCCCGAGCGTGCCAGTGAACTACGGTGGCCTGTGAGCACAAACCTGGATACTTTGCCCACCTTCTTCTTCTTCTTCTTCTTTGGTTTATTTGAGGACGCCAGCGTTCACCCTCAATATCAAATGTGCATGCAGCTGGATTGTCCACACCAGGCTTCCTTAGAAATATGGTGGTGCAAGATGGTAACTAACTGGGAGCATGATATTATCTAATTAAAAAGCGTATATACATGATTTAAGTTTGTAACAATTAATTATTAAGTAAAAGTTGAATCACTGGTTAATTTTCAACCAAACTAATTTGAACCTGTTTTGAATGAATCCAACGCCAACATCCAAACATTCAACATGTTAATGAATGTAGAAGGATGATAATAATTTCACTCATTGTTTTTCCAATTGTGATTTACAATCATTGATAGGTTTTTACATCACCTCGGATCTCGTGTTCTTTTTTTCGTTAAAGTACTCTGTCATCATTGACATTTGAATTTTTTTTTTTTTTCTTTTTTTTTTTTACAAAATGTTCCCTTTGTTTTTTCTCTACTTATTTCACTGTCATTAGCCTTTCAGGGAAAAGAACATGATGTGAAACGGCAAGAACAAAGAGGAGGTTGGGCCCAGTCACTTACAGCAGCTGCTGCTGCTGCTGCTGCTGCTGCTGCTGCTGCTGCTGGGGCGGAATAGGTGGGAGGAGGAACATCAGGATCAGGATGAATGAAGAGAGAGAAAGTGAGGGGGGGAGGAGGAGGAGGAGGAGGAGGGAGATTTGTATGAAGGGGGAGAGAGATTAAAATGAAACTGCCAAAGATGCAAAGGCACGTGTGTGTGTGTGTGTGTGTGTGTGTGTGTGTGTGTGTGTGTGTGTGTGTGTGTGTGTGTGTCGGGGCGGATGGTTGAGCGGAATGGAAGAGCAGGGAGAAAAAGAGAGCGACAGGGTGGGGTCAAGCGAAGGGCAGCGCAAGAGAGAGGGACGGACAGCGAGAGAGGAAAGTGTGTCAGCCATGACAGATTTGTATTCCGCAGTGAGTGTCTGACCTTAGTCAACCCGGCTCACACACACACACACTCAGACACACACACACACACACACACACAGGCAACCTTATCACTCACACACAGAAATGCTTTTACTCCGCTACCTGTGCTCTCAACCCCTCTCTCTCTCTCTCTCTCTCTCTCTCTCTCTCTCTCTCTCTCTCTCTCTCTCTCTCTCTCTCTCTCTCTCTCCCTCTCTCTCTTTGAGTCTCCATATAAACAGAGAGTCTCACACACACACACACACACACATTACTACAGCCTCCTTCCACACAGGGATTTGCCCACCGGAGGTCAGGAACGCAGTGTTGGAGTCGACGTCTATCGCCATGGAGACGGCGCCGTTGCCTTTCCTCTCCAACACTTTAGTGTAGACCCGAGGGTGTGTGTGTGTGTGTGTGTGTGTGTTAGGGGTGGGGTGGGGGGAGGGGGGGTAGAGATACATGTGCGGTGTTTATCCAGCAGTGGGAATGGACTTGTACCTGCGTGTGCTGGTGACTGTCTTTGTTTGTTAGACGCTCATTTTGTGTTTTGGCAATGACTAAATCAGTTTTGAAGAGCCGCCTTAAAGCTCCAGTGTGTAATATTTGGCTTGATGTATGACTTTTATATTGGTAAAAGCTGAACATGCTGCCCATAAATACATTAATTAAAGTGTATACTGGCAGTACAGTCAAAGTCATTGGGTTTTCCCACCCTTGGAAGGGTTCTCATATATATATATAAGAATATCAATGAGGGTCTTGCTCCCAGTTAGCTGCCATCTTGCACCACCATATTTTAAGGGCGCCCCTCAGTGGCCTGAACACGAAACGCGCTGTCAGGCGAACTTCCTTTTAAATTTGACACTCTGGACCTTTAAGGGTCTCTATCCTCAGTTCAACTGATGTTTCTTATGAGATAAATTCCATGGCATCGCCGGTAGTACTCGCTCCACTCAGAAATCCACCTGCACTGAGTTTGAGTTCGGGCCTAGCCAAACGTGTGTGTCTCTCCAATATTTGCTTCGGGCGGATTTGAAAATAAAATAAAGCTCTTCTGATCTCACTTGGGACCTCTGCCCCCCCTCTCCCCTTTGTGATGCCTTCCTCCGGCCATTGCAAAAAGATTGCAGATGATCTGTCAAGAGCGAGGCGCAGGCCACGAGGTGGAAATATTTGTCCTGCCGTGTTGGCCTCCATCGATCGGAGAGATGGGAAGGTCATCCATACGGTCCTGGTGCGAGTCCTTGTGTGTCGGGTGTGTACGGGTGTGGCTGGCTGTGTGTATCGATCGGTTAGAGGTTGGCGGTTTGTCCCTCATTGCCTATGCCTAGATGTGTCACCGGTTGGTGTGTGCGTGCGTGTGTGTGTGTGTGTGTGTGTGTGTGTGTGTGTGTGTGTGTGTGTGTGTGTGTGTGTGTGTGTGTGTGTGTGTGTGTGCGTGCGTGCGTGTCACCTTCAACATTGATCCGCTTTATGATGAAACACCTTCCCATCAGACCTTTCATCATCACTCAGCAGACGGGAGAAGAAAGAGGAGGTGTGTGCTGAATGGAAGCCTCTCTGCTGCTGCTGCTGGGCGTCCTGTCGAGCTGCTTGAAGATGGCTCAGGGCTTTCACTCTCTGTCTCCTTTTAGTCCCAAGGCCCAAAATACACATTGACTCTATTTTAACACGCTTAACGACGACCGTGTCGATGGCAGAAGGTAGAATCGTTCAGGAAGGAATCTATCTATATCTATCTATCTGTCTATCTAGCTATCTATCTGTCTATCTAGCTATCTATCTGTCTATCTAGCTATCTATCTATATCTGGTCTCATGTATCAGCTGGGGGAATCGATCAGGCAGGAAGTCAATAATTGGAAAACACGGTGGATCCGTTTGATTTTCATCATAATGTACAATGTTGCCGTATTTAGTTTTCGTACTTGCTGCTGTGCTTTTACTCTGAAACGTCAACGTGACAATCAATCGTCTCCAGCACTGTTCAAACAATAAAGCATATTTCACTTTCAATGTGAAACCGGGAGGAACAAAATGCACGTAAACTTGAAGCACCTGCGTTTTGAATGACACCAGCAGTTTGGTTTTGTTATTATTTTTCCTTTTATTTTACACGCAGCGATACTGGAGACACAGCTCACGCAGGCAAAAGAGTTTTATTTCACCGTTGTTGTTTTCTTTGAAATTGCACAAAAGCACCTCCAGGGTTGTCGCGCCATCTTGCAAATCCTGGTGTGAACCGCTCAAAGTCGGGGTTAGAAGTGCACGTCGTGCTGTGCAGTTGCGATAAAAGGCTCAGATTCCACTCAAAATCCCAGCAAAATTAAAAGACATAAATCATGTTTTCATGACATGGCACAATGGGTTGTTGTTTGTCCAGTTTTTGGCCCAGCAGGAAATAATGATAATAATAATAATAATAATGGTTTTAGGCCTGCTAAACCCGTCATCCCCAAAGTTGACACAGCTCAGAAGCTTCCAGTAGCACATTTCAGCTGGACAGTGGATGATAGACGGCGGCGACTAATCCCCCGACGGCTGCAGCTCGCTACATCATTTCTGGACGACGGCCTCTTATTGCTCAGTGAGACAGTTCAGGGATCATTCCAAGAGGGCCGCTGCCTGCCTGCTCAATTCTGCAGGGAAGCAATTCTGGCTCATTTGATTGGATACCTTGCAAAGCACACAGCAGGCCAGGTTTTCGCAAAATAAAAGCGATATTTCTGAAATTTTGATAAAGTACAGCTGCGATTTGCAGGTGTTTCCATTGAATGGTGAGAAGCGCGTAAGCTGGGATCTTGTAACATGACAGCGACAAAACCTTTTAGCCACATTTGAGAGTTTTTTTTTTCCAAGTTTTGGTGTTTCCAAAACCATTTTTTTTATAGCGATATTTGCGCAATTCTAGTGGTCATGGAAACACAGCTACTGATGGCCTGGCTGGCTCATTGACACCGAGGACGGACTTGGTGTGAAAGGTGGTGGGTAAAGTCAGCGTCCGTGCTCCTGTGAGCTTCACCGGCTGACTGAAGCGACGGGACAAATAAAAATAGTGTAATTATGCAAATTTACCCCGTTGTGGGTTTAATAAAGGCGTTCTATTCTATTCTAACTTCTAAACAGCACGGCACTTTTTTTATGAGTTGACGTTTTTAGTTGAATTTTTTTTTTTTTTTTTTTTTCCCGCTGGAAACTGAAAAAATGATCCGTGTCAGAAAATCAAGTTTTGATGTCATAACATCAAAACTTTGGTCAAGTTTTCCTCGAAGCGAAACTTTTCTCTGCCACCTTTGAATTGTTTTTTTATATATATATATATATGTGTGTGTGTGTGTGTGTGTATCACAAGTTGAGGATCTGGTATTAATATTATTCAAGCCACAAGGTATTAAAATGTCGGAAAAGATAAGATGTGAAGGCTTTAAATCTGCGAGAGCGTTGACAAGCTGCGCGTCTGCGGGAGGAAGAGAAAAAAGTGAAAGTTTGTGGGATCAAGAGGGACAAATCTGCTTTAATGCACCGTTACTGTGGGACCTTAAGCACAGAACAAAAGCCTTTATTAATCCCACATTGGGGGAAATTTGCATAATTACAGCAACATTAAAGTGCAAAAGAAAGAAAATTGTATTTTTAGAAAAGACAATCAGGATAAAAATGAAATAAAATGAATATAATTTTATACAAAGAAAGGAAAAAACAAGATTTTTCCATTATATTGACAGTTGACTGTTTTTATTGCATGTTTATGAGACTTAAGTGTAGATGAAGCAGGACGTGTCTTTGTCCTGAGTGATGATGTTGCACCTTTGTGATTTGTTTGGCTGAGTAATTGGCCGAATGAATTTTATTTATTTATTTAAAAGTGCAACTTCTAGCTAAAAAAAAAAAAAAAAAAAAAAAAAAACCAGCAGAAAAAACAGGCTGTTCTTTTGTAGGAGCAAAGATGCAGTTGGCAGCCCTCCACTGTGAGTTCAGGTCAGAGCAGCTTTGTCTCGATGCTGTGCTGCACTTCCAGCTTTGGCTCTCGCTGAAGCCCACTGGTCATTACGAGCCGATCGCTCTGATTGGTCGGCTCTCAGCCTCTGTGTGGTGTTCGAGGTCTCAAAGTTGAGTGCGTGACCCGCGTCTGCTGCTTTCACGGTGGCCGCATGGACACCTGGAGTCGCTGCGCTGCCACTCGGAGATTGCAGCCACCACGGACACACACGGAGCTCCTGCAGCGCCTGCAGCTCCTGCAGCTCCTGCAGCTCCTGCAGCTCCTGCATCTCCTGCAGCGCCCTCAGCTCCTGCAGCTCCTGCAGCGCCTGCAGCTCCTGCAGCTCTTGCTGCTCCTACTGCTCCTGCAGCTCCTGCTGCTCCTGCTGCTCGTCGGCTTTCACAGCAAATTACTGCAAACACAGACACACTGTCATGAGCAGTGATACAAGCAGAGGCAACAGGCCCATTTAGCCACACGCTTCTGAGTGAACACACATACACACACACACACACACACACACACACACATGCATGCAGATCACATTCTCACTGGATGAGCTATACAGTAGAGCTTCTTTCACTGAATAGTGTATACTATATATATATATATATATATATATATATATATATATATATATATATATATATGTATATATATATATACACACACACGTATGTACATACTCCAATATACAATACATGATACACATTATGGAGCATCATACAGCAGGAGGCAGTAATGCTGCTTTTACAGGAGTAACCTAGACCAGCATGATGCATTGTGGGAGTTTCACCTCGGCTAATATCTCTCAGCTGCTGTCTGGCAAATACGAGATAAAGTGAGAATCAAGTGCGCTGCGTGTGTGACTGTGGGACTGACACATGGCACACACTGCTCACCAAAGACAAATTTGCTCAGCGAGTGCCGCAGTGTGTATTAATGGGGACGAGTCCACTCGCAGTGCTGTTGGAAATACGTTCAACAGCTGGCGGTGGGGGGGGGGCGTCGGTTATCAGTTTCCTTCCTGTGTGTGTGTGTGCAGTATGGAAAGTGTTTGCTGAGCTCCGTCACTGAAGCTCTGAGGCCATTTCAATGGAGGAGCTCAGACTCAGTTTAACGTCTCAGAGCTTCGACCTGCCAAAGGAAAAACAGTCAGCAGCCTTGAAATACGGAAGAAAAATACAGACATAGAAAAGAATAGAATAGAATAGAATAGAATAGATGTACGTTATTGTACCCAAATTGGGAAACAACACAACAAAATATTAACATCATATTGACAGTTGGGTCATGAT
This sequence comes from Thamnaconus septentrionalis, assembly GCA_009823395.1. Lineage (NCBI taxonomy): Eukaryota > Metazoa > Chordata > Actinopteri > Tetraodontiformes > Monacanthidae > Thamnaconus > Thamnaconus septentrionalis. The sequence continues at coordinate 2,911,451 of CM020518.1, forward strand.
ATCTTCCTAATGTCTTCTCTCAAAGTGATGGTGTTTTGATTTCCTTTGTGCTTTCAGACCCTCAAGCAGGTATTAGGTGTGCACGTGCGTGAGCACGCGTCTGCACACATATGTACAAAATCACAGCGCAGAAAGGAAAACAATGAACAACAAACAAAGCCGGAGGGCATCTTCAAAACATCCATCCATTGTGCACGGACAGAATGTAGCAGTCGACAGAAGATAGCAGAGTGCCTGCGCCGGCGCTATAGGTATTTTTCAGTGGCAGCTGGCTGAAATGAGCCCTGAAATTGCGAGGAGGGGAGAGAGAGAGAGAGAGAGAGAGAGAGAGAGGAAAGCGATGGTAGAGTGGTGGAGCTCAGGCGAGGGAACGTGATCTGTATCCACTTAGTGCGTGAATAGAGGTTAAAAGGGGGAGGAGGAGGAACAAGGAGTTTAATATTTAAATGAGCAAAGAGGGAGAGTTTCTGTTCTACATATAGAAATTAGCCTCAATGCATAATCTAGTGCATTACTTCAGACAGAGCGGTGATGAACTGCATCCCATGCAACGTGGGTTAAAGGTGCAGTGTGCAAAATTTGGCCTGATTTGATTTTTATATTGGTAAAATTCATTTGGTACATATACTGCATATCTCCAGCTGCCTGACAGCACGTTTCGTACTTAGGGTGAGCGCTGGCGTCCTCAAATAAACCAATGAAGAAGAAGAAGAAGAAGAAGAAGAAGGTGGTAGTTCACTGGCAAGCTCAGTATGAGGAGGGGGAGAAAGAGTGAAAGACGCTGCAATCTAAAACGTAACCACTTGACGTCACAATCTCCAAGTACTACACACTGGACCTTCAAGGCTTTTGTTTCTGTTTAATTTACAAATAATAAAGCAAACACGAGCTTGAGTTTGCTCGACAAGTAGTCCGACGGCAGGTCTGGCAAACTCTCGCAGTAGGAACCTCCGCCAAGGTCAGTGTTTTACCGCTCCGTGATATGCAAAGTGTGGCACCGCTGTTTTATGTGCCTGCACGTCATTCACCTTAACGAGCAGACCCTCGTCTTCCCCTGCCGGAGGAAGGCGTGGCTCCGCTCCGAGGAGACCCTGCTGAGTCTCCACACGCTGCCGTCGCATTTGCATGAGCTCAACCCTTAAAAAGCAGAGCACCTGAAATACTGCGTGAAATACTTGCCAACATAATGACCCGCGGGGACCGATGAGACGTGATTACTGCAATAGGGTTGTAGTCAAAGCTCTGAGTTCCTTGCCTCTCACCCTCTCACTGAGTTGGAATCAATGTGTATATTTCCGTGTGTCTGCCAGTGTTTTGCCTCCAGCTCGACTTTGCAAACAAATCTGGCAGCCACTGGGAAGTAATATTTTGTCTGCTTAGGTATCTTTCTGCGCTTCTTTCAAATGACACGGATAAAAACACATTTATTTATTTTATTTTAAAAAAAAAATTTTTTGGGGGGGTTGTTGTTGAATCCTCTGCAATGAAACCAAGCTCCACTTAAGATCACTCAGGCAGCAGAAACAATATAAATGCAGAGCAGCAAATAGAGCGATGGCACTGAGGCCTTGTTGTTTCTGTCTCGGCCCGTGTGTGTGTGTGTGTGTGTGTGTGTGTGTGTGTGTGTGTGTGTGTGTCATCTCGTCGGGCAGAATGCGGTGTAATTTTCAGCACTTCTTCGGATTGTTTTCCTGCTCTGCGTCTGCCTCTGTTGTTTTCCCAACCCATCTACTTTTTGACTGAGAGTGACGTGTTGCTGTTCGTCCCCAGCTCCACTTTTTTTTTTTTAATCGCTCCACTGAGCAGGAATGAAATCCAGCCTTCTCTTCCCGAGTCTCATCTCAATGGCAGCTTTCTGGGTCTGTTTCTCTCTCCGGGATCCTTTCTTTTAATTGCCGCCACCCTCCTTCGTCCGCTGTATCCACATCCCTCCATCCTTGTCCTTTACTTCTCCTGTTCACCAGTCCTCAGTCAATTAGTTTCCTACTTCCTCTTTTTTTTTCATTCGCCTTACGTCTCTACTTTATCACCTGCTCTCCCACCTGACTTTACATGAGGGTTCTACTGCTTACATAATGTGTCAGTCTGAGTAGCAGTACTGTATGCAAGAATAAAAAAAATAAAACAAAACCCTACATGTAACCCAAGAGTTAACGCAATTTGAATGCACAATTAAATATGAATACGCAATATGAAATTTAAATGCCTTGTTGTTCTCCTTATGATCTGACTAGAGTGTAAACGAGCATAATGGCTTTTTCTGTGTCCCCATAATCAGAAACATTATACTTGTGTACTTGTATACGAGCATAAACATTGGCTCTGTCACATATGATTAGAGTTTGTTTCATATTCCTCTCATATATAAGCCTTGGTAGCAGATTGCAGCGGTAGCCGAGTGTAGCCTCGTTGTCTACTGGGCGGTTTCCACCAGTTTTGCGCGTGTCGGCAATTCAGCACAAAATCTGATGTGACACTTTTGCAACACCAAAGTCATATTTTGCTGCGCACCAGTTTGCATATCAGCTGCAGGACTTTTCAGAGTCACCGAAACACGCCGTGGTCATTGCACTAAGTAGCAAAGCGAGGTGTGGTGAGAAAACATAGGTTTGGATCTAAGCTAGCTGCACCTGTGTCGCACGCACACCAAGAAGGCTGAGCTCGCCGTGCAACCCGTGTTTCAATGGATACATTGACTTGCACTCGTGAAGCGCTAAATCACATTCAAAGGCGTCTCGAAGCGCTTTGCACAATCAAAGAGAAAGCCAACTGATGTTTGGCATCACGCCGGAGAGCTCCGCTGCCGACTGTGTGGCCCAACACGGCTGTAAAATGTAAATAAAAGACAAGTGAATAGAGCCGTACATAGTTTAGTCATCTCCAGTGCATCCTTTTTAAATATTTTTTCCATCTTCATAGTGTTTTCGTCACTATCATCATCATTATTGTTTCCATCAGTGCTTAAAGTCTCAATTATTACCTTATATCTTTGTATGGGAACGTAAATCATTACCTGGTATCCCAGAGGAAGTGTTTCCTAAATGTGTTTGATTTATTTCTGTGAATGTCTCCTAAAGATCTAATAGAATTCATTTCAAGTATCCGTCTCTCCCACTTCAAGTCGGCCAAAGTGTTGCAGAGGCCGCGTTGGGGGTGAAATTACAGGCTGTGTGCAGAGGAAAATCTAAGGTTCTCTGTTTGTAATTTCACATTAAAAAAAAAAAAAAATACCATCTAGCTTTAAAGTGGAGAGATTAGGATTAGAGTGCAGCCCCAGCAGTGTCCTTGTCCATCTCATCTTGGCTCGCAGTTGCTTTATTTGCTTCTTCATCTTCTTCTGGGGCTCTTAAGGGCAGCTTTCAGCAGCTTTCCCGCCTTTGACTCGACTGAAAGGAAGCCAATTGGCTATGGAATCCACGCTATTTTAGGACTGCAAACATTTCCTATTAACAGGATGAATGAGTGAGATTCGTGATTTTGGTGTTTTAAAACCAGGCAGTGGTCCTGGTGCTGGTACTGCTTTTGCACACATCTCGTAATTTGAAAATTTGGACCTGAAAATTGTCGAATGTAGAGTGAAAAATCTGTATGTTAAAGACGCTTTGATGGCATAACCAATGCTGAACTGGATAACCAGTGTACACACACAGAAATTACGCTTGGCAATGAAAATGAAAATGTGTGTTATCATGTGGTGAGTCACGCTCCTGTTGTATTGCAATGCCGCGTCCTCCGTGTATCTGAGTGTGTCTGACAGATAGTCATGGATATGTCCTTGATGTGCCGACCAAATAAATTCAGGCCTTGAGATGCGTGAGAGACCTTCAGAGTGCAGGTGCCGTACTTCCTGAATGAAGAGTCGTCTCCCTTCTCTCTGATTGGCTACTTACAGGAAAAGAAAAGACGTGATGATTTCAAATAGTCATATTTTACAGCAATGTTTCACGTTGTTTTTATAAAGTGAAACCAAGTGTACCAGTCAAAATCTAATTTTAACATTTGCACTTCCTAGCTTTAGATCGGTTCTCATATATATATAAGAATATACCCATAGATCAATGAGGATCTTGTTCCCAGTTAGCTGCCATCTTGCACCACCATATTTCTAAGGATGCGTCAGGTATTTAGGGTGAACACTGGCATCCCCAATAAAACAACAAAGAAGAAGACGGTATACTGTAGCTCACTGGCAAGCTCAGGGGAGGGAGGGAGAGTGTAACCACTTGATGGCACTGTTTCTTCTTGAAAATCTACAAATATTACACACTGAACCTTAAAAGTAAACCTCAACGAAGACTTTCTTCTGCTTCCATCCTCGCTGCTGTTTATTTCCATTTTTCATACACGGAGGCCTGGACCAATCTGAATGGACCAACTGCGAGCTACACTTGACATTTAGCACCACCAGTCGGCGTCGATGCCACGCCTCCTTTTGCTCTGATTCTCAAGCTCTCTCTCTCTCACTCTCGCTCTCGTCTCAAGCTGTGTTTATATATACGCAGATCACCAGACTGTGGTCTTATCACAACAGGTACCACTTCACTGGAGAACCGTCCTTGTCCCAGTTTGGCTTCACCATTTCATGGCACCATTTTTTTTTTTTTTTTTCCTTTTTAATCGTGTTTGGTTATTGTCTTCCTCCGTTTCAGCTTTTTGACCTTTGCAGAGCTCGTGTGAAAGTGCCTCAGTCAATGAGGTGTTTAAATGGAGGGATAACCAGACTCCTAATGGCATTAGCAGGGTGTGTTTTTGTCTGACCGCCCAGAAGGTCAGACAAATGTAATTGACTGAAATGTTGTTGTTTTTCTATTGTCATTTAATTGCACTCGCAGGAAATGTTTACCCCAGTTATTTCAGATTTTTTTTTTTGTTTGTTACTTTTTTGGTGACCCCTTGCATTGACCTCAGAAATTGATGTGACAACCTCCCATCCAGGTCAAATGTGAAGCTTCTAATGAGATGATGGGACACTGGACTCGCTCTGTTGCGTCAGTGCGATTTGAATGCTAAATGAAGAGATCACCGTCTGGACGTTGAGTCCTGCCTTTTTGCCTGTAAACAAATTCAAGATGATTCTAGAAGGCGGAAGTCGTCGCTTTCAGATGATTGATTGATTGATTGATTGATTGATGATTGATGATTGATGATTGATCATGAAACCAGATGTTCTGCTGCTTTTCCTTCCTGCCTGTGACGTTCTTGATCACTCTTCTTCTTCCTTTTTCTTCCTTCCTGTCTTTTCTGTTCCTCATCTGCTCATCATTGTCATCTATTGTTTGCTCCTTTTCTGTTTTTTCCTTTGATTTGCTGCACTTCCTCCTCCTCCTCCTCCTCCTCCTCCCCTTCCACCTCCCCCTCCTCCTTCCTTGGCCCTGTGAATGCTGCACCCTGTCCCCTGCCTGGCCTCACAACCCCCCACCACCCGTCCTCCAGAAGCCACACCTGCTCAGAACCACCCTGCACACGCCCCCCACCCTCCCTCACCCCCTCCTGCACCTTCTGGCACCCCCCTGACTTACTCCTCCTCCTTTGATCCCCCACCAGTGTCCCCCAGCCCAGGCGTTGCCCTCCCCTCAGCCCCTCGCGACTTGGTCCCTGTCCTAGTGTCCAGTCGATTTGTCCGACTCAGCTGGCGCCCCCCGGAGGTGATCGGAGGAGCCGTGCAGACTTACGGGATTTATTACTCGCAGGACGGAATTGAGAGGTACGTTGAGACTTTGTTGTTTGTTTCGGGGGGGGGGGCAGCACCAAAGTATGCACTTGAACTCATCACTAGTGATGGTCGATAACATATTTATAAAGTTCAATACGATAATGGATATTTTGGGGGTCGATATCACGATATTGATATTGATATCAAAAAACACTTTTTGGTTTGTATTTTTTTCAATAAATAAAAACTTATAATATATTAATATTTTATAATGAATGTATAATAAATAAGTATAACTTAAAATGTCAATGAAAAACCTTTACCTTTTTTTTCAACCCCCTGAAAAAGAATATTGATACAAAAATTTTACTCTGATTAGCCATCAACATGTCGATACAAATATCGATATGTACATCACTACTCATCACAGTGTTGTGACCTGCAGGTGGCACCATGGTCAGTTTTTTTTCAACATATCAGGGCGCTAACGTGGCCAAGAAAGTCTATAAAGTATCATTTTTGTTTTTGTCAATTCAAATTCAAAGCCAATCTCTCTGCTCGCCATGTGAGCGTGGCCTCACTGAGGCGAGGTATTTTGGGGCAGCATTTCAAAACGCTGCACAAACAATATGAGACGGCTCTGCTGCAGAATCCAAGCCTGCGCTCGCACCAGTGAGAACTGAGGAAGCAAGCTAAACATTCTTGTTAAGTACACAGCATCTTTTAAAGATGGTTTGCTGCTCCTGGAGGCGTCCTCTCTGATGGCTTAATGATTGAGGCTGTTTGAGGTGATTGCATTAAGTGCAAGTGAGTCTTTCCTTTTGTACTGTTTACCAGCAAAGCTCTGTGTGAATATTTCACTTGGGACGGGGGTGTCGATTGACTTCTCGTCCTTTGAGCCTGTTTCCAGCTCTCTGCCACTGCGTTTTCTGTCTTGATCTGGGTCTACTGAGATGGTGACACTCACAGCAGAACAGTGGACAGTTCTGGAACCTGCTGTTTGTACAAAAGCATCTCAGAAAATGGGCCTTGAAGTAGACATCACGGGTCCGCTTTGTGCAATGTGTGATGTCTGAAGCTCTGATTGGAAAATGACAAAAAAAAAACAAAAGAAAAAACACACATCAAGCAGGCATCAAAACTGCTGCTAATTAGAGGAAGTTTACTGTTTCCATAAGGTCACGATGCCCGGCTGAAGTTCAAACCAATTATTGGAATAAGGAAGAATAGTTTTTAAGTAGTTTCAAATTTGACTTTTGTGATCTTCTGGGATTTTTCACAAACCACCAGCTTGAGGATTGACAAAGAATGGATATAAAAAGAGAAAATACGAGAAGAAAAAGAGAAAGTATGAGAAGAACAGACTCTCGAAAAAACCTGCTGGACAATTTGGTTTGTGTGTGTGTGTGTGTGTGTGTGTGTTGGCCGACTGTACACTGACGTTTTGGCTTAGTGAGTATTTGGAGTTTATATATCTTCTGCCATTTGTGTCAATAAGGGACCAAAACCTCTGAGAAATGCATCCAACACCTTGTTGAATCTACACCACGTCCAGACTGATCCAGATAGTTTGACAGTTCAGAAGAGGGTCAAACCCAATACGAGCTGCAAGATGAGAGGAGAGAAGAAGTGTCAGAAAAAGGTTTGAAAACGATCCATCACACGGCTCCTTCAATGAGTCCGGGCCAGAAATGGAGGAGCGACGGGCGAGCGCTGACCTCTGTCGCGCCAGTTAAACAACTCGGAGCTGCGAGAGCCCGAAGCTGCACATTAAATGGCCAGAGGGGAATTTTTGTGCACTTCCAAACTCCGCTCTAAACTTTCCCTTTGATTAGAGCTCGACCACAAACAGCTGCTGGGAACATTTGACAGGAAAGGCTGGGCTGTGATTCCCAGGCCGCTGATGTTAAACGGTAACTTGGGCCACTTGGGGCTCCAGCAGACTTTCACAACCGGGCTTTGTAAGCACCGTTTCCTTCCGAGACAAAACAACCTTGTGCCTCTGATTTTGCTGGACAGAAGAGATGGGTTTTTTTTTTTTTTCCTAATGGAACAAAGATGGAGAGATTCTGTCAGTCAGCGCTAATGGCAGACGGAGGCTTTTGTCATTTCTAATGGCTCTAGTGGAAAAAAAACAACAGAGATGAGTTTTCTTCTCTGCACAAATGACTTGCGGAGGAGATTGTTGGGTTGTGTGATAGAGAGAAAATGAGAAATTACATGAGAAACAGAAATGTCATGAAGGGAAGAGGCAGGATTTGTCGGCTGGTATTGCCTTCCTACAACTGCAAAAAAAAAAAAAGTCCACGAGAGGAGAAACAAAACCAGCAAATACAAAGCAGCTTGTTGTAATGGACTCAGTCACAACCTTCAGATCACTGTTATCACACTCACTGGTCACTTTTATTTGCTGTCTTTTAGAATAACTGCGATCCACTATCAAGGTGATGTAGATGACCTACTGTACAAATGATGTTATATATATATATATATATGTATATATACCCTATGAATTGAATGTCTTTTATTGCATTTTCTCACTGAAGGCAGCAAAACTACGTAAGAACACACATGAAATTATGTAGGAAACAATTAAAGTGTAAAACAACTCCAACACGTTTCATATTTCAATTCTTCAAAATAACATAATTACATTTATCTTGCTCATGTTTTTGATGTCTTCAGTATGTATCCACAATGTAGAAAGTACTAAAGATAAAGAAAAAACATTGCATTAGATAGTCTGCCCAGACTTTTGACTGGTAGTGTATATATGCAAGATTTTGAACGTTGAAAAAAAGTTTTTTCTTTGGTTTTTGGGATATCAGCTTCATTTTTGTTTCTACTGTCGCTGTTGATGCTTCGCAGATGAAATATTTTCAAGAGCAAGAAAACAGGGGCAAAGAGACATGAAAGCCTCTAAAGCAGAACAAAATCGTGCTCTCAGGCAGACTAAAAACAATCTGGTGTAATGAAGAGAAAAGCAAGCCGAGGTGTGTGTGCGTGTTATTTGCGGCGGAGGAGACTGAGTGCCCTCCGACTGCGGCCCGTGAAGGGCAGAGAGGATTCACACTGTGAGGCTGAAACAGAGCCGCTGGTTAGCGCTGCGCCCGGCCCGGCCTGCCTGCCCTCTGACTCAGCAGCTCACAGGATGATGAGGCTTCATAAACCCTGGGAGGCTCACTCACCTTTTGTATTTCTTTAACCTTTGTGTTGCTGCCGCTGCTGCTGCTGCTGCTGCTGCTGTTGTTGATGATGTTGTTGATGATGATGATGATACTGATGAGGGTTCCAGCAGGAACAAACCAGACACGTCTGACTGTCTGCAGATATTTGTATGATAGATAGATAGATAGATAGATAGATAGATAGATAGATAGATAGATAGATAGATAGATAGATAGATAGATAGACGGATGGATAGATAATAAAAGGCATGCAATGTTCTAAACTATAGTATAAAGAGAGAAACATACGGTATAAAATTAAAAATGGGAATAAAAAATGAAATCCAATGCTTCCTGAATGTACTCATATATATGATACATTGCAGTTGTGTATAATGACAGTGTGTCATACAGCTGTGCAATGGATGTGCTTGGAATTTGCCCACAGTCAAAATAGTTAGGCAGTTATGGTCAGTTAATAAGTTAGTCAGTCAGTTAGCTAATCAGTCAGTCAGCTAATCAGTCAGTTCGGTCAGTTAGTCAGTTAATCAGTCAGTTAATCAGTCAGTCAGTTAGCTAATCATTTAGCTAATCAGTCAGTCAGTCAGTTAGTCAGTCAGTTAGCTAATCAGTTAGCTAAACAGTCAGTCAGTTAGTTGGTTAGTTGAGTTGAATTTTACAGCTATAACTATGAAAAGTGAGTCAGTGTATTTAATTCCTCTCTTATGTGTTGCAGAGAAGACTCATTAAAATGTGATATATGATGTATTTATTGAATTGTCCACTCACTTGTCACAACTAAAATGATGAGGTAATTGTTAGAATTGTAAAAGGTCTATTTTGGGCAGACTTGAGAAGTAAATCTCTCCATTTCTTTGAAATGATTACAATATTTTACATTTTATTCATATTTCAAACAAGCTGAACCAGCTCTTGAACTAATTGTCAGCCTTTGTAACCCTGCATTATGAATCTATTCCCAGCAGCAAATGTATACAATATAGCGTCATTTTAACAGTTGTGTGGAGTTTGTTACATTGACTTGCATTAAAAAATTCCCATTTTACTCTTTTAACCAGAAGGATTGTTGAAAAAAAAAAAATTAGATCACACGATTGCAATAATTTTCAGTGGGCATAACATGCAGTAGTGTGTATTTAATGGTGCAGTGAAAACGTTAACAGCTGTCTCCGCAGTGATTTGCAGATTAGTGCAACTGCAGGTGCTGTAATCCCGGGATTAGCCGCTGTCAGCTCAGGATTACACAGATTACAGCTCTGATTATCGACCTCTTTTGTGGGCGCGTCGATGGCCTATGATCTAATTGTCTTAACAAGCCGCGCGACGGTGGAGAGTAAACACGTTGACGTTGTGGTCTCCTGCGCTAGGGAGCGGTCAGTGAACGTGTCGGAGCCCGAGTCGCTGGAGCTCATGGTGTCCAACCTGAAGCCCGAGGAGAGCTACAGCTTCAGGGTCATCGCCTACAACGACGTGGGGCCGGGGGAGAGCTCCGCCCCCCTGAGGATCACCACCAAACCCGACCGTAATTATTCATTTTTCATGGCAGTCAGAGACAAACAATATTCCTTCAACATACTGGCTTGATATTGTTCTTTTGCAAATGTACTTTGCCCGAACTGAATTTAAGAGACGCGATTGTGTCGAGAAGCGATCTAAGCGTGCCGTAACCCTGTGCGCCCCCTGCAGTTCAGGTTCCCAGCCAGGTGGAGTCCCTCCGAGCCGAGGCCCTGTCCCCCACCTCGGTCCAGGTGAGCTGGGAGCCGCCGGCTCAAGCCAACGGCCCCGTCCTGGGCTACCGGCTGCTGTGGACCGAGAGTCCGTCCGGCAAAGAACAGGTCAGCCCCTGCATGTGTACAGTATGTATATCAGGACCCATTTGAATTCCAGAACTTAATAAAGATGAACTTGAGGTCATTAGTAATCTGTCAGTCTGTAATCTGAAAAAACAGCGATTAGATTGCAGCGCTTCTTTCACGTTCTCTCCCTCTCCTGAGCTTGCCAGAGAGCTACAGTTCACCCTATTCTTCTTCTTCGTTATTATTTGAGGACGCCAGACCCTTATTGCTCTGTGGATATATTCTTATACATATGAGAACAATTCTATGGGTAGGAAAACCAAATGACTGTTATTGTACTGTGAGTATACACACTAATAATGTATTTATGGGCAGTATGTTCAGCTTTTACTAATAGAAAAATCATAAATCAAGCCAAATTTTACAGTCTGAGCCTTAAGGAGGAGCGGAGCTCCAATTATCTTAGCCTGGGAGCCCTCCCCGTGTTTGGAGGCTGCTGAGTGCAAGGTTCTGACTCCTCCCTGTCTGTTGGCAGAGTGTGGAGGTGAGCGGACTCAGCTACAAGATGGACGGACTCAACAAGTTCACGCAGTACTCGGTGCGCGTGTTGGCGATCAACCGCTACGGGCCGGGCACGTCTGCCGAGGCCGTCAGCGTCACCACCCACTCAGACGGTGAGCAGCGCTGAGATACACACTGAAATACACACAGACAGACTGAGAAATATTCAGGAATCTGTGGCGAGGGGTGAAATTCAGGAAGAGGTGCCTTCAAGGAAGAAAACACTCCAAAAACAAAACACATTGGTCCAATCTCATCCTGTCTGTTGCTCTCACTTTTCCACAGAGGTGTCAAGTACTGAGGTACAAATACCTTGTTACTATACTTCAGTAGTTTTTTCAGGTTTTGGTACTCCTGGAGTATTCCTTGTTCTGTCCTACTAGCCTTCATGCAGTGATGACATGCTCACAGTTTAAAAATGGAGGAGGGAGGATCTGCAGAGGCATTACTATGATAGTCAGCTTGGCTTGTCATGTCAGAATTCATGCAAATAGGATTCACAGTAGGATTACTTTCAAATATAGATACTGTGTGCCAGTACAGATAAAAATCAAACAATGATTATATTCATAGTTGGGTTGTTAGTTTTTTGCTCCAAGAGGAAATCTGACTTTTATTGTAGTCTATCTCCATTCCCTTACAGCACTTATTCATTTATATGTATACCATATGCATACTAAAATACTATGTTACCATAGAACAGTTTGGTCACCATCCGTATGGAAAGAACAGTAAAGAAATGAATATTTGCCAGTCCAGCCTTCACCTTAAGACAGCTGGGATTGGCTGAGTGCAGGACGGTGGTGATAGAGAAGAGATGGATGGATGGATGGATGGATGGATGGATGGATGGATGGATGGATGGATGGAAGGTTTAACCGGCTTCATCATAGTTGGTTGGCACATGCTGTTTGTGCTACATTGAGAAGTGGAGCAAACCTATTGACAAATGCAAAATATAATGAAAAAAAATGATGTCGTAATTATGGTGAAAATGCACTCAGCTGATGATCCAATAGACTACCCAGTATTCGTTTGTCTTCTCCATGACTGCCCCCAAAGGTCACAAGTAGTAGTGCGCCCACGAGATAGCTTTTCACTTAAACGAGAAATACGGCCATGATTTCATCTCGCGAGATCGAGATCTCGTCACACCCTTGCTGCAAAACAGCCAGGAGGTTGTAGTCTCCCGGTGAGGTAGCAAGACTTCTGACTCTATTTTCCAAGATAAACGATTTTAAAAAAAAAAAAAGAGAGAGAAAGAAAGAAACAAATTGTAGCCTTTTGTCTGGAGGTTGGTGCAGCTTTCTGCCCTTCATCCTGAGCAGCGATGTGATTTCCATTGTAGTACCAGACCCCGCGGTGCTGCTCCAGCGCTCATTGTGTCATGAAACCTCAAATAATGGACAGAATGGAGGCATCTGTCCAGCAGAAATAAATAAAAAGTGATGTGAAATAATAGCACGCCGCCGCGGTAGATGCGGAGCGGCCGCATTGTGAGTCGCGAGGCTGCGTCTCAGCGATAACAACAACTCTGGGCTAATTGAATCCGCAACACACACACACACACGCACGCACAGGAAGCAGCTGAATCAATAGATAAGCTGTTGACAGTTAATCGGGCTTTTGCTTGGATGGATGCAAAGTTTGCTCAAAAATACTTTTCGCCGCAATTTAATCGCCACCAATTTACTTCGACGGCTTCCTCGTCAAACTCCTCCTCCTCCTCCTCCTCCTCCTCCTCCTCCTCCTTCTCCTCCTCATGTGTTTTCTTCTTTTCTGTCATCATCTTTCCTCTTCATTGTATTCTTTTTCTTCTTTCCCTCCATTGTCAATATGTTCTCCCTCACCTTAATAGTTTTGGTCCTTTTCTGCCATTTTCATGCACTTGCGTTGAATTTTTGTCATCTTTGCGACTTTTTTCACTTGGAACGACTTTTTCTGTAAGTTTAACGTAAAGTTTTTAACGCTGTTCCCTTTGTCGGTAAACTTTACAATATAATTCATATCATTTCTAAAATATTCTGAAAGTGTAAAAGTTTAAAGCTGCAAAACTATTTTATTAATTTGTATTGAGGTAGAAACTGTACATACGAGTGAAGCGCACTATTACTATTGTTATTATTTCAGTGATTTCCCTCTTTTCACGTGTACTTTTGTCTTTGCTTGTTGTCGCCAGTCCCCAGTGCTCCTCCTCAGAACATCACGCTGGAGGTGGTGCTGTCCAGGGTAAGCTCAACTCTTCTCCCTTGACCAACTCTATACATGTCGATCTCGCTGTTTTGTGCGTATGCATTTCCTACCTTCTTCTTGTTTATTTCCGTTGTTGTTGTTGTTTTGTTATCGTCTCTTCAACGGCAGAACTGCCTCGCTCTCTAAATCCTCTTACGCGCAGCGTGTCGCCGCCGCCGTCGTTTTCTTGTCACGCTTTTCCACGTGGTTTGGAAAATTTCCTTCCAGCGGGGGAGATAGTTTCAACGCAGCAAAACAAATTATATCGCTGCCATTCATTTGCAGTGCGTCTGCCTCCCAAAAAATAACCCCGAGGACAAGAATGAAGACTGTGTTTACTCAAAAACGACAAACAACAAACCCACCCAAAAAAATGAAAGCGAAAGCAAAAAAAAAAAAAAGAAGGACTGGGTTCTTCTGTGATGCTCCTCAATTCTGGTAATTACTGAGCTGTGTATTTATGTGCCGTGCATTAGTAAATGATTTATACAATCAATAAATAGCTATATATAAATATAAGATAAATAATTGGACCCATATATACATATCTACGCATGTATGTACACTACCAGTCAAATTATATATATATACATATATATATATATATATATATATATATATATATATATATATATATATATATATATATGCTAATATCCACTTCACAGATAGTTGGTGTGTGAAGTGGATTCTCTCTTGAAAGTTGGTTGTCTCTGTGGTGGATAAAATGAAGATCTGCGAGAGGAATCCAGAGTCTTCTGAGAGTTTTATTACGGAGGTCCGGACACGCACCCGAGACAGTGCTCAGTGTGTGCGTCCAAGAAGAAGGGAACAGTCAGGTTTTTATGCATGTTTGGTAAAAGGGGAGGACAAGAGGATCAACGGTGGTTTGATCCTGGAAGGGCAACTGGTTAAACAAATGGTTCGGAGGTGGTTCGGCAGTCGTGCCACGGGAAGTGGGCCAGTGCACAGCAGGAGAGCACTGTGGGGAACTAAAGATGTGAGAATTAAAGAGGTGTGATGTTTACACAGGCAGGGGGCAAAGTAGAAAAGCGATCACAGTCTCCATCACTACATCCTGTTCAGACAGTAAGAGCAGAAGATTTGCTGAATGTTTGCAGGGTCATTGTGATGTGTCCGTACTTTCCACCCCAGGAGGAGCTTCAGACTGTCTGCAGAGAGTCGACCTCATTTAGCTGCCTAGTCTGAATCTGGGTGATATTTCTCTGCTGATGGACTCTCGGGGCCGAGGCTGACGGATCAGTGATGTCAGCTCTGCCCGACAAGTTGAAGCCTCTTGATGAAAGTTTTTTTTGAAGAATGAACTTTTTTTTTTTTTTTTTGACCAATCTTTTTTTTTTTGCACCGCCAGTGTTCTTTAAAATGCATCGTAGCCTTCAACTGATCATCTTCTGTGTTGATGATTCCTCCAAAGACCAGAAAGGACGAAAAGTTTTGATGAGACAAATGTTCCTTTGTCTTCGGACCACACTGGTACTTTTCTCTTCGACTAAACTTTTTTATGTTTTCACACAACCCGTTAGAAGAACTAGAAGGACTGCTGGTTCTTGTCCAGAGGTTATGCAGGTCTCCGGTGTTTCTCCTTTAATTAAGGGATATGAGGAGAAGCAGCACAAAATCTACATTTGTTAGGTTTTTTTTTTTTGGTTGGTGAGATACTGTAGAGAAACATATGTGCGCAGGAAGACTCAAAAGCAGCCAGCAGCACTTTCAGGGATCGTAATTGGCTCGGGGGAGGCGAGGTGGTGAAGTTGGTGGGGGTGGGGGAGGAGGGGGGGAACTTGGAACTACTGAAATCAAACCAAACAACAAAATCATCTATCGCGTTCAAAGGATGTTTTTCTCATTTTTCTCCGAAAGGCTCCAGAAAGAAAACACAAAACTTAAACCGCTGTGGTTACACTGTGGCTGTGTCTCAATTCAGGGTCTGCATCCTTCGAAGCACGCATTTGGAAGGAAGTTGCGTCATAGCACTGCGCGAAGGCTTGAAAATGCCGCTACTTTTAGCCAATTCGAAGGCTACACTGCTACCATCCTTTGCGTCCTTCTGTATCCCAGGATGCTTTGCGTGCTGCTGCAAAGCATCGTGAGACCCTGGGAAGTCAGCTGAAATCAGCGCCATCTACTGGCAAAAACACAACGTATAAATTTAAGTATTGAAATTTCACATCAAATATTCAGTTTTTAACGTAGGGTTTTTACTTATTTGAACATCCAACGCCATCGTTAGATGGCGAACCAACGGTTAGCTTGATGCTATGAAAACGTCACTTCCAGGGTTGGCCAGCAGGACAGAACGGCGGTGACGCAACCAGGACATACGCCGAAGGCTGGACCGGCCCGTGTGGTTACCGGGGAGGCGGGGTTTAGGTTCATCCTTCTGGGCCGGGTCCATGGAGGACGCTTCCTTCAGACGGAGGACGCTTCCTTCCAAGGATGCAGACCCTGAATTGAGACACAGCCTGTGTACAGAATGTTTTATTTTAGCCTCTATGGAATTCATCTTGAAATGCTAGTGTGTTTCCTTGGGAAGGAGCTGCAGAGGGTGTTATTATATATCACCAGGGACTCTCTGCATAAACGGGAACCTTAAAGGACACTCAATCATTCTTAAGGTAAAGGGCAGCCAATTAGGGCAATTCTTTAAGTTGTCAGCCACTGCGCTATCATTCCATTATTCCAGTCGGGCTCAAGCAGCAATGGGAAGGTTGGTCTTCATGGTGGCAGCCGCCGGAGCATTTCCAGGAGCTCTGCTATGAAACTTTGTCACGGCACCAAAAGATCAAACCGATAAAGATCCGTGTTAATACATGTACGAATGAAGACGTCCCCTTTCTTGTCAATGTGACTGATGTGATTTAAACTGAACCTTGATTTCATTTGTCATTGCCACTATGACCCGTTAGCTCTCATTCATAACGCTGACGCTGATGACAGAGGCCAATTTACAATGGGCCACTTGGGACTTGAATGAAGCAAATGGCACAGTTGTGGAGGAGCATCACGTGATGGATTGGCTTCAGTCAGAATGAAACAGAGAGTGTTGGGTGTGAATTCACTCCAGTTAAAAAAATATGGTGCTACTTTTAGAGAATTTATTTTTAAAAGCCATTACAATCATTTATCTATCTATCTATCTATCTATCTATCTATCTATCTATCTATCTCTATCTATCTATGTCAGTGTCTTTATGAGCTACCTCCAGTCTCCAGAGAACTAACATCTGCTGCTGTCGGCCTCTGAATCGTTTTGCTAACGGCAGTTCAACTGCAATTTGTGCTGTTAGTCATTTTGCACAGAAGACCAAGAGCCTGCTAACTTATTCAACACTCGGGGCCCATGCTGACTTTTGAAGCGCGCTGCACATTTGACTTAATGGTGGACTTCATGCTGTTTCTCTTTAGTCTTTTTAAAGTTTTAATTCTGTGGTCGTCTGGTACATTTTTCATTTCATTTGACGTCAACTTTTTTGTTCACACTTTTTAAACCTACATGCGGTATTTAAGTCAGGACGCACATCCCCTTCGTATCCGCTTTGGTTGACTTAATATTCTGTCCCCGCGGTCATGTAGGTGCTTTTGATAGTTGACACGGAAGCAGACGGGAAGAAGGCTTTGAGAACGTTACTGTGAAGATAAAGAATGGAAGCAAACAGCAGCAGAGCTGCGACTGATCTGGCGTCTCTCAAATCGCTTCTGTCGAAGAAGAAAAGCGTTACATTTTTTAACTTCACTTCTCAGAAGCTCAGCCGTCAGTCGGCCATCAAAGATGCATGACTTGCATTTTAATTCCAAGACACTAAAGACATTGTCTCTCTCTCCAAAGCAAGTCTGTTTAATGGAACAGAACTTAGCCTCGGCCTTCTCTGAATTTAAATCCAGAGACTAAGACTGAATCCAGAGACTACACTATATTGGGATGATTGTATGCTGAAACATATAGAGAGCAGCAGCTGTCAGCCACATTCTCCTGCTCTTCATAAAAGCACTGTGATATCATAACCTGGAGTTTCGCTCTCCTGGAACATCTGCTGACGCAGTCATTTCTAAACTGTTTGAGACAGAGGTGAAGCAGGAGCGCAGCAGGACAAGATGGGACAGGATGGGATAAAAGACACATCAGATGAACTATAAAGCAACAGCAACAACAAGGGGGACCAGAAAATAGACACTTTGACTTATTAACAGAGCTTCAAAGTCACAAACAAAAGCAAAATGACAAGAACAGGTTTGCAATCGACAAACTTGCATCCATTCCCCGGGAAATTTATCTACAGTCCTGGAATAGATTTTGTTTTAAAGATTTAGGCTTGCCGGAGGCTGAGGGGGGGTCTCTTGAAACGTCAAGGCCGTGTGTCCCCTTTGCTGGTGGCAATAACACACTTGAATGATCTATTTATGCAAGATCATTTGGTAACCATGGCGACGGTTAAGCACATCAGCATATACGCAGAGATTTTCTCTGACACTTGGGGGCGGGGCTGGGGACTAACTCCCCCCTGGCCTCACCCGCTCAGGGTTGCACCCTTAATGCAAATGTTCAGTCAGTTGTGTTGCCACTTTGTTGGTCACTGGTGCTGCGGAGAGAGATGTTTGTATCTGAGCATGAAGAGCACAGCAGAGGTGCGAGCAGCTCCGAGCAGTGAGCGGTGGGCCCTTCACTGCCGTGTCCACAGCTACACACAGGAAATAGCAGGCTTTAGTCTGTGGTAGCATCACACTGTGTGCAATTGGAGAACATGTGTAATATTGATAACAAGTAACAAGTATTGCGATTTCCCAAACTGAATTGAATTGAATTGAATTGATGGACTTTATTGATCCCAAATTTGGAATCTAAAACAGTTGACTGGGACGTTCACCACCTGTAAGAACAGATCTAGAAACATCTTTCTACAACAGATCTAGAATGACATCAATTTGCTGTGCTTTGGGGGGTTTCCAGTCACACAGCTGAAATAAAAACATTCGCTTCTCTCTTCGGGATTGTCTGGCCAAAGGTGTTTTTTTTATTCTATATATAAATATCTATAAAGGCCTACATTATTTATTAGGCCGATATTATTCAATGATACGACCAAGCCGCTAAAAAGAATAGATGGAAAACTACCATCTAAGTGTCCTCATGGGTCACCTAGCAACTGTTTCCATGAGCTGCACGCAACCGCATCCAATCTGAAAAGTCAGTGGCGGCCATAAAAAATGCATCCTAACTGAAAACAGTGTCCAGGAAAAAGCAGGATGGTGACAGATAAGCTTTGTATTATTTATTTTTTTTATTATTATAGTTATTAGCAGCAGATGAACCACAGCCATAAATTCACCAAATAACCAATCGGCATTGAAATAATCTACAATGGTTGCGTATTGCCAGGAATTGTCTCCTGTGAACTGATTTTGTGTTTATTTTTCATGCTGCTTTGCGTTAGCAGATCATGAGAGTCAGCGCCATAGCAACTGTAGCAGCAGTTTTGTTTTCCTGTCATTACATGAGATGCGTTCCTCCAGAAAAGCAACTAGTTGGAGAGAGAGAGAGAGAGAGAGAGAGAGAGAGTATAGAAAGTTCGACCGCAACTGCCAACAAGAAGCCCCCAAGAAGCGAAGAAAGAAAAATATTCAGTGTGCACAAAGAAGCAGCGACTCAAAACACACACCTAATTTAATCTCCTGGGCGATTGCTAATTTGCTGCTGCTGCTGCTGCTGCTGCTGCTGCTGCCGCTGCTGCTGGTTTTGCTGCTGCTGCTGCTACTGCTGCTCCTGCTGCTGCTGCTGCTGCTGCTGCTGCTGCTGCTGCTGCTGCTGCTGCTGCTGCTGCTGCTGCTGCTGCTGCTGCTGCTGCCGCTGCTGCTGCTGCTGCCGGTTTTGCTGCTGCTGCTGCTACTGCTGCTCCTGCTGCTGCCGCTGCTGCTGCTGCCGCTGCTGCTGCTGCTGCTGCTGCTGCTGCTGCTGCTGCTGCTGCTGCTGCTGCTGCTGCTGCCGCTGCTGCTGCTGCTGCTGCTGCTGCTGCTGCTGCTGCTGCTGCTGCTGCTGCTGCTGCTGCTGCTGCTGCTGCTGCTGCTGCTGCTGCTGCTGCTGCTGCTGCTGCTGCTCCTGCCGCTGCTGCCGCTCCTGCTGCTGCTGCCGGTTTTGCTGCTGCTGCTGCTGCTGCTGCTGCTGCTGCTGCTGCTGCTGCTGCTGCTGCTGCTGCTGCTGCTGCTGCCGCTGCTGCTGCTGCTGCTTGTTTGCTGCACAGCACCACAGTGTGATGGATGCTGTGTTGCAGAGCAAATAGAGACAGTCTGCCCTCCGTGTGATTGCTCCGTTGCCCAGAGGACATTAACGCATGCACGCGCATGCACACACACACACACAAACACACACACACACACACACACACGCACACACACGCACTCACAAACCCGATGTGGCTCCAATACTCACTGGAGGATGTGAACAAACAATCACAGATTGAATTTGGGTTGTGTTTACTCACCTGTCGTTGTGTGTGTGTGTGTGTGTGTGTGTGTGTGTGGGGTGTTGAGGTCACAGGGTGATTAAGGTGCTCTGTATGCAGCTCTCACACTGCTGCAGCTCAGAGTGCAGAAACAAAAGAGCCGGCTGCTGAATTCATTGCAGATTCACTGGAAGGATCTTCAAGTGTTTCTTCCTACTGCTTCAGAGCACGGAGGCGTCGGCCCGCCACAATAATGGCTGTGTTTAATCAAATACGCCAATGCTAATGTTGGTCCGGAGTCAACAGCTCATATTTTTTTCTTTTACTTATTTCCTTTGGTTTTACTTTACTTCTGCTTACTTGTTATATCTCAGTATATTCTCAAAACACTTTGGTGCTGTGTGGCCCAGTTGCGAGTGTCGAGCCAGTCGGGTTAATTGGATCGCTGGCAGGTCTAGACAGATAATAAAATAGTGGCCGCTCTGAATGCAATGAGACGAGTCCGTCGGCCGGAGATTTTCACTGTCAAAAAAGTTTAAGATAGAAGTGATTTTAGAAAGGTAAATATCTGAGGAAAGAGATTTCCCTCAAGATGTTTCCACCAGCTGCAATCTTTGAAAGGTCAGCCTTAAGGAAGAAAAAACCTGCCCAGCCAGATGTAACATTTACAAATCCTCTCATGTGGCTGATCTGGTGAAGATCTCAGACAGGATTGTAATGGAGAGGCAACACTGGAAGGTGATTGGGCAAACTCTTTGTCCAACACATCCAATGGCACCAAATCTTCCTGTTCAGTAAATTTTGTGTTCTCCAAAAAGAGTTTGCAGCGCCACGGTGCTCTGTACTCCTCTTCTCTGCAGGTTTTTATTTCAATTCTTTTTTTAAACGTATACCCACCGCCTCAGGCAATAGCACACAAAAAAAATACTGCCTTTACGGTGGAGATGGGCTAATGAAGGCTAGCGGTTTCGCTTTCCTGGTGTCAAGAAGCATCTGCAATTTACAAAGTGTCGCAAATAACCTACACCTGTGCACAGGCCACCGCAGTTCACTGGCAAGCTTGGGAGGGGGAGGGAGAGAGGGTTAGTGCTGCGATCTAAAATGTAGCCACTTGATGTCACTGTTTCTTCTCAAAATCTCCAAATATTACACACTTAACGTATAAATATTGGGTGGGTGCAAAACCTACAAAAAGTTCCAGTACCTCTGAAAGAGTGCACAGGTTTTGCTCTCAGGTCAACTGCCGGCTTGCTGCCGAGTCCTCGTGGGGTGCAGCTGATCTCAGAAGCAGTGTAACCGGGGGAATGGCTTTCGAAACTAAAACATGTTTTTCAGGCGATATCGCTCCTCTTACTTCGTCAAACGGTCTCGGGGCAGCAATGGCAAGACTAACAGCGGGCCAATCTTCCACATTCAAGTGTCTGGGCTCTTTCCAGGGAGACGGAGTCTCCCAGTAACAGCTTCCCTTCGCTCAAGTAGTCTCTCAAAAGTGTCGAACACAGAGTTCCACTTTTATCGGCCGACTGTCCCGGTTTGGGTTCTGAAAACTTCTGTTCCTTCTGAGTTTCTCTTGCGCTTCCTTGTTGTGTTTGGGCTGTGCTGAAAGAAAGAAAGCTGTAGGACAAATAGCGACAATCATCAAATCACGGCTAAATGTAAGGACTGTGCAAAATATAGACAATATTTCAAAATGTGTTTTGCACAAAGCAGGAAAACACATTGGCACCATGCAGGCGGCTTTTGCTGTGGCACCATTCCAGTCATGTCGCTGAATGGAAATTGTGATGTTAGTAGTGTGAGTCAGATACACAATCTATCACAAACTCAACTTGGACATAAAACCAGGCAGTTCAAAAGTTACCAAGAATCCCCAGTGCCCCTGTTTGCTTTTTTCAAGTCTAAAGAAGTTAATTTACTTCCTACTAATTCATACCTTTCCATGCTCTCCATGACATCATACAAACTGCTCGGCATTGGCAAATTATACCAAAGGAATATCGAGTATTACTTGCAATGTAAAAATCTCTAGTTATACAGTGTGAGTGGGAAGGAAAAGTGAGGCTCTTGGCGTGCTGCTACCGTGGACCCCAAGTGAGTCCGCTGTGTGAAAAAGGAATGATTGCTTCCATTCCACTTACATGGTTTTATTGAGAGGAGCACTCAATGATTATTATTATTATTAGTAGTAGTAGTAGTCGTCGTAGTAGAAGCAGTATTTCTGGAACAGAGAATATTGCGCTGCCCTCTAGGATCATTTTCTGAGGCTGACTGGCAGGAAGTGGATTTCTCATGGGGTGAAGCCGGTTGCCAAAGTGTGAGCGTGATTAAACGGGAACAGGTGTTACGTTGAACGGAACCCACTGCAGTTCAAGCAGCGTTCTCTGGCGTACACATGTTGCACGTTTTGCATTTTCCCTTCTCTGCCCTTGCGTACGAGGGATCGACCTTCAGTTCCAATGCTTGTTTGAAACTGAAATTCTTTTTTGAAAAGTTCCATCGCGGACGTGGCGCAGGACGTAGCTTAGCTCCTGCTTTTGTCTTTATGGGCAGAAGAAGGGAGAGCAGGACACGCTTGGAAATCTAATTTCAGGGCTCATCACTGCACACGGTGACCTTCACAAACACTTTGATCAAGCTGCTCTCCAGTGTTCCTGAATCACCGTCCAGATGACCTGTTTGCAAATAGGAAAAAAAGAAATGCTTGACTTTCTGTGGCTCTGCAGGGGCTTCCCTTTGGCTTTCGACATCGTTTCCATGGAGACCTTGCGGCTAATTGTACCTTGTCATATTGCCTAATTAGTTAATGAAGTGCACGCGAGGCCCGGCCAGACAGAAAGAGGCAGCGAGAGGAAGCGACGACGGAGGAATTTGCTCAGCTCTTTTTTTAGTAGGATTTTATTTTGATTGATTTATTTTTTAACCATTTACAACACACACCTTCCCAACCAACAAAACAATACAAGACCAAACCAAAATCAAAAGGCCAACTAGTCCAGTTTTTATAAACTTCATGCTTGTATTATCTTTCCCCATTTCATTTCAAATTTAGTTCATTTTGTTCTCTCCCGCTCACGTATATCGTGCATATTTGCCGCTTCTTCTTCTTCTTCTTCTTCTTCTTCTTTTTGTCCTCGCTGTCCTCGTCCCTCTCATCCTCTGGCCCCTCCCCTGCCCCTCCCCTCCCCCACCCCGCAGTAATCAGTTCTGTTGTAATCAATTAGCAAGATGAGGAGCAGCAGAGGGAACAGGTGCGGCTAAATGTTAATGAATTCCTCCGTGGCCCTCGTCACAGTCACACTGGTTGCATATTTAAACTGTTGGTTGGCCTAATGGCTTACAGCACAGCTGATGGAGAGGCACACAGCATCAGGCAATCTGCGCCTCTGTACTGATGCCGACTCCGGCAGCAGATGTGTGTGTTCATGTGTCTGCAGTGGAGACGTTTCGACCTGGGCGTGTTTTGTCTTTGCATTTCTTCATTTTTAAACCACAAAACGCCTAAAACGAAGTCAAATATCAAATGTATTTTAATCCTTTTATAAATCTTCAGCAACACACAGAATGAAATGGTGCTTCAACTGAATGTGACATCGATTGTTTTCGGTTAAATACAGCCTGCAATCTCCTTTTTCTCCATCATAACTGACTGACAGTGCCGTGAGACGCGGTGTTGACATCAGTCGGCCATCATGCTTGAGTAACACAGTCGGGAAAAATCTCCAACTATGATTCTGACCAAATTTATACCACACGGGTCCGATCAAGTCTGTTTTGTCGCACCACTCCCCCTGCTCGAGCAGAGTGAATGTGAGTGATCACTCACTCACAGGTAATTCAGCGAGCCTAACCCAGAGTTTCCAATTAACCCAACCTGCGGCGCTAAATGGAGAGGCTGTGACTGGAAGCAGAGCAGGCAGGAGGGTTTTACAGAGCTGTCCTAACTGCTGCCTTACTGCTCCATCACATTCAAAGGTCCAGAGCGTAAAATGTGGGTTCATTTATGATTTTTATATTTTAAAAGCTTAAATTAAACTAAACCGTGAGCTCAAGTTACAGCTCATAGATACATAAATAAAGATGGAGAAGGAGGGAGGGAACGGAGTCCCAAAGGGGGATTTATTAACTCGCTGCGTTTCCATCACCCCGAGAGTTGCGCAAAACCTAAATATGGCAATAAAAAAAAACTGTTGATGGAAACAGCTCAACTTGGAAAGACCTCTCAAATATGGCTAGAAGGTTTTGATGCTCTCATGAGGTGGTTTTTCAGACGTATCCATATAGAGGAATATCGCAAAAGTGTCACGGAATCACTTTTTCCGCATTTACGCGTCAGCGGACGTGACGTAACCAGCTCACTTCAAGTTTGGACGGAGGAGGAGACGGAATGTTTTTCACACGTCATCCAGCTCACTTCAATTTTACAGGAATGGACATTCATTGGAAACACCTGCAGGAGGCGGCACTTTGTCGAAATTTTAGAACTATCGCTTTTATTTCACGAAAAGCTGTCACGGAAACGCAAGCTAGTGAAAGAGCGCTGCAGTCTAAAATGTAACCACTCGATGTCGCTGTTTCTTCTTAAAAATACCCAAATATTACACACGCAGATGAGACCTGGCGTAGCGACAGAACCCTGAAGTATTACTTTTGATCTGCGACTGGAATGTGACTTTTTGTCTGTAAAGGACAAATAACAACGTATGTGACAAGATTAAAGTGGGAGGACGGGAGAGACAGAGGAGGTGAGACACAACAGGGAGGGAGCACGAGAGCAATGAATTAGATTGAATCATTTCGCTTTCTACCTCATTAATCTACATTTAATTATGTTGCGCAAAGCCGACACACACCCGCATGTGTTGCCCCAAAGGGTCGCAGCAGAGCGGCTGCCGGCAGCACACGCCGGGGGGCGGGGCAGAGAAAACATCTGTTGTGCATCTGCACGTGCGCGAGTGTAGGTGTGTGTGTGTGTGTGTGTGGGACAAAGAGAGGGAGGAGGTCGTTAATATGCAAATAAAGCTATTAACATTCAAGAAAAGGCGCACGGATCACAATTTAAAACGGCACTAAAAATTCAACAGGCCTCTCTGCTGATTGCTTTTCAGATGCACGTGCACTCGCTCAGTTGCAGTTGTAAATTGTGACTCAAAAATAATTCAAATCTGATGGCTGGCCCACTTGCAAGTTCCTTCCAATGGATTGCAAAGGTTTCATGATACTCATAGTAATAAGTACTTGATTTGGATTTGGTCATTTTTCCTTCCTTTTAGCCAAACTAGTGACAGCCGGACTGCAGTGAGGTTCGACTGTTTGAAGTCAGAGTTCAAACTGAATTTTTCAACCCGTTTGGTGCCACTGCTTCCAGACTGGTCGTGTCACGTGATGGCCAGCAAAGCGCTCAGATTGGCTCATTTCAAGATCTGTGTCACCGCATCGCTGAGATTCTTTGGCTACACAGAAACATCAAGTTAAGATGTGTAAATAACTTGTATATATGTTTGATTTCTTTTTTTCTTTCTCTTTTTAATCCACTCTTTGCACCCGTTATAATTCTTCTCTTTGCACTGTATATGCTGTGGTACCATGCAAATTTCCCCAATTAGGATGAAAAAGGCATTCTTCTTCTTCTTCTTCTTCTCCTCCTTCTCCTCCTCCTCCTCCTCCTTCTCCTTCTCCTTCTCCTGCTACCTAAAATGAACAAACTTAATCGGTCCCAGTCTTTACCTG
Source organism: Thamnaconus septentrionalis (assembly GCA_009823395.1). Classification (NCBI taxonomy): domain Eukaryota; kingdom Metazoa; phylum Chordata; class Actinopteri; order Tetraodontiformes; family Monacanthidae; genus Thamnaconus; species Thamnaconus septentrionalis. The sequence goes on from CM020518.1 coordinate 2,937,063, forward strand.
AGTGGGTGGAGCCCAGTGCGGTGCGCGGATGCTCTCCGACTCGCAGGTCACCTGCTCATCCTGCTGCTTGTTGTTTGTCCTTCCAGAGCATCAAGGTGTCCTGGCAGCCTCCTCCGCGCAGCGCGCAAAATGGCATCATCACTGCCTACAAGATCAAATACAGGAAGACGGGTCGCCGCGGGGACCAGGAGGCGATAGAACCCAACAACTTCTGGTACCTCTTCACAGGTAAAACTGCCCATACCAAGTCCTGATTGCAGTTTTTATACACCTTAATGAAGTAAATCCACTTTGATATAATTCTGGATCTGAAGGGAAATCACCGCCATTATTATTCACATCAACACATCATTGATGTATGAAAACTGGTATTTAAATAATACAATAGGGCCAATGTAATAATCACTATTGTAGTTCAGCTCTAATGTCACAACATGAAGGTTTTTCTTTACACTCCATACTGCTGAAACCATGGGCCTTTGTTTCAGTAGGTTTTGCTTTGTGTGCGTGTGTGTGTGTGTGTGTGCGTGTGTGTGTTTGCCTTCACACAGCCATCAGCTATTATTTCAAATTGGCTTGTGCATGACAGAAATGAAGCTGATCTTCTTTTTCATTAATTCCTCTGATGATTATCTGGTGTGTTTTCCTGCACTGTGATTCCGCTCCCCAGCAGCAGCAGCAGCAGCAGGTATTCATGCTTGTGTTGAATGCAATCGGCCCGTCAGCGACTCCCATTCTGGTGTAGAGAGACGTAGGCGGTGAAGTCGGAATAAAGCCTAAAACTGCAGCAGTTAATGTAAAAGGGCCTTGTCAGGTTGTTTTTTTTCTCGTCATTTCCAAATGACCTTGCAAGAAAGTTCGACTCCCCAAAATGTCATTTTTGTTGATGCATTTTGAAAATCTCTAGTCTGACAAATTATTTTCACCTTGTTAACAAAAACGTCTGATGAAACTATTCAGTGTCTTTTGAGGAGGAGGAGGAGGCAGAAGCAAGGCCGGAGTTGAGCTCAGACACAAAACGTGAAGCAGCTGCAGTTTTTGTGCACAAGGGCACTTTGAATTCTGCAGTGTGGTCAGTTTTATTATGGCTGGACAACATTTCATCATTTCAAGGAGAAGAATGGATCTCCAGGCTGGTCCGGCAGACACGTGGCTCCAAATGAACTGCAGATGTAACCATGTCATAATAATAATAATAATCCCCCCCCACCCCCATAACAGTTTTGCATTCGGGAGTGTTTTAATGCAACATAATCATTCCAGAACCTGTTGCCGCTGCTGGATCATCGTCTTTTTAAATGGGTGACCCATTTCTTAGGGGCAGATTTCAAGCACCACTCCTTCTAAAACTTAGTTGAAAAACATGCAAGGTGTGAGTGGAAGTGAACATGAGCATTGGGGAATAAGTGTTCAACTTATAATGAGAACACTTTTTGGCATTTTTCTAACATGGATTTTCTAAATAGATGAATAAGTTTTGGGGGTTTTTTTGTCACAACAGTGTAAACTGGCCTTAGGGCACAGTCAGCGCTGCTGTGAAATTTCAATTTAACTGCAAAAACTTTGCACCTCGAATCGTACGAGGTACGAGATAGCTTTATTGTCAATCCTACAATACATGCGACATATACAGAGCATCGAGATGGCGTAACTCAGCGGCCCCCGCGGTGCACGATGAACATGCAGTGTACAAAAGAGTAGAAAAAGTACAAGTATGTTTTCAAAAAAGTCCAAAACTGGGTCAGGTAGTGCAAAGAAGGACGAAAGTGCAGAAAGGCTACAACAGTGAGCGCAAACTGCAACAGCAGTGACCTCTGGACGAATAGATGTTCACAAATAACTCAGACTAAACTTTTTCTTTTTCCTTTTTCTTTTTCTTTTTTTTCTGTTCCCCACAGGGCTGGAAAAAGGCAGCCAGTACAGTTTCCAGGTCTCAGCCATGACAGTGAATGGAACTGGTCTGGCCAGTGAGTGGTACACTGCTGAGACACCAGAGAACGACCTCGACGGTAAAGCCTGTGTGTGTGTGTGTGTGTGTGTGTGTCGCTGTGAGTAGTAGACGGAAGAGATAGGAAAAACAGATAGTAATGATTGGTATAACAACAAGTAAATATTTTAGTGTCTCAACGCGCATTAATATTTCATTGGCTGCATCCTGAGGTGAATAAATGAGGCCTGATTTGCCTCAGGGGGGAGGAGGAGGAGGAGGAGGAGGAGGAGGAGGAGCAGCGAGGGCAAACACAGTTTGAGTTGGCGAGTGAGAGGACACGAGAAAATAAAGTAGTCGTAATTGACGAGATATTGGAGACAGAAGCTGAGTTTCCATGACGGTTTTTTTTTTTTTTTCAAAATAAAAGCGATATTTCTATGAAACGCAGTAAAGAGGCCACTGCAGCAGAAGTTTGGCTCAACCAAGAAGTTCATGTCATCACTGAGCTTTGACTTCAACCCAGTAGACAAAAGTTCTACCCTAGCGAGTTCTTTAATCGCAACGAACAAATAAAAATCACTGTGAGAGAGGAAGCAGTCGAACGAGAATAATGACCGAAAATCTCTCGCAAGGATGAAGACTTGGAACAAAAAGATGGCCCAGAAGAGGAAAAGTATCAAAACAACAAGACAACAGACCAGCCAAACAACACAGAGTATCAAAGCAAGTGCAAAACCTGACTAGACAAACAGACTTGGCAGAGGTAGAGGCTGGTTCTCTGACACGGAAGACAAGACAAAGCGGCTAAATCAAGTGTAGATTAGAGTAAAATAAGCGAAAACACGGCGGTTAGAATCGATTTCAGTTCAAAACAAATGAGGAAATAAAAAGCGAGTCACGTTAAGCGGTACGGAATAGATGTGTATTAAGTATTGTGTGCAAAAGTTTCTAAAATAAATCATCGCACCAACAAGAGCAGTTATTTTACTTGCAAATCGCTATAAATAGTTGCTTAAAATAAACATTGAATTGAAACCGGAGTCTTTAATCAGAAATCATGACACACAGAAGAGTAAAACACAGCTGCATCAGCAGCTCCTTCTTCCTGCTTCGACTCCCACCAACGAGGAGGTTTTGCTTCGGTTTACATGAAACCATACATCAAGCAATCACACGCACACAGATTCCTCAACGACCTCACAATCTCAGCAGCCGCACGGCACCAGCTGTCCGGCAGAGCTGGTCTGTTGTCTGGGCTCCACTCTGCTGTGAAATGCAGCCGCTGGGTTGTCGACTGACGACAAAGCAGCGCAGAGCAAACGCAGCGTTCGGCCATGCATATGGATGCAGTTTAATCCCGGGGTCACAGCTGTAAGCCATTGTGAAATTGGAAAACAAAAAGCACCGCCGTGAAAGAGATCTGCATCTTGTGCTTAATATGTATAGAGGGTTTTTTTTTTTTTTTCTTTGCACGGTTAAAATCATACAAGCAGAAAAAAAAAATGCACCTCTGAGCAATTTATCCGTTTCTTTCTTTTTGACAAAGAGCATTTTAGCCATCATCTGTCTCTTTGTTTGGCGGCTACTGCAAATTGAAATCGCTTGTACAACTCAAAGACTGACAATCAGTTTGGGGAAAGAGTGAAAAAAATCAAATAATCAAATCAAAATTAAATGTCAAGGGACTTGGAAAAAAAAAAAAACCCTTGGTTAAGTCACTGATTAAATTTTAAACTGGGGAAAAACAGGAAAGAGTCTTCTGGTCAGCAAGAAACTGCTGAGATAAAACCCACACACACACACACACACACACACACACACACACACAGTTTCTAGGCCAGAACAGAGAGAGACGCAAATCTTATTTCAATGGATTATCACTCAATAAAGTGATATGAAGCGTCTTCCCCTGAGGACCGATAGGACGCTAATCTGATCCAATCTGACGCAGTGGAATAACAGAAAGTGTCAAGGCTTATTAGGGCCTAATAGGCAGCTAACAGGGTTAGTGTTTGTTCGCCCCAATTGCTTTAAGTACCCGCCACTGCGTCTGTTAACAGGGTTAGTGCCAATAGCCGAGGTCAGCCTGCCACAGAGCAGCGCCGCGCCTTCTGTCCACTTTCATCTGACTTTGGTCTGACACTTTTTGTTTTCTTCCTTTGTGCTCCTGCAGAGAGTCAAGTGCCCGACCAGCCGAGCTCGCTGCACGTCAGGCCGCTGCCCAACAGCATCATCATGTCCTGGACTCCGCCCCTCAGCCCCAGCATCCTCGTCCGGGGATACATCATAGGCTACGGAGTGGGAAGTCCCTATGCGGAGACAGTGCGTGTGGACAGCAAACAGAGATACTACTCCATCGAAAACCTCGGTAATAATAATAATAATAATAATAATAATATTAATAATATGGCTTCCAGTTGGGTGACGTCCGCTAAAATAGGACAACTTTCCAACTTCAAGGTCCAGTGTCAAATATTTGGAGATTTTTTTGCAGAAGAAACAGCGACATCAAGTGGTTACATTTTAGATTGCAGCATTTTTCACTCTCTCTCCCCCTCCTGAGCTTGCCGGTGAACTACGGTGGCCTGCGAACCCAAACCTGGATACCTCGCCCACCTTCTTCTTCTACTCCACGCTAGTGTTCACCCTAAATTCCAACATATATATATAAATATATATATATATATATATTATACATACAGTTAGAAATATTAAGTTTTTACCAATATAAAAATGACATACTGTACCTTTCAAGGCAGCTGTATTGAAGTCCTGGTGGAAATAAGTTTTAGCCCTCAGACAAGTATCTCACGGAAAAAGGGGGCACTGAAAATTTCCCCAATTTTTTTAATTGGATAAATTTGCATTTCCAATGTACATATGAACAGCAGTATTCTTATATTGTTATCTAAAGCAAACCCAGCTGCTGCTCTCGGAAAAGGGCTGATATTGACACGGGGCGCATTAATTCATTACAATGATAAAAATCCCCCCATTTAATTGCGAATCATTTTTTAAAGGAATTTAATAAGAAAGCAGCTTCAGGTGGAAATCTTAAAACAACTCCCCAGCGACTGAAACGGGCAATTTGCATGCCAAAGAAGACAATAACAAATTGATTGGGGTTTTTGTTTTTTTTGTTTTTTAAAGAGGCAGATGAAAATTCCCATCTCAAGCATTATGATGAAAATGTAATATTAAAAAGAAAAACGACAAAACCCAGCCACGGTGTTGCATGCACACTAGGGAGCAGGCTCACATATGTACATGACATTTATAATTCATGGCAATCATTAATTCATTTGGCAAAGTGTCTGGGGAGCAAAGCAGCGGTGTTTGTTGAGCTGATGCGAGGGTTTGACACCACGCAGAGGAGACGTGCGGCTCGTCCCATCAAGAGCCGCCACTCGCCCAGAGATGAGCCCTGCATGGTAATCAGGCCGCGGCTCTGCAGTCACCGCTCCTGCTATCGCAATGATAGCAGGTAGGTGACGCCGGAAACCTGCGTCTCGATTGAACCAGGAAGCTGGAGGACCTTTAAAGGTCCAGTGTGTGTAAGAACATCCATAGATTAAGGGTCTTGCTCCCAGTTAGCTGCCGTCAGCGCCACCAGATTTCTAAGGAAGCCTGGTGTGGACAATCCAGCTGCATGACAGTGCGTTTCGTAATTAGCTTGAACGCTGGCGTCCTCAAATAAACCAACGAAGAAGAAGAAGAAGGTGGACGAGGTGTCCAGGTTTGTTGTGTGCAGGTCGCTGTAGTTCACTGGCAAGCTCAGGAGAGGGGACGGTGAGCGAACGATTGCTGCAATCTAAAGTCTGACCACTTGGTGTCGCTGTTTCATATCAAAATCCCCAAATATGACTCACTGTACCTTTAATGCATTCAGTTCATCTATAGCTCCTAATAACAAGAACTTGTGATACGAGCGTAACGTGGCGGATCTTGTTTTGTTTCTTTATTTCTTTCTTTCTTTCACTGACTTGCTTTCTGTCTCTCCATGTCTTTTATCTCATTCTGTCTCTCCAGAGCCGAGCTCACATTACGTGATTTCCCTGAAGGCATTCAACAATGCTGGAGAAGGGGTTCCTCTCTATGAAAGTGCCGTCACTCGATCTCTGACAGGTATGGTTGTATACAAGTGACTGGTAAGACACAGGCACCTAGAAACAGTTACATTTTATTTAACTACACAATGGTTGCAAGTGCAATTGTTTTTGGCCTTGACGGTGTGCAATGAATTTAGATCACTATGAGGTTCTCAGTTCAGATTATCAGTGTAGGGCACTGATAATGGTGTTCTCGGTCGCTACGCTCACTATTTCCTCTGTGCTACGACTGCATCATCATTGGATGGTGCTACAAAACAACACCTGTACCACAAATCTGATACTACTGTTAATTTCCACAGCAAGTGATCCATCCACCATGACCCAGTGGCTATTACAAAATGCCGCTATACCATTCTGCAGTAGCATTGGCCTTAGCAACCATTAGCAGCCAGTAGCACTGGCAGTAGCGGCCATTAGCAGCCAGTAGCTAATGCCAATGCCAAAGCATGAAACGGCCATTGGCGTGGAGGTGTTGAAATGCTGTTCTCCTGTGGAAACTCGTCGGTTTTTCCATCACAAACTCTTAGCTGTTATCAAAGCTCTTGCTCATCGTGCATCATACTCATATTAATTAAGTATATGTTTTTTTGTTTGTTTTTTTAAATTGACAGGTCACGCAGTAGTAACAGTTCACAAGCTCTTTATGCAGTCCAAATTTAAAACTTAATTTAACTGTATCCTCAGTTGCAAAGCTGAGGCGCCAAAAGGCTCTGCAGGCATTCAGGAGAACCAGGGAGACAGAAAACGTCATAAACAATGAAACTTACATGAAAAAAATGGAATTCTGTCAAACTGACGAGACTCTCTGGCACTGAAGGGAAAGGGGACCACAGCCTAAACACTCGGAAGGGGAATACAATGACACACAAGTCAAATACATGAAGGAATCAGCCACAGAGGGGGATAAAGACAAGACATTTAAAATCCTTTGAACGAAGATAACACAATGATAACTTTGGTTCAACTGGACTTGAAATAGGAAGATGTGAAGATACTTACAAAGTTGTTTGGGCAATAATTTGATTGCAAAGCACAGCCTTGCTGAGTGAACTTTGATTGCCCTCCTTATTTTTTTTTTTTACAAGGGTGTTCCAGGTCCTGCAGCTTCGTACCATGGTCCAAAGACATGCACATTAGGCTAATTGCCCATAATAAATAGTCTTGTTTGTTTTTCTGTGTTGGCCCTTTAATTAATATGCCGACACAGGGAGACCGTGCAAAATCCACACAGAAAGGCCCCAGGCTCAGGGCTACGGCCCATTATTGTAAGCATCTCGCAGGCCTGTAATATTGAGCCACATTAGTGGAATCACATGAAAACCGAGCAAATACAAACATGTATGCAGGATTTTTTATTTTTTTTTTTTATTTTTTGTGTCTTTTGCGTGCGTCAAGGAACCATTCTAATTAGCATGGTGCGTGTGCTCACATGCTGGCGTGTGAGTGCTGAAGGCTCATTTGCCTCTCTGCCTGACTGCGGGCTGCAGAAGTGAGATAAATGAAAGTTATCCAGTTCTCAGCCAGGTTTCATCTCATGAATTAAACAGCTGTCCCTCCACTGCTTCGTCCAAAAGCCCCCAGTCAATATGAATCCTTTATTATGGCTATGAAATTTTTAAAATCTGCCGTGATGCTATCATAGTTTTTAAACTTCCCGTCCGCTACATTCATTGCAGATTGGAAAATTTTCTCCGGGAAAATGTTTCCCCAGAACTTGTGAATCTTGCTGGTCCTTGCCGCCCCGAACACAGCGACAGAAATAGAAACTGAGGTTGTAGTTTTATGTAGTTTTATGCCGTTTAAATGCAACAAAATACAAGTAAACTTTAAGGATAAGTTTTAACGGAGCTCGACTGGAAACTGTGACAGGAACCAGAAGAAGAAACCGGTGTTATTAAATTGTAATAACACTCGCACAGATACACTCTGTGAAACACGCAGTATAGCGCAGTAGTTGGAGAATTACGGCTTATGCACTTCGGACCATTCATTGGAATGGTGTCAATCTTTCCGATGAATCCGTGAAACTTTACGATATTTTGCCGATATTTGAGAGGTTTTTCGAAGTTTAGGCGTTTCCACGACCAGTTTTTTATTGCGATATTTAGGTTTTGCGCAATTCTAAGGCTAATGGAAACGCAGCTACTGTAAAGGACGCGTCAAATTTTTTTACTCTTTTTTTTAACGAGGGCTTTAAAAGACGACTCTTTAACGTCGGGATCTCGGTTAATATACTGCCCCTCGCCAACCAATCACCACGCGGCAGTGTAATCAACCTCCACTGGAGCACCAAGGGGGGAGGACAGGAGAGGACAGGATGGGTGAAGGGAGAGAAAATTGAGGTTGAGAGAAAATACGAGTGCCTGGCTTCTTCTTTTTTTTTTTTTTTTTTTTTTTTTTTCCTTTTTTTTTTTTTTAACAAATAGAAAAAGATGGAATGCAAAGTTCCAGAGAGGACGGAGGTAAAGGACTGAAGTAGTGAAGTATGGAAAATTGATAAGTGAGAGTGAGATGAGTGAGAGCGCGGGGAGAAGAGAGCTCCTGCCTTTATTCCGGGGAGGAGAAGGAGTGATGAAAGAGGAGGTGCGGGCGGTGAGGGTGGAGGGGGACGGAGGGGGCGTGTCCTCTGCGCTCATCAGTATTCTGTCCGGTCGGAGGCTTTATTGTAATGCCAGAAGACCGGTTTCAGCACAAACGGCGGCTGCAGCCCCAAACACCGTTTCATCAATCTCCCCTCCTCCCTCGCTCCCTCGCTCCCTCGCTCCCTCCGTCTGCCTCTCTCGCCCTCATCATTCTCTCTGTCTGTGTTGCTCCCCCAAGCTGTACATCTCACCTCAATGCCAGCACATTAGATGTCAGTGTTGATTCCCTCTGTGGTCTCGTTTACACTGCAGACACAACAGGATGCGCTCCTCTCATCTTCAAGGTCCGCCGGCCGCTAGCAAGTCGAGTCGCTCCTCCTTTATTCCAGAGAAGCGCTGCGAGAAGATTTGCGCGTGAGACGATCTATAATTAATTGCGAAGGGGATTTAGAATTAAAGAGAACTGGACCGGCGTTGTGTGGCATGTCGGCAACAGCGCCCCCTGGAGATCCGGCTGAGCATCGGAATGGGGACGGAAAGCAGATTGAAGCGGCGTTCAAGGTCCAGTGTGTCAAAATTTTAAGGAAGCCCGACTGACTGTGTCCTAAATATGAAATATGAAACGCGCTGTCAGGCACATTTCAGATTTCTTCCTTTTGTTTTTCCTTTCGTGCTTCCTTGAATGTCGGGCTTCCTTAAAACATGCTGGTGCTCTATGTACATTCTTATATATGTGAGAGCCGTTCTAAGGGGTAGGAAAACCAGATGACTTTTACTGAGAGTTTTTACTTTTATTCATGTGTTTATGGGCAGTATGTCCAGCTTTTACCAATATAAAAATCATAAACCAAGCCAAATTTTGCCCACTGGACCTTTAATTCTGATTCGTTGTTGTCAGAGGAGTTTTGTGGTGTTCATCACCAGTGCCAGAGGTGAAAGTCCCACTGTTGATCCCAGAGGGCAGAGCAGAATGGCAGGACTGATGTGAAATTACAGGAAGGCAAAGAACTCAAATATCCACCTGTTACAGCCGAGGTAAACAGAAACCACAGCTGGCTCAGAAAAGAATAGAATAGAATAGAATAGAATAGAATAGAATAGATGAACTTTATTGATCCCAAATTGGGAACCTACACTGTTGCAGCATCAAAAACATTACAAAAATAAGATATACAGTGATTATAGTAGTGTTGAGTCAGATATTGCGATAAATGGTGACTCGGTGGTCGGCAAAAAAAAAAAAAAACAATGTTGCCTGTCGTGATGACCCTGGATCTGTTTGCTGCAGCATTGGAAGGCTCATCATGTTGTGCAGCGTGTCTCCATCCTGCCTGGTGTCTAGTTGAGACTGCTCCTGCTGTAAGGGCGTGACAGGAGAGGATGTTCTATTTTAAATCTATTCAATTCACAATGACAGTCTGCCAACCTGAAGGTGCTGCTGCTGCTGCTGCTGGAGATTTACAGTTTGTTTTGTGGCTTCCAACAGCCGCCCTGCGTCTTCCCAGGCAGAGACACCATGCCGCCGCTTGACCTGTGTGATCCATTCTGAGTCGGTAGCACTTTAAGAGCCATGAGGCGTCAGGTTCACTGGGTTTATGCTAGAGGTCATGTGACTGAACCGGCGAGAAGCAAGAGGACTCGAAGAGAAATGCAGTTTTCTTAAGATCTGAAGTGTATGTAGGGGAGTGGGGGGAATTAACCATGAAAGGCTGTTTAATTAGAGCCTGGATGTAAACCAGAGCTTTTTAATAGGTCGTAGCACTGAACCTTTGATCTCAGTCAGTCTCCATCACCAGTGATGTGCAGTCTATGGTCCAAGCAGTCAGCCAGAGCAGGTGGAAACGGACGCTCACATGATAAAAGACCAGAAATGACGTTTTTTCCCACCTCTATGCTTTTATTTGTTTATGACATGCATCAACGGTGTTGTACAGTCATGGCTTGACTCATGTTACCCAACTAGAACTTAGCGGTGTTTTCACGCAGGTAGTGAAACGATGTCTAACGGCGTCGGAGAGATTGCTCTGCGTTACAAATCTGCCCCGCCGGCTGTTTTTCATTAAACGCAGTGGGGGGGGGGAGAAAAAAAAAAAATAAAAAATTCAAGTTCATGTCGCTGACTTTGCAGTGAACCAGAAAACAGCAAGTTCAAAACTAATGTGTGTGTGTGTGTATTTTTAACTCTGTGTGCCACTTAGCGTCTCGATGCCTGCAGTAGGTTGAACTAGCCGAGTATCAGAGGCTCCGAGCTGGAATCAACAGCAGCCTTTTATCTTTGACTCATCGCTGTGTTTCTCTCTGCTCGCTGCGGCTGCGGCTGCCTCCGCTAGCGCAAGCACGTGTCTCGTGTTCTCGCTGCCTTCTCGTGCTCTTCCAGCTGTAGATGCCAATTTGAGCAGTGACACAGCTCCATGCATCCTTTGGCGGAGCTCAGACGCTTGCGAGTCCCTAAAGCTGTAATTGATTTCAAAACAACAATTGAAAGAAAAACGTTTTTGTTGGATGTTTTTCAATTCCGGCTCCCGATCTAATCTATTGAAAGCCCGTGACAGCAGCATAAGCTCTGATTCTCTTGTCACTCTGATCCACAAAGGGGTTTGTGTACGTAAAGATTCTGAATCCTTTGTTTATTCTGACAAACCCAAATGTTTTACAGTGGGAACAAAATCATGAAATATTTTCCTAGTTTTTCATCCATCAGATGGAACTGTTTGTTTTTTTTTTTTTTTGGACATCCTTCCATCTTACAGGTATTTATCTCCTATTGTGTTAACTTCAGGAAAATGTATATTTGCTTGTAGTCAAAACAGATTGGCTCTCTGCAACATCTCAGGTACTCAGCGGTGAGATGCGAGTAATTCTAACTCAAACTGCTCATGATGAGCTTGATTTAAAAGGATTTGTGGTGCCCGAGTTCACCCTCCTTTGTGGATCAGAGACTTTACTTCCTCTTTGACTGACTTCTTACGATGTCACTGTCTTACCTTTTTGTCTTCTCTTCTTTTCTCTGTTCCTCATTCATCGACTCTTCCTGCTTGTTGCATGTTCCTTTCAAAAACCTGCACGCTTTCTCTATTTTTTTTTTTTTATCCCTTTTGTCCTTTTAACTCGGAAAAAAAAAATACTCAAAAATGCCACTCATTTTTCACGTAAACGCTCATTATCATACATCGGTGCATCGTGGGATTTCATTAATTTGCCACAAACCCTGCCAACGGCCACCTCTCAGACCCCATAGACCCATCTGAGGATGACCTTTTCCATCTTTTTGATAAATACCCCACTCCCATGCCAGACACCAGCACTCCCATGATCCCCCCTGTGGGGGTGCAAGCCGTGGCTCTGTCCTCTGACTCGGTCCGTGTCTCCTGGGCTGACAACTCCATGACCAAGAACCAGAAGGCGTCTGAGGTGCGCTACTACTCTGTGAAGTGGAAGACCAGCTACTCCACCAGTGGGAAATACAAGGTAATCAGAAAAACACAGTCAACAGTAGCATAGAATGCTACAGACAATTTGGAAAATCCAGCCACAGTACATGATTTACAGGTCTTTTTTTTTTTTTTACTTTTATAGTTCAAGGGCTAGATGATAAAATCGTGTGAGCTTTATCAATCATCCCTGGAAGGTTATTATTCCGGAGGTGGGTGGGAGACACTTGGTCAGAGCACATTCTTGAAGGACAGTCTTTGAAGACCCCACAGCTCACCATCAGAAGGACTTGGTTAAAACCTCTGAAATACACCTTGGCGCACGGCCAATGCTTTTGAATCCATTCTAAAACTATAGTATATGTATGACAGGTACTACCTGAAAAATTAGAATATCAAGTAAAAGTTGTTTTATTTTGGCAATTTAAAATAAAAGATGAAACCAAGTTCCTGTTCCTTGTTGTAACTTTGCTGATTCAGATTTTCAGCTTATTAAAGAAATAAAAACTTGAAATATATTGATTTGCATATTATTCATTTATATAATATGTCAAATTCATCTTTTAAGTTGAATTGCAGAAATACAGCAACCTTTTCAGGATATTCTAATTTTATGGGTAGTACTGTATATGCACTATAGTGTAGAGAAAATCATGAGATCTGAGAGATGAACTGATCTCTTTTGATCTTAAAGGAGGGAACAATAATTGAGGCAGCATTAATGCTAATATCTGTTTACTTTGTAAACATGATTTTTTATTTTTTTTTAAAGAAATTTATCTGACATCCTTTAAATTTTCTGAACACACTAACTGTAACTGTACCTGGATGGAGAGTCAGCTCACACAAATGAACCACAGTTGGTGAAGAAGAAGAAGAAGAAGAAGAAGAACAAGGAGAAATTCTGACCGTCCAAAGCGCTTTGAGACGCCTCTGGATGTGATTTGGCTCTGTGCCAAAAAAAAAGTTGACGGATGGATGGATTGAAATTCTCGTGTTTCCAGTCTGCAGACACCACAGCGCTCAGCCACACCGTCATCGGCCTCAAACCAAACACAATGTACGAGTTTGCCGTCATGGTGACCAAAGGCCGAAAGTCCAGCACTTGGAGTATGACGGCGCACGCCACCACGTACGAAGCAGGTAGGTTCTGAGCAGGTCAGCTGTGGCTACACATGGACCTCACCACCGCCACCACCACCACCACCACCACCACCAGTGTGAAGGTGGTGTCAGTGAATGATGGCTTCAATGTGAAGCACTTTGGGTGCCTTGACGAGTGCTGTAGGAGGTTCTGGGTGTCGAGAAATAACTGCTGGCTGTTTCCAATAAAACCATGAAGTAAGTTTGATGGTGCGTTAGCAGTATGTGCTTAGTCTGAGCGATATTAATTCACCAGTTAGGGCCAAATCATGTATTGGCCTCCAGTTGTTGAATCATGATGCAAACTAGGCTGAGTTGACCTCACTAGCTCATTCATTTGATGATGTACAGCTCAAATCACCAGTTTTTACGTGAAGCACATCTTGTGTGTTTATACACTGGTTGCCAGCATCGCTAACAGGCTCAGCTGGAACGTCTGATTTCTGGTAACGCAGCGCCTCACATTTTTAACAAGCAGTTTCATTAGCCCAGTCCCAGGGAACAGGCACTGCCCGCAGCTCGTCCGAGTTGAAACTCGTCTTTAATCACTTGCACAACTTAGACATCATACAGAACTTTGACTGGCTGCTACTTCCTTTCCATCGTGTTGGCTGAGGTGAACAACAACTCGTGGTTGGGAGCGGCTGATAACAGGAGTGGGGAAAAACAAAATCTAGGTTATGCAATGGCCCAAAACACGCTTCTGAGCTGTTTTGACACCAAGCAGTTTTCTGGAATAAGAAATCTGCCGGAGAATGCTAAAATTGCTACGCTAAATAATGCTAAATTCAAGATTATGGGAAGATAGGCGCTGTATAACCTGAAAAGGTATTTATTGTCATTGTGAACAGTGAAATGTACAATGAAATTAATTTTGGTTGATTGAAATTGAATTGTGGTGTAGAATAATACAAAATAAAATAATATGCGACTCCTGGGTGACATGCACGGAGATTTACATCAAATCTTAGTTCATCACCCACTTCCAGACATTATTGATCAGATATTTCTGTTCATAAAATGCAACCGTCAACCAGGGCTTGGACCAGAAGCTGCAGTACTCCTCTCCTCCACCGCACCGTCCCAGCCACCTCTAACACGTTGTGTCCTCCTCTCCAGCTCCGAGTTCCTCCCCCAAAGATCTGACTGTGATCAGCCGTGAAGGACGGCCGCGCGCTATTCTGATCAGCTGGCAGCCACCCATGGAGGCCAACGGACGAATCACAGGTGACCTCCCGAAAAACCAACCGTTTTAATCTATCAAAACTGTCTCTTTTTTTTTTTTTATCACTGCTTAGACTTTACTGTGTGAAAAAATGACACGCACACACCCCCCAATTAGAGCAAGACACTATTTAAGAGTTCATGCACACATAAGTACACACTGGCACGCGCACAGTTGCAAACACACACACAGTGTTTCTCTCCCTCGGAGCCATCGCGGCAGCTGTAAAGGCGTCCGTTTTAACGAGCCGTGCTGCTCCTGCCGAGTCCTGGAGGACGCGTTCATCCTGTTGCTGCCGGGCAGAAGCTCCCACACAGCAGGCACAAAGAACAGCCATAAACGTATACGCTCAAACAATAAGTTGTCTCTTTAGGCGTCGCGTTTTTGTAACCTGTAAGATCGCGTCTCACATTTAACATCTATAAAAAAATAAAACAAAAATCCCATTCACCAGCTATCTCACCCTAGTGTTAAATATGTCTGTAACATCAAACCGTAAATGCACGCACATTCCATCACAACCAACAAGGATTGGCTGAGAGTGTAAAATATATATGTGTATATATACATGCAGGTAGTACCCAGATAATTAGAATATCCTGAAAAGGTTGTTGTATTTCTGCAATTCAGCTTAAAAGGTGAATGTGACATATTATATAAAGGAATAATATGCAAATCACTATATTTCAAGTTTTTATTTCTTTGGATTTTGCTGATCAGGTCTTGCAGCTTAAAAAAAAAACCCTCAAATTTTATAATAGTTTTCTGAGTTTGTGGTTTTGTGGTTTTAATAAGCTGAAAATCTTAATCAGCAAAGTGACAACAAGGAACTGCTTGAGATGTCAATTTGCGTGGAATGGCTCAATAAAATTTGTTGCTTTCATCTTTTATGTCAAATTGCCAAAATAAAACAACTTTTACTGGATATTCTACTTTTTCAGGTACTACCTGTATACGTATTGTTCATTGAAAGCTGTCAATCTTTCCATCTGTTTTTTCCATCCTCGTTCATGCTGCTCCTTCTTCCTCCTCTGGCAGGTTACATTCTCTACTACACGCTGGATAAAAACATGCCCATCGACGACTGGGTGATGGAGGCTATCAGCGGCGACCGGCTAACCCATCAGGTGGTGGATCTGAACCTCGACACCGTCTACTACTTTCGCATTCAGGCCAAGAACGCCAAAGGGGTGGGGCCGCTCTCAGAGGCCATCCATTTCAGGACAGCTAAAGGTCTGTGCTGGCCTGCTTGTGTCCGTGTCTGTGTCTGTGTCTGTGTCTGTGTGTGCACCAGTGGATGAGGTGTCTGTCGGGGCTCAGGGGATTTTTCATTTGTTGATTAGATTAGATTCAACTTTACTGTCACAAGTACAGAGCAACGAAATGCAGTTAGAATCCAACCAGAGGGCTTAGCAGTGAATTAAATACAAATGTACAGTACATATGTGTGTGTGTGTGTGTGTGTGTGTGTGTGTGTGTGTGTGTGTGTGTGTGTGTGTGTATATATATACATATACATATATATATATATATATATATACACATATATATATATATATATATATACACATATATATATAATAACTTCATATTGCACACACGCTAAATTATATATGTGTATATATATATACATACATACATATATTGCAAATTAATAATTGAAATGTTGCTATAAACTGCAAGTATGAACTAATAAAAAATGAATAATATATATCGGCATAAGTATGTACAGAATATAACTGAATTTGGTCATACACAGTGATTTTGATATTTGCAGTATATGTACATGAGTGCAGGGAGGTTATTGACAGCGATGCAAGGAAGTAGTGGGTAGTAAGTCTGGAGAAATGACTGTTTGTACAGTAGTGCAAAGTACAGTTGTTGTAATTGACTGTTGTTGTTTACTTAAGAGTTCTGCTAATCTTCTGTGTCACTTTCAGTGGAGCATCCAGACAAGATGGCCAATGATCAAGGTGCAGTCCCCCGCTGATAAGTGTGTATCATGTGTGTGTATGAGTGTGCGTGCGTGCGTGTTCCCCCCGCCCCCGACACAAACAACAAAGCACATTTGGGCGAGTCTTGTATCTGTCGCTCCATATTCCCTGCAGTAATAGACACTGTAAACATCAGAGCTCAGCAAGAGAGCGTCAGGCAGCCCAGCAGGCCAGCAGATAGACTTGGCAAATCCGGCTATGTATATACACCAAGGATGACATTATCAAATGCAATATGGATGCAGGAGGTGACATCCCATGGTGCTTCTGAACAGAAAATGTAAGCAATGAATTTAGTATAGACAATTGTTGGATGTAGCTGGAGCTCATTTTCAGCCCCGGCATTCAATTGCTCCATTTATTTGTCGGCCTATTGTACTGTCATTGTGTGCAGCTCGCTATCGGACCTTGTTGCCCTGTTGCCGATCCGGGCTGCAGTATGAATGGACAAACGTGCCATTGCAGCTACATTAAATTTGAGCTGTAATAAACAAGTGGGGGAGAGAGAGAGAGAGAGAGAGAGAGAGAGAGAGAGAGAGAGAGAGATATGACGGAGGGAAACAGTCGGTCCAGCTACTCTGGAGCTAACGCTAACGTTGAATGGTGTGAAACGCACAAGCCGTGATTCTCATAAAATCTCGTCCCGCGAGATTTACAAGAATTCCGTTAGCCTTTGTTTGCGTTTGTTTGCTGTCGAGAATGGGCCGTTTTCACTTGAAGTCAACTGGTCACGTGACCCCGTACGTCACCTCCGCTGACGTGCGGAAAAAGTGTTTCCATGACACTTTTGCAATATACCTCTGTATCGAAAAACCTTCTAGCCGTATTTGAGAGGTTTTTCCAAGTTTAGCTGTTTCCATCACCAGTTTAGGAGTCATGGTTCAGACGCAGGGAGAACATGCAAACACCATGATGAGTGTCGCCAACCATCCCTATCCAAAGAAAATGCATGAAGTTGACGTCGAGTATTAAAAATTGAAACGAGATAGGTCATGGGTGGAGCCACGGCCCCATGTGATCGTTAAACTGCCTGGCGATCAAAAGATTGACAGTTTTTATTCCCGCGTGTCGCCGTCTACGCGTCCATTGAAGTTGCTTTGAGTGAGATATCGAGCTCTCGGCTGCCCGCGTGCCGCACATCTGTACCGAGTGTCAGTAGCCCTGTCAGCCGGATGAAACCTGATGATGAGCAGCGTTCTCGGGGGAGGGGAAAACTGCACATGCTCCAAGTGTCTGAAGTGTTTCTTCAACATACCATCTCGCAAGAATGAATATTTCCCTCTGATGCCTCCAATCATTCTGAAAAAAAAAAAAAAACACTTCGGCCGTTTTATCTCGCGGACGTCTACACTTTTCTATTTCTTTTTTGTGGTTTTCGTCTCGTGGCAGGTCGAGGGGGCGACCACGCCTACTGGCCTCCTGACTCCAACCTGATTGACAGGAGCAGCATCAACGGTAAGTCGCACTCGCGCAACTCTTCCACTTGGCTGCGTCTCTGGAACGGTTCAGTAGCTCTCGGGCTCATTATTGAAACCCTGATCCTGTAATGATGCAACAATCTCCTGGGAGCCTCTATTGTATTTTATGCATGCGCGTGTGCGCGTGCCGCGTTGAAAGTCAAAGTTGCAGCATCATCAGATTATCGCGGCGGCGGCGGCGGCACAGTCGTCTGTGAGCGCCGCTCGTGTCTGAACTCTCTTCAATGAATCACCGAGTCCTAACGCGACTCGACGCGACTCACTGATTCGCTGTCTGTCGGGCGCAGCGTCGTTGTTTGTTGCTGCGGCACCACCGCTGCTGGTAGGAGGAATATGAATTGCAAGGGTTCTCTCAGTCATCAGTCAGTCCCGTGAGGGAGGAGAGAGTAATGCTCTTTTAGTTGGGAATAAAGAATGAAATGTATTCGGCGCTGGTCACATGACCCTGATTAACATCGTGAGACGAAGCAACAACGCAGGAACGTGACGGATTAACGCTTGTTGTTGTCGTGAAAGCAGCATCGTTTGCTAGGTCCGAGTGATGCACATGTTGTGTAACTACTGTATACCTTACACTCTAATCCATCCGTGTTTTTCTTAAGAAACTGATAAACGTTGCATGTGTTATAGTTTGACCTGAATTCAAGCTGAGCAAAGATATCTGCTCAAAATCCCTTCCAATAAAGAAGAGGAAATGATGCCAGCCTAGAAAAAAATAATCATAAATGTGGATTCACCGATACCACCGATACCAGTATTGGTACCGATACCCAGGTAGGGTATCGGTACCGATTCCCTACCTGGGTATCGGTACCGATACTGGTATCTGTATTGAGTTGAGGACTCTGTTGAGAGTTGAGTTGCACTTGTAAAATACGCGCCGATACCACAACACCAATACCAGTTGTATATGTATATATAGAATAGAATAGAATAGAATAGAATAGAATGGAATGTATTGAATGTAGTCAAGCCTCCATTGTCAATGTATTGGCACTGAGGACCGCTGATGTTCTCAGAGCCAAAGTGACGGCGCTGTACTGCAGTCACAGCTATATATCCATCCACTGTGGTTCCTGCCTGAGGACATCCTGCCCCACCCCCGACCCCCTCATCATCCCACCCCCCCACCCCCAGAAAGGTCAAAGGTGATGCAGTAAATCACTGCTCATACAGGACTGGAGGCTGTGTGCGTGTGCACCAATGAACATTTTCACTGCTGCTGCTGCTGCTGCTGCTGCTGCTGCTGCTGCTGCTGCCGCTGGGAATCATAAATCTGTCCCCTCTGACCTCCGCCCTCCTTTGGCTTTGCAGCAGGGCGGTTGGTGGTGGTCGTGGGGGTGGTGGTCAGTTTCATCCATCACCTCATGTGTTTCGTCTTTCAAAACCGCAGCTTCCTCAGCCCACAGAGAGAGCGAGAGAGAGAGAGAGAGAGCGAGAGAGAGAGAGAGAGAGAACCACCTCGACTCCATCGGTCCAGTAATGAGCGTGTTTCCTCTGGACAGTATCAGTAGTGCAGCGGTTGCGCTGACTGTTGTCAGCTTCTTGTCCTGTGTGAGTCCGTGCAGAGGCGGACGTAGAGCCCTGAGTCCCTCCTGCCGGCACACACACGGCTCACTACTCGTTTTTCTCCAGAGGGCGGCACTGTCGTCATTGAAATTCGTTTTAAAAAAAAAAAAAAAAAAAAAAAAAGCTTTTGTTTTTTGGTTTTCACTTGCGTATGCATCAGAGCAGACAGTAAAAGTTGCTCCTCGTCGTTATGCCTGTGAAGGTTCTCAGTCATCCGGGTCATCTTGGAGTAGAACCCCGGACGTAACCCTTCTACTCTCAGTCATTGCTGTTATTATTCCACTCTCCTTCCATCCGTCTCTGTTTAACCCTCCATTCTCCCGTCTCTCTGCCACTCCTCTCCCACCCCCACCCTCACCTCTCTTCCATCCTCTCCAATGTCCGACACCTTCTTTCTGCCTCTCGGCCATCAAGACTGCATGTCTCTGTAAGTGTTTCATATTTCTCTCTTAACTGCTCCTCTGGTCCATTGAATGACTTCCACTCTTCTTCCCCCTTTCACACCCGGAACTGAATAGTAAGCACGCACCCGGTCAGTGGTGCAGCAGCAACATCAGCTACGTGGTGCACACTTTGAATGTGTTTTAATATGATACATATATATACATATATATACATATATATAGTGTCTCTCTATCTCTATATTTATGTATATCTAGCTAGCTAGCTAGTTAGCTAGTTACATCTCTCTTTCGCTATCAGTCTATCTATCAGTCTATCTATCTATCCATTTATCTGTCATCTATCTATCTGTCTATACATATACTTATATATCTAACTCTCTCTCTCTATCTCTCTCTCTCTCTCTCTCTCTCTCTCTCTAGCTAGCTATATCAGTCTATCTGTCTGTCTGTCTATCTATCTATCTATCTATCTATCTAAATGGCTATTCCTTCTCTCTCTCCCTCCCCCAGAGTCTCCCATTGGCCAGATGCGGCCCCCCCACGGCAGCGCTACGCCTCAGAAGAGCAGCAACCTGCTGGTGGTGGTGGTGGTGTCGGTGGGGGCCGTCACCGTGGTGGTGGTGGTCATCGTGGCGCTCATCTGCACGCGCCGCTCCTCCGCCCAGCAGAGGAAGTACGACTGAGTGTTTGTCCTTCAGGAACTCGATGTTCTTGTCCGTCGCGATCATTTTTCTATCTTTTTTATCATTTGATCATAATTCAGTTATGCAGCCCTTGTTAACAAAAACCAAAAATAATTGTGACTGTCAGATGGAAAGCACAATATATATTTAAAACGGCTGATTAATCATCAGTTAGCAGATATGGACTTCACTGATGCTAATTCACACCAGAGAGGAACTTTCTCTGATGCTGTTTCTCCACCTGAAACAAAGCATCCAGATGGATGATGAATGCTAAACACGCAGGTCCTACTTTGTGTTTCCAACTTTGCCCCGCTGAAACTCTTTGTCCCGCGCTCCTCCGTGCAGGAAGAGGGCGAGCCACAGCGCCAGCAAGAGGAAGGGCAGCCAGAAGGACCTGCGACCTCCTGACCTTTGGATCCACCACGAAGAGATGGAAATGAAGAACATGGAAAAAGCTCCGAGCGTCGCCCCCTCCGGACACGGCTCGCCCATCCAGTCCTGCCAGGACCTGCCGCAGGTTGCCCACAGCCAATCAGAGAGCCAGATGGGCAGCAAGAGCAGCCACTCAGGTACGGCCGCCAGCCTGATGTCTCGGACCGACCGTCACCATCCCACTGGAAGCTCACGCCTGAACATTTCCTTTTCACTTGAGTCAGCGAGCAGTTTTGATCAATTTGTCCAACTGCAGGCGCTCTGACTCACAGGAGCTAAAATATTCAGTCCCAGTGGGGAAAACAACAACACGCTGCTTTAGTTTTTTTTTCCAGAGTTTAATGAAGAAAGTTAAATGTTCCTGCGTGGATGTGTGGCTGTGTTGCGATGTTCCAGGAGCAGATGGCGATGAAGCGTCCAGCAGCATCTCCACGCTGGAGCGCTCGCTGGCTGCCAGGAGAGGCACACGCGGCAAGATGATGATTCCTATGGACTCGCAGCCGAGCAACACCCGTAAGTAGCACAGCCACATCTCTTTGTTTTTGTTTGGGAAGAAAGAAAAAAAAAAGAAGAGAATGGTTTTCATCTTTCCGAGAAACAGAAATTGGTGCTGAAATTAAAATGAATGCACCAGATTTTGGTTCACCGTTTGATACTGACTGTATAATAGGGTGCTTGCTTCCGGTTAGCTGCCATCTTGCACCACCCTATTTCTATGGAAGCCTGGTGTGGACAATCCAGCTGCCTGGTATTTAGCTTGAACGCCGGCGTCCTCAAATAAACCAACGAAGAAGAAGGTGGACGAGGTATCCATGCTTGGGTGCGCAGGCCACCGTAGTTCACTGGCAGGCTCAGGAGAGGCGAGCGAGAGCGTGACAGACGCCGCAATCATGTAACCACTTGACCTCTAAGTGTGAAGCAGTGGTCACTGAACACGAGTCAGACCGATGCCTTCGCAATCCTGCACATTCCCGTCACGCAACTTCTTAAGTTTTCTGTTTGTTTATCCTCTGAACTTGCTTCAATGACTCGAACGCAGCTCCGGTTGTCACGTGACCTGCCAGCGGCACTGTCATCGCTCGGCTCTTCCTCTTAATTTTCCTCTCAGGGCAGCCATGCAAAGACGAGAGGCTCGGGTGGAGGAAGAGAAAAACACATGCTGGGCAAAGCTCTCTCTCACACACACACACACACACACACACACATTTTCTCACGGAGATAATTAGCCTGTATGTTCCTTCAGACTGACTCAGAGGTCATTGGAGGATAACTTTGGAAATAGACACAAAAACTAATGGGAAGAGAGAGAAAAAACCTTAAGAACAAGAGGCGTCAAGCATATTTCAGATTTCCTGTCAAGTGTGTGTCGTTACAGTGTGTGTCTTTACAGTGTGTGTCGTTACAGTGTGTGTCGTTACAGTGTGTGTCTTTACAGTGTGTGTCGTTACAGTGTGTGTCGTTACAGTGTGTGTCTTTACAGTGTGTGTCGTTACAGTGTGTGTCGTGACAGTGTGTGTCTTTACAGTGTGTGTCTTTACAGTGTGTGTCGTTACAGTGTGTGTCGTTACAGTGCGTTAACGACCTCGCAAACCTGTGTTTAAGTAGCTGCTGTGCACAGCGTTATTAGCTATCTATTATTTCAAGTGTGCTTTTGTTGCGTTTTGTCATTTTATGCAAGAGGTTAAGCAGGTTGACACCGTCCCTGAATACAGCCAGGTCCACTTTTGTAATGGAAACTCAACTTAACCTTCGTAATTGCTTATATTAAAGGAGCTTTATTCTGTTGGGAAGTGCATGATGTATTGTTTTGATACCGAGGTTGAACAAAAGTGTTTTCTCCACTTCCTCCATCTCTAGTTGATAACAGCCTCATCTGGCTGAGTCAGAGAGACGCTCGTGCAGCTCAAACTAGGATTTTTGTGACCAAACAAACCTGTTTATTGTTGCAATTAGACGACAAAAATGAATTTGCTAAATCTGGAAATTTTACGTAATTGAGCCTCCTTAACATTAAAGATTAACAGCTTATCTTTATGTTCAGCATCTGTCACATTTCCCTCCAATCTTGTTTGACCACCCCTCCACCCCCACCTACACACACACACACACACACACACACACACACACACACATGCACTCACCTCCTTTGAACTTGTGTGCCTTAATGCTGTATTCCTCATCAATAGTTATTGATCAGATTTGTGCATCGCAGGGCATTTCCTGTCATCAAACGCTGCTTCGCTTTCCAATGACCACAGTACAAACACCCACGCATGCCTCAAGGCCACATATATCCATAGTTCATCCCATAAAAATGTAAATTAGCTCATTTTATTTAAAATAAAATAACTGGGCATCTGAATAAAAGCACTGCCTGCTGTGCTGCCATTTGCTACTAATGTGGAATAAACTGATGGCGTCTTCAAGTTATTTCCTCTGCAGCCTCGGTGTCATTTCTTTGTCTCCGTCCCACACTTGACATGGAAGAAAACAAGTCATTTATTTATTTTGACAAATGCCTCTCCAGTTTCCTCCCTCTTTGCTGGTTTGTGTGTCACATTTTGGTCGAGATTAATATCAAAAGTGATGAATCACGATGCATTTGCTCACAATACAACACAAAAGTAGCATCTAATCTTATTTGGACTGACTGATGAAGTACTTTAAATAATGTTTTGTACAATACATTAAAAAAAAAACTGCTGAACTGTGTATTTGAAGTTAAACTTCTATAATTGTTCAGTGGGCTGATTTTGATTTTCTTGTTCCAGCTGTAGTGAGTGCAATCCCAGTGCCGGCTCTGGACTCCTCCCAGTATCCCGGAATCCTGCCGTCTCCGTCGTGTGGCTTTTCCCACACCAAGTTCAGCCTGAGGCCGATGCCTTTCTCCAGCCTGACGGTGGACAGAGGATACACGTCAGGTAGTGGAACGCCGCTGCTTTGCAACACTGACGTTTAAACCAACAATGTGATTAAAGATACGAAAGTCCGGGAGGTTGCGGCCCTGCGGTGAACTGGCGACTTGTCCAGGGTGTCACCCTGCCTTCGCCCTATGACAGCTGGGAGAGGCTCCAGCAGAGCCCCCTCACCCTGATCTCAGGAAGAAGCGGGTATAGAAAAAATGAATGAATGAATGAAAGTCTGGGAGGTGTCAGTGAACACTTTTTCAACAACAACAACCACCAATGTCAACATGCAGTAAAATTACAAAATGCCAAATCGTTTGGTGCCTGTCTCATATCAATGAAAATTGCAATTTAACACATTTTTATTTTTGCTTTTTTGTTTCTTTTTCCTCTTTTTTATCAGCTAGTCATTGCAAGTGTCACATGTTCAAATGCAAGGAAGCCAAACAAATACATTGCAGTATTTAACAACCTTTATTAAAAAAAAAAAGGGGGTCATGCTAAATTGTTTAAACTGCTGCACGCCAGTTGTAACTCTCTCTGTTTAAAGCCCTCTGTCTGCCTCTGTCTGTCCCCCCTTGGTATTGAAGTCCCATTTGCTACAGAGCTAAATACTAAATGATGTGTTGGGGAGCAGTAATTCACTAATTGGTTAATTCCTGCTTGGCTCGTGCCGCTGATTTTACAACAGCAGGGAGAGAAGGAGCGGCTTTACACTCATTGAATTAGCAGGCATACTGGGGAGGCAGGAAACGCAGCGCCAACGAGCTGACAGGTGGGTGGCTGGGTGGGGGGTAGGGGCCGCCAACAGCAGCGAGGCCGACTCACTCAGCAGATTAATAGGGGAGAAATTGCTAAAGTTGAACGAAATAATGGGCTGTTAAGAGCTGAAGCATGGAAGGTACAAGAGACGTCTGTAAGGAGCTTGGGAGTGAGATTTTAGAATTTGGGACTTTCATCTTTTAACCAAATAGGATTTTACACCACTCAACACACCGATGCGGAAACAACATATACGTGTAATACGGCTCAGTGGAAAGTACAAGTGTACAAAAAGTGTACAAGGAGGAATTAGGAAACAAGTCTAGGCTGTTGCCCAGTCAACAAACCATCCTCTGATGCAACACGATGAGTTCAGCCAGAAACACCGACCCTGTAATAGCAGTTCTTCGGTTAGTGAAGCTATTCTGTGGCCAAGGTCTCGTTGCAAATGTACAGACAGAGACATCGGAAATGTATCAGGAAGATAAGAATTCTATTATTCCAATTACAAGAAAAATATTTCTCAAGGAATTTGCACACTCAAGATTTTAAGAAAGATATATTTGATTTCCCCTTCAACCTGAGGTTGAAGAGGTCAATTTTGATAAAGAACGGCGTTTCTCAACTGGTGGGTCACGGAGCTTTTGATTGGGTCGCGGCTTTGTGGGCTGTTTACTTTTTTTTTTTTTTTAAAGGGATTTTAAAATATATGTATTTAATAGAGAAACTGTTGGGCTTTTTTGCAGGGCACACAGTTCAATTAAATAGTTTGAATTATTTATTTACTAGACATAATAGAAAGTGGAATAAATTACGACTGTGGAATAATTTTGTTTGTGGAATAAATTTGGATCACCACTTCATAATAAAAAAAAAAAAAAAAATGTTGGTCCTGAGACTCCACCAGTTGAGGACCACTGCTTTAGAACGGGCTTTCTTTCATTTTGAGTGGAGTCTGGGAAGAGATGTAGATGTGGCTGAAGTCCAGACACACTTGACAAGTCATGTCAGAGTGGGGACCTGACAAATGCCTCAGCTCGGCTGTCAGGTCCCCTCTTGGTAACTGTGTTGAACAACTCAAATGTC
Source organism: Thamnaconus septentrionalis (assembly GCA_009823395.1). Lineage (NCBI taxonomy): Eukaryota > Metazoa > Chordata > Actinopteri > Tetraodontiformes > Monacanthidae > Thamnaconus > Thamnaconus septentrionalis. The sequence goes on from CM020518.1 coordinate 2,962,803, forward strand.
CCCTCTTGAATAGGTAGGTAAGTACACACACACACACACACCATGTATAATGTGCAGGAAGTTGTATCGAGGTTGATGTTGGTGGGTCCAGAAGAGCCTTGAAGGACGATGAAAGACCAGGATGTTCTTTGTTTCCTCCAAATAAATCACCCACTGCTTCGCCGACATGGTGCGCCCGACTAATTAGACCTTCATTTACTTCACCAATTCTTCCCCCATCACCCTTCTGTCCTACTTCCTGGTTCCCTCCCTCCCTCCCCTCCTCATTAGCCATACCTACAGATTCCTCCAGCAACCCTCTCCTGCAGCAGCCGCAGCAGCAGCAGCAGCCGCCGCCTCCTTCACAAGCGGCCGCTCCCCTCCTGCCCGGCTCCTCCCTCCCCCCTGAGGAGCACGTTCCCGGGGTGGGCCCAGTCCCGGGGGCCCCGGCTCCTCCTGCGGAGGAGGCCCAGGCCGCGGGTGGCCGGACCATCCCCACCGCGTGCGTGAGGCCCAGCCACCCGCTGAGGAGCTTCACCAACCCGCTGCTGCCGCCGCCCATGAGCACCATCGACCCCAAGGTCTACACCTCCATGCTGCCCCCGTCCAGTGAGTGCAGCACAGCGCCACCTCTGACACGCAGAGATAGATAGATGGATGGATGGATGGATGGATAGATAGATAGATAGATAGATGGATGGGTAGGTAGGTAGGTAGATAGATAGATGGATGGATAGATAGATAGATAGATAGATAGATAGATAGATAGATAGATGGATGGATGGATGGATAGATAGATAAGGATTAGGATTAAATAAATGCTTTTTCCTGCTCTTTTTCAAACATTATGTATTATTATGTATAATATTATTTCTATTTGTTCTTGACTGATTTAAGAGTTTTCATTTGTTCTTTTGTTTTATACTCACGTTTTGTTTTGTTTTTTAGATTGATGGATAGACAGAGGGACAGACGGACGGACAGATAGATAGATAGATAGATAGATAGATAGATAGATAGATAGATAGATAGATAGATAGATAGATCTAAAAGAAAAAAAATCACCAACCAGTGCTCTTGGAAAGTCTGACTCCTCAATCAAATTTCAATCATGTGTTGGCTTCAAACTCGCTCAGTTCATCAAATTATTTCCTAAGTGCTGAGATTTTTTTTTCCAAGATGAAACAGTAACTCTGATGATAAACAGAAAAAAAATAATTCTATATTTTTTTGTTTTCATTTGGTATTTTTATCTCATTGTCGGGCTTCAGAGTTTACAGTGGAGAAATCCTTCCATTCCTCAACCTCTCTGTGATTTTCCACCACTGCGACATGTGGGTGTTCATCACCTCTGCGTGGGAGTGTGTGTGTGTGTGTGTGTGCGTGTGTGTGCGCCCAAGTGTGAGTGCATAACGTTGCATTATAGCTCTGTTTACACGCCCAGGTGGCCTCAGATTAACATTGATTTTCGTCTGCTGGAAACCTTTCACTGTGGAAGCAGCGAGCCCACGGCAACGCTCGGCTCCGCTGGCAGATCCTCCCTGTTCACCCCGTGACCTCCGACCTCCTGGGCATCCAGCCCCTGAGCTACTGTGCTTTGTTTTTATATTTAGGGACTGAGCCCCAGCCATAGAGAGCGACTCATCGCCAAAGACCCCATTGTATTTTTGATGTTTTTTTCTTAGCTATTAATTTTTTTCTTCATTATTATATCATTATTTTGTCCACAACAAGTGGAGCTGAAGCCTCTTATGTCCAATTTTGACAGAACATATTCAAAGGATCAATGCTCCACTGGAAATGACCCAAAAGTTTTCTCATAGCTCTGAAAGTAAGAAAAATATCTTTAAAATATTTAATATTCAGAATAAAATGTAGATTTAGCTCACGGCCGGTTTTCTTTAATACAATTTAAGTTTTTTTTCTGAATGGCTCTAAATGGATAATGTTGTTTTAGGCTAAATTTGTGGCACGTTTACCCAGTTTGAAAACGCCTGCTCTAAAATGGTGCTTCAAGCAGTTTTGGTGTAAATAATTACAATAAATTAAAAAGTAAATATAAAAATTAAAAAAAAAAAAAAAAAGCCTTTTTCCACTCTTGCGTTTTGATGGACGAACAAACAAACTCAGATTCACAAGAAAAGCAAACAAACTTTATTCATCCCTGGGGCAAATTAGGAAGAAGCGGCGTAATGAAAGACAGACGTGCAGCAGGTAGGAGGCAGCCAGGCAGGAGAGAAGAGAAGGAGATGAAACAGGACGACAAACAAACTGCAGTCTGAAGAGAGCGAGAGGTCGAGTCTCCCCCCGGACCTCGCAGCCTCGTCTCATCTTTAACTGTATTTACTTCAAACCTTCCTGAGGATCAATAACCCACAACCTCCGCACCCCCCACCTCCTCACCTCTATTGTTGTAAATCTCACCGTCTCCGCCAGCCAGCCAGACAGACAGACAGACAGACAGACAGACAGACAGAGGGAGCGCTAATGTTTCCCCCCGGCGGCTGTTTCACACCTCGCCTGCTAAACAGATCCTCCTTTTTGAGGAGCGGAGCCGCGTGCCCCCCCCCCCCCGACACGCTCTCATCTCTCACCGACAACCCCACTCCCCACCCCCCATTACCCCCGCCGAGGGCCGAGCAGGCACCATGAAAATGTCTTTTCTGGCAGCCAATTGGCTGCGTGAAACCTTTGCTTGGCGGTGGCTGCGCTCTTACAAGCGTTGCATTGTATTTTTTGCACAAAGCCTTTTCTCCTCGTTTCTTTTGTTCCCGTCGGTGACTTTAGTTCGTATCTGGTGTGTCAGGGCTGCGCCCCGTAAAATAGCGCAGTACATGCCGAGGTGCCAAACTCCAATACACAGTGAGGCCAGGATGTCAAACTTGGACAAAGTCTCGGTCCAACATTGATATTTATTTACTGAAGAAATCTTCCTCCAGGTGGAACAGTCAACATTTTTTATGGACCCAAACAAGTTTTGCTTCAACTTGAATATGGAACAAGCAAAGCTTAATTCCATACAGTAAATAATATCAAATCGAATTTTAAATTTTAAAAAAACTCATCAAAATAAATAAAATGTCAATAAAAATTGCATTAAAAAAAAAAATTGCAACAAAAAAATATCATATACTTCTTTTTTTTATTTGCAGCCGTCTGATGTAAATGTCAACAGCAATATAAAAATAAATTTAAAAAAATAAAATAACTACAGTAAACCAATGAAGACGTAATAACAATATCCTTCAATGAACATCCAATGAACATTTGACGTGGACCTGACAGGGATTATCTACAGCACAGTTAACACAAAGAGGCACTGAGTGGAACCAGGCCAGGATTATCATTAGTATTATTAAGTTGCCAGAACTCAGACTGGAGCTGAAAATTAGAGTCAAAGTCGTGAGGCAGTCAAGAAGACCCGACAGGTCGAGTTGCCCTGGCCTTTATAAAGGCTTTTATAAGCAGCCACAGGATGACGTTCAGAGCCGAAGTGTTCAAGTCTGCTTCCAGTTCAAAGTGGTCTTCAACTTGGTGAGCAGAAAAGTTCTAAAGGGAGCAGAAAAGTTATAACGGTTTATAAATATAAATGCAGCTGTGGTCCAGCCCGGGTGCATCCACAGTCCTATGTCTGTCTGAGCTGACTGATGACGTCTGCTGCTCTTTCTCTCAAACCATCATCAAGTCTCATCACTCATGCTCACCGTTCCATTGAGTCTGAATGCAGGTGATTCAGATGCACTGCTTTTAATTTTCCTCTGAGGGTATTATGACTGGTTTGCCTGTAAAAAAAAAAAAAAAAAAAATTATAAAAGATTATTTTTCTTAAAATGTCAACGTCAGTTAAAAAGTAGCACGACTATCTACTGGCTCTTCTTCTCCATCTGTCAGCGAAATAGCTCAAAGTGTTTTCCCACTCTCCTCTCTCTCTCTCTCAGGTTCCAGCCTGTCCAAGGCCCAGGTGAAGACTGCGTCCCTGGGCCAGGCCGGCAAAGCTCGCTCTCCTCTGCTGCCCGTCTCAGTTCCCACAGCACCGGACCTCCAGGAGGACGGAGCAGCCAAACCAGCCGAGGACTCAGCCGCCAACGTGAGTCCACGCCAAGGCAGATACATCACAGGGTTGCCTCAGCAGTCTGCATGGTTTCAGAAAGATAGATGGATAGATAGATAGATAGATAGATAGATAGATAGATAGATAGATAGATAGATAGATAGACACTTCATTTATCCTCCAAATGTTTCTTCTCTGTTAGAACTTTACAGAAACGGTGTCTTGGCTCTTATTTGCTTGCACCCAGTCGGAGGAAGCCGACCCAGCAGTTCATACTGCTTGGGATCAGTCACAGTGTTACTGGGTGGCTTTGGTTCTTGAATCAGATACTCAATGAGTGTGTGGAGCAGTGGCAGAGTGATGAGGAGTTGGGTGATGTTACGAAACGTTTGCTGCATTTGGTGTCTAACGTGTTGAAGCTGCACGGCAACGCCACACCTGTTTGCACTGATTACTGTAGTGATATCTTTGCTGCGGTGGAAGACCTTCACTCAGCAAACAGCCACCGGAGTGTCGTCCATCCGGGCACCGGCTCGACATCTCTTCTCTCTTTTGGCAATTACTTTGAAAAGCACATATTAGTATAACCAGGTTGGCAGAAAGAAACAAGAAAGGCAAAGAGGTTTGAAGAACACGGCGCAAATGGAAAACGAGATGGAGAGATTAGTGGATCAATTGGAGAAGATTTCCAATTCACTTCATATAAGTGGATGAGTGATTTGAAAAATATCAGGCTGTACACACACGGCAGGAGAATTAGGGGATAAAGAGCACAAGGAGAGAGAGAGACAGAGAGAGAGAGAGCAGGCGAGATAAATAATAATGGGCAAAAGGGTGAGAGTGACATGAGGATGAGGGAGCGAGGGATGAGGATGAAGGTCAATAACGGTTGGATGAGAGACTAGAAAGTGAGAAGAGGAGGAGAGAGAGCAGAGAGCCGCTGGAGCAGAGTGGAGCGATGGAGAGAAGAGAAGAGGAGGGATGGTATGGGGGAGTTGAAGAGAAGAGAAGAGGAAAGAAAAGTTCAAGAGATGGAACGAGAAGAGAAGAGGCGAAGAGAAGGGAAGAGAAGAGTAGAGGCGAAGAGAGTGGAGGGAGGGCGAGTGTGACGACCAGCAGAGATAAACGACAGGCCATGATGTGGCAGGAAGCCGGACGATTGGACTAAAATATTCATACGACTCGATGACAATTGGTCTGGAGACAGCGTCGCCACGGCAACGGGATGAGAGGACAGCGGAGAGGCGGCGAACCGATGGGGGGGCTGCTGGGGGGGGTTGGACTGTGAAGAGGGCTGGAGAGGTGCGGAAGGAAGAGAGGTTGTTATAGGAAAGAGTGGAGGAAGAGGAGGAGACAAGAGGAAGGAGCAGGCACACGACGCGGCGGAAGTAAAAATAGAACGAGAGGAGATGAAGGGAGGGGAGAGAGAGAGAGAGAGAGAGAGAGAGAGAGACCGGGGGGAGGTTGGATTGACATCAGAAGTTTTTCCTCTTTGTCTGCCGTTTGGAACTTGCGATTTTGGAAGTCTCGTGAAATTCTCATCAGATTCATAAGATTTTAGGAGAATTACGGTTTCACTCCATTCAGTGGAAACAACTGCAAGTCGCAATTGATTGTACTTTGTGGAAATTTTAGAAATGTCGCTTTTATTTTGCGAAAAACTGTCGCGGAAACGCAGCTAGCTGCTCCGGCAACAGGCTTCATGAAGCTAACTGGCATCCCCACATATTCTAACACCTTGATATATAAGATATTTTAGCATACATAATATTTAATCATAATGATAAAACAAATAACTACAATGTATTTGATAATAATAATAATTATAATATAGTTAGATTCTATGACTTATTTGCATCTATTTTCATAGTTTTTTCTCCAGCTTTCTGCTGCCCTGCAGCGCCCCCTGGCGGGCTGCGGCCCCCACTTTGACAGCCACTGCTCTATAGGAAAATATAGCCAATGGCTTTGACCGCCCAGGCCACGCACAGCCAATCCCCAGCCCCCCAGTGGTGCCAGGGGGCTGCCAGGCACTGCTTGCTGGGCCACCAGCGGGTCGCGCCCTGGAACTGGGTCGTGTGGAGGGGACGCTGTGTTCCGCCCTGAGTTCAAGGTCTGCCAGTGGCTCACAGGGGCCCGAAGGGTGATGAAGATGTAGAGAATGGTGCATCAGTCAGCGTGGGTCAGAGAGGTCAACACAAGCAGCAGCTGCGTTTCCATGACAGTTTCTCGCAAAATAAAAGCGACGTTTCGAACGCTTGAACAATTCTAAAATGTTACCACTTGATGTCGCTGTTTCTTCTTTATATGAAATCTCGAAAAAAAATATTCCACACTTAACCTTTCTAACTTTTTGTGCTGTCTTTTACGATCTATATATCTGTGTCACTTCCTCTGTAAAGTGTGTTTAGCGTGCGTGCACTCCACTGTCTACCTCCGGCTGAGCCTGGCCGCCATGAAAGAGCGGCGATGGAGGTCAGCAGACCGTCAGAGATATCGGAGATGAGCGCAGCGCAACAGCCGACGTTTTAGCCATAGATGAAGCGTTTACTGACTCACTAACACCCGGCGGTTGTAGGGCATCGATGAGATCAGGAGGCGACTGTTTGGAACCAGGTTACTCTTTCCCAAGGACGTTCTATTGTTTTTTGTTTTTTTTTAACGGAAGCCTTTAGGTCTGACTGGGTGTTTTAGAATGCCTCTCAATATCAGGCTTCAGCTTTATTGCCTTTATTGTGGCTAAAAGTCGAAGGACTAAAAATAAAACACCAATGTACCGATGACAGTCAGCCATTAAAAAGAGGAAACAATCACCTGATCGTTGTAAGTGAGAGAAAAAGTGGCTTTCAAGCCAATTAACACCACCGCTCAAAATGGATATAGTTAATGTAATTAGTGGTAAGATAGAGAGAGAGATGGAGAGATGGACGGAAACTGCTGCTGGTGTCCTGCCATGACACTGCTGATCTATAATTACCGGGGATGTATTTTTAAACGGATGCAGTTTAAAAATCAATAAATGACTTGCAGGAAAATATCCCAGGATGCAGCGGTGTTGTGGTGATAAAAGCTTAAAAAAAAAAAAAAAAAAAAAAAAAAAATCTCTTCACGGTAAAAGCTTTAACGGGGCCAGATTACAGTCAGATTTTTCCAATTGGGAGCAGTAGGTTAAATTTTCCCCTCGGGGCAAACAACACGTATGACACATGATAATTAAAATGCTCCACTTGAGAAGCCAAACAGCTGAGAGAACCGTCAGAGACATCCCAGGCAGAATGTTTCTGCTGCTTTGCCCTTTTATTCCTTGTTGTTTAAAAAAAAAAACACACACACACACACAATGAATCATCGACCGTGTTCTAAATAAATGTGTGCATGTGCATTTTATTTACCCTCATATTGGCAGAACCTTACGGTTGTTGAGTTTTTCAACATTTTTTTTTACTTTTGAACTGCTAGATTTCACGGTGGGAACCTCCGTCACTGTTGTTTTCTACGGAGAAAAAATTCAAGATGTGTAAAGTCAAGTGTAGTACAAGGTTTAAATGGTGGGGGATGTTTTTTTTGCCGAGCTACTATTGGTTCTCTCATCCACGCTGGGAAGAATTTTTTTTTTTTTTTCTCTCCCTACTTTCAAAAGAAAAACTCAGCGTGAAGGCCACGTCAATAAAAAGACACAGAGCGAGTGTGTTCCGCCCTCAGTATGTGCACTTGACTGTCACACAGAGACAGAGGGCAGCGTGATCCAGGCAGGCTGGATGTGCCATTACAGCAGCGATCGCAGCGTGGAGAGTTCACTCAGACAAGTCGGCGCTGAAAGCCGCGTCTTTTCTCGGCGTTATGTTTGGCTGCAGCCTGAAAACGATCTGCTCCTCCTCAGACGTTACAGGAATGAATAGCGGAGGCCGGGCAGGTGATCGGAGAAACGGAGCCTCCTGCTGGTCGCTGGCGAGGTGGCGGGATTGGGGGTTGAAAAAACTTATCGGAAGCAAGCAGTATCGTGGCAGGAAGCTGGCGTTCATTTTTGTATCGCGATCTGTGGGGGGGGGATTGCTTTTAGGCCGCTAGGAATTTTTGGCTGCAGTACCTCAAGTGGCCACACCGCCGTATGGTCAATCCAGCTTCCAGTTCTTAAAAATATAAGAATGACATTATTCTTGATTGATCGTTCTGTTAGAGGTTAAGTGTGTAATACTTGGAGTATTTGAGAAGAAACAGAGACATCTGGTGGTCACATTGTAGATTGCAGCGTCCAAACCTGGATACCTCCACCACCTTTTTCTTCTTTATTTGAAGATGCCAGCGTTCAACCTAAATACAAAACATACTGTCAGGCAGCTGGAATGTCCACACCAGGCTTCCTTAGAAATCTGGTGGTGCAAGATGGCAGCTAACTGGGAGCGAGACCAAATTTCATTCATTGTACTGCGATTATACACTTTTATTAATGTATTAATGGGCAGTATATTTAGCGTTTACCAATCTAAAGCTAAATACTACACACTTTAAGACCTTTAAGAACTGATTGACTTATTAATTGTTTGAAACCAACATCCTTGAAGCCTCAGACCGTCCAATGCATTCACACCAGAATCTAAGCCACCATCAGAAAAGGAAAAAACAAAATCATACATTCTTCATGATGGACCAGGCATCAGTAGTGAACCATTATAATTGAATATAAGGATGCACTGCAGTTTAACACTGAAGTGAATCCTTGAGTCGTTGAAACCCCACAGTATCACACAAGGCTAAAGAGTGCAGTAAATACTGCAGTGTGACAGAAGATGCCGGCCCCAGTCTGAGGTCTCACTTGTACCTTTTATATTGTCATTTGTAATCGGCCACATAGTTGCAGTGCTGTCCAGACTGAAGACCAGAAAAAGAGGCTTCAGATTGCCGAACCCTTCCAAAGTCGACGGCGTCACTTCATTCTTCCTAAGCAATTTTACCGCCATCAGATTCGGAGAAGTGGTCAGATTGCTCAGATTGTTCTCCGCTGCCGAGGTGAGAGTGCGTTCCCACCTCCTCGCACAAGGTCTCTGATTCTCATCCGTCCGAGCTGGAGACGTTCCTGTCCGGTCCTCCGCACTTGACCCCGGCGCAGAGTCGTCCGTCGCTGTGACGTAGAAACTTGCAGATCATCTGCGGGTGCATGATGATGCTTAGCTAACGCTTCCTGCCGGCAGGGCCGGCGGCGCCGACCCATGACATCCAATCACCACTGCACTCTGTGACCTTGTGGATGACGGCAAGCATCAAGGCCACGAGGCACACCAGAGGAATGTTCTGTACGCGTGCGTGTGTGTGTGTGTGTGTGTGTGTGTGTGTGTGTAAGCGGTTAGTTTCCACTGCAAACTTGTTTTCAGACTGTTGATAGACAACATTCAAATGTCCCACTGTGTTAACGGTCCAGTGTGTAAAGTTTGGGGATTTTGAGGAAGAAACAGCGACACCAAGTGGTTACATTTTAGATTGCAGGCGCTCTTGGCTTGCCAGTGAGCGACAGTGAGTGGCCTGCGAGCATCCAAACCAGGCAGCTGGATTGTCCACACCAGGCTTCCGTAGAACCTTCCTTAGATCCATCTGCTGCTGCTCCGGCGCCCTCCTCTGGCACATTTTAGAACCCATTGTTGGACCCACCAGTCTAAAAGTTCACCCAGCCCTGGTCTGAGGCCAAGTTTGTAACTGATAAATTGTGAACACTGAATTCCAACAGACCTCTAACCTGCTGCTGCTGCTGCTGCTGCTGCTGCTGCTGCTGCTGCTGCTGCTGCTGCTGCTGCTGCTGCTGCTGCTGCTGCTGCTGCTGCTGCTGCTGCTGCTGCTGTGCTCTCTCCCTGCAGATCTACGAGCAGGACGACCTCTCGGAGCAGATGGCCAGTCTGGAGGGGCTGATGAAGCAGCTCAACGCCATCACCGGCTCCGCCTTCTAACCCCCCCGACCCCTCGACCCCTGACCACAGCCCCTCCCCCTCACCCCAGCCTCCTCCTCCTCTCCTCCGCCACGTTCCCAGTCCGAAAGTCGTGATGTCACCTGATTTTTTTTTCCCCCCGCACGCTGCCGGTCGGAACCGAGGGCGGCCGATCTTCCCGCGAAAGAAAACAACAACCGCAGACTTCCATCCTCGGCGGTGAGGCCGCTCCTCCCTTCGCTCCTCTCAGCCTCGGGTTCCGTCGGCGGGCGGGCCGGATCAGATCGGATCGGATCGGATCGGATCGGATCGGAGGGAATTGAACAACAAGAACAACGACGACAAAAAAAAAAAAAAAAAAAACCAAGCTTGGACTCCAGGAAGGAGGGCGGAGGGCTTTGTAGGAGCTCTAACTGAAACCCCCTCTTGACCTCAAACTAGACGGAAGAAAAAAAAACAAACTGCTCAGCACCTGGACTGCTGGACACAGGACAGCAGTGGAACTCTGTGATCCCTCCCGTCTCTTTTTGTTTTTTTTTTTCACTTTCTTTGGTGGTATTTATTAGCGTCCTCCTCCGCTGAGCTCCTGGAGACTCCACGACTGTGACTGTACCTCACTTCTTACTCCTCACCACGATGACCGACGGAAGTATTTCCAAAGTAACTCATCCGGTTTCCTTTTTGTTGTTTTTTTTTCTTTAGATCTGATCAAATCCTTTCATAATGCACCAGAGAGAGAGAGAGAGAGGGAAGAAAAAAATAATGATAATCAGAGATGGAAAATCCACCCTGGGCGGTTGTTTCCTGGAGGTTTTCTCTTCTGACTAACTGGACCCTCTTCGGTGTCTCTTCTTTTCTTTTTTTTCCTCCTCCTCCTTCTTCTTCTTCTTTTCATGCGTTGAACAAAACCCGTTTGGACTCCCCGACCCAGCTGTGTGCCGTGCACTCTGTCAGAGCCGCAAGAGAAAAGAAAAACAGGGTGAGATTTTTAAATGAAAACACAAAAGAAAACAAATATAATCAGCATCCAGTGGATTTTTCTAGAAGCCGCCGCCGCCGCCGCCGCCGTCTCCCTCTGTTGCTGCTCGTCACCGACCAACCTTGACTCCTCCGTTCCAACCCCGTCCAGAACCTGAAGACACGGGCTTGTAAAAAAATGATATTTTTCGCAAATACGACTGAGGGCCTTATTACCGCAGAGCCGCTGCTCTCCTACAACTGCTGTTCCATCAGTAATGATTCCTTGTGTCTGTTTGTTTTTGTCCAATGAATTTCTTTGGTATGGAGAAAACACCTTGTGAAATTTTATTTATTTATTTCTTTTTATTTGGCTAGATTCACTCTACACACAGTGGATGCAGGAAATAATTTGCGGCGGGAAACTGAAAACACGGCTGGTGATGATTGAAGCGGTGCAATTTTTATTTCTCCCAAAAAAAAAAAAAAATGTAAGCAACGCTGTTGGATTTTGTGACTCTCTGCGGACGTTCATCGGCTATTGTGCGGTTTAATTATCTTCTCAGACGGCCTCGCTCCACTTGATGCTGGCCGCTGATTGCTTATTTTGTGACGCTTATTACAAATTCAATCCCTTAAAATGCCCCCGTTTGCTTTATTATTGAGACAGAGGGGCCAAAAATGCCAAATTATCCATTTATTTTTATTAGCTAAGGGAGGGAGTGGGGAATAGCAGGTGGCTGTCACTTTAATCAACATATTGTCACTTCCACAGATTTATGTTTTTGTGATGAAAAGAAAAGTCAGAGGGAGAGAGAGAGAGAGAGAGAGAGAGAGTGGATTGATATTCAGACCTGGTTTGGAGGTCCAGGCTGCGGTGGGTTTGGGTCGGGATGAATCTCAAGAATTCATTATAAAAGCATTTTTCTGAGATTATAATTCAAAGTCAGATCTCAAAGGTCTGCGCAGCCAGTAGTGGGGAGAGTCCCGGGGGGCCGAGGAGGAGGAGGAGCGAAGGTGAACCACACAGCGAGCCGGTGGGCGACTCCAGGTTCAAACTCATCAGCGCATCTCTGGCGACCCGACCGGGCCGAGCCGAGCCGAGCCGAGCCGAGCCGAGCCGAGCCGGAGGTTTTTGTTATCTCTCACTCTGAACCTGCTGAAGGAAGCGGCTCGTTCGCACTCACTCAGAGGGTTTCAGCCAAGAGCTGCAGACAGACAGACAGACAGACGGACAGACGGACAGACGGAGGGTGATCCGGCTCTGCCGAGCCAGACGGGAATTTGATTTGAAGGGAAGGAAGGAGACGTAATTTCCTAATTTTAAGATCTGCTGCGGAAAAATTAAATGGTCCATCAAAAGGAGCTTCTCTCCCTTTTAGCATCGAAGCGGGAGTGAGATTTGAAAAGGGGGGGCATTACTATTAAAGTCTCACCTGGAACATTAGAACTTCATTAATTTGTCATTTCTCTCCAACCTCTTTATTTAACTCCTGTCTTGAATGATCCAAACGCCGCTGAACATCTGTGAAGAGCACGTCTAGCTAGTGCTGCTTGTTATTTCTGGGGGGGGGGGTGTTCTGTTTGTGTGGATTTAGGTTGCCGATGAGATGAATTCTACATTTTTACGTGCCTTTACTTTTCACCCAAGTCATCCTCAGCCGAAGACGTCGTCCTTCTTCGCTTGTCGTCGCTTTTTATTTGGAGTCCTTGTGAGAAGTTGAAGAGCGCCGCGCTCGGTTTGCCCACCGTCCGCCGCGCGGCCAGCTAGCGGTGATGGAGCGAGACGCGCAGCTTCCGCTGAGGCTGACCGCCGTCCTCTTTAAACAGATTCCACTGAAAACTCCCCCAGGTGTCTGGAGCGAAAAAACAGACAGAACGTTGTAGACCTGAAATATTACGAAAACAAATCATGAAAAATGGAGTTAAAAACCAAAAAATATCTCACGTAAAAAAAAATAAGACCTGGGAAATAAAAAAGAAACCTTTGCAAATTAAATAAGATATCTGTGTGTGGAATAGAAGAGGGAGAGAGAGGAGAGAGAGAGAGAGAGAGAGAGAGAGAGAGAGAGGAGAAGCAAAGTCTGCCATCAGATGTCTTAATGGCTCTTAGAAGACGCGGGAGGCCAGTTTTGATTTGTGCTGCACAGTTGGAGAAACAAAAACACAAACAAAAACAAAACAACAGCGTTTGTGTTTGAATCAGGCAAAAAAAGCCAAAACAAAAAGTCCAGATTGCAGGTCAAAGGTCAAGGCCGTGTGTGTCCGTTCAGCTGTTCTCCTCCTTTATGTCCATGTATATTATATTTTACATTGCATAACTTAGATATTTGTGTATACGTGTGGTGATTAAGCTCATTAAGTTCCTTTTTCTCATGCAGTTAGTTGCGCAGAAATCGCAGGGAAATTAAAAAAAAAAAAAAAATGGGTGTCCTGTTGAAACGACGAGGGGCCACTTGTGCATAACATTGAGTAACATAACGTTGAGTTTGTAATTGCCGAAGTTCTTGATCCGTTTTCATTTTCGCAGTGACAAAAGTGAAAATTTAGCCCCAAACACAGGGAACTAAACAAGACCTCACAATTTAGATTTTCTTATTTATTTTAGCATCTACATGACAGAATGCTGGTTTTTAACAGTGTACAGCTCCAATAGAGTAGGAGAAACTTTTTTATGATCAAATTTAATATATTATTATTACTATTATTGTTATTATTATTATATGTTCTTTAAAGTATTATTTATAATCACGTCACTAAAAATGTAAATTTAGTTTAGAGTAAAACAAAATAAGGACTTATGTGCTTTTTCCGTCTTTTTATTATTCACTGTCTGAAAGGTTTCAATATTTTTGTAAGTAATGTTTGGAGGCGGTTTGTCGTCAGGTCGGCTCACTCTGAGCTCACACAGTCACCACCAACCTCCTGTCTTTGTTCCTGTGTCCGTCTTTACCTTCCTGAAGCGAACCTGCTCCCACTGTGGCTGTGGTTTAAAGTCCGGCCAACACAGTCAGACATTGTTCAAGGTCAACATTTAAACTCACCTTTCACTCTGCTTCATTTTCGTTGCATCTTAGGATGGCAGCCTTTGCTCATCTAAAATTTTCTTTAAAAAAAAAAAAAAAAAATAATAATAATAATAATAAGTTTTGGGAAATGTGCACTCCCGTGCCAGTCAGTCACTTCAAATAAAGCCTAACTGTCCAGGCACCACATTGTTGAGATCGAACAACACAAACCACAGTGACGTGGTGGTTTTCTAAAGGATTGAGTTGTGGACAGAGGTGGTCTGGAGTAAACGGGCTGACGGGTAAAGAAACACGCCGTCCTCTCTCCATCTGTGAAGGGCCGTCCCACGGTGACTGTGTGAAACTCAGAGACAGCAGCCGCACCTGATAAGGTGCAAACCGAGGAGGCTCAGCTTCCTCCTTTCAAAGGGAAGCTCAAATTCATTAACTTCTTTCCTTGAGCGCTGCACTTCTGTGTGGGAACCATTGAGGATCAAAAAAGGAAACAAATTACACGGTCAAATAAATAAATAAATAAAAGACGGTGAAACTGGTTTTGGGTCGTGATGACTTGAAAGTAGCCCAGTGTTGCAGTGAAATCAACTTTTAACAGTCGCAGCGTGGACAGCTCCAGGTCAGAAGTGGCACAGACAGAAAATCATTGTGTGGAAATAATATTAAAACGATTCAGGCCTCATCTTGGCAGAGTGAGAATTGCCAAATTAAAACTGCCCTTCTCATCCACTCGTACTCACAGTTGCTTTATTTCTAAAAACGTCACTGTATGATAGAGGAGCTGACGGACGGACGGCTCTGCGTCGAGTCCATTTAGGCTCAGCCGTCTCTCCAGAAAAAGGTCCAAGCGGTCATCGGCCAGATTAGTCTCGTGTCTTCGATGCTTCAAAATGTGCATTTTTTTGTTTTCCTTGAACCGACAGAAGAAAAGACGATGGTGAAGATGGTGTATCTCAGATGAAGTGAAGTGAAGTTTCTATCCACAATGTTGTATACAATTACTGGTTTTGTAATACACTGTAGAACAGTCACATAGTCCTTTTTTATAGAGATGTTATTTCAATGGTGCATTCTTTTCTTTTCTTTGATAAATAAAGTTTTGATACAAAAGCAGTGACTTGTTTCTTTTCCCGGGAGCAGTGGGTCAGTAATGCCAGTCATCACTATCTGTCATCCATTTACTGAACCTGATCACCATCTGCTATACTAGGTCCCTGAGACTGAGCACTTTTTGCTATAGCTCCGCCTTAAAGGGTTTTTTTTAATGATGGCTGAATTTTGATCATTTATTCCATCAAATCAGCCGCAGCCTCGAGTCCAGCATCCTGGAGCAAAACCAAGTTAGTGCGATTACCATAGCAGTCCTGAACGGTCTAACAACCCTTAACCCTTGAGTCTACCCACCCTGAGCAGGGTGAACTCGGAGGATCCGGTTCCAGAACGGCCGAGTTGAACCAGTTCAATCAACTCTGAGTAGGTTCGCCTCAAGTTAAAGCGGCTGCACCACGACGGCGCATTAAAGAAAGGCCGATAATACGAGTCACCATGGCAACCTCAGCCCACTGGAACAAGACATTTTCATCCTACCCCCCCCCTCCATATGGTGAATTATAACATGGGTGGGGAACACAGCTGCAGTAACAAAGGAGAAAAGTGTCATGGGAGAAAATTACAGATGAGTAAATGCTCGACTTTAAACGTTATTCA
The DNA here is from genome assembly GCA_009823395.1 of Thamnaconus septentrionalis. Classification (NCBI taxonomy): domain Eukaryota; kingdom Metazoa; phylum Chordata; class Actinopteri; order Tetraodontiformes; family Monacanthidae; genus Thamnaconus; species Thamnaconus septentrionalis. The sequence continues at coordinate 2,978,435 of CM020518.1, forward strand.
AATGGACATCAGTGAAAAGGCTTTGAATCGTGCTGCAAAAAATCTCACTTTTTAGTTCGGCTCATCTCCACCGGCTTGAAAAAAACGCAAGCGTTGGGGCTAACATTTTGTTTGTGTTGTTTTATCAATATGCGCCGTCCCTCGGTCAAACTAACTAAACCAAGTAGTCATTTGTGAATTTATAATTTGACAGCCAATATGCAACTCGCTACAGGTTCCTCCACAACACAGCGTCTGCACACAACCAAAGCAGCGTCGATTTATTGGGCCAGAGGGCAGCACTCGGCCGCAGCGCACATTAAACGCGGCCCTGATTGGAGGAGCAACAGCATTTCAGGGAGGCGACACAAAGAAGAAGGAAAAAAAAAAGGGCCCCTGCCATCAAGCAGGTTGGCTTCAGTGGTGCCCCAGCAACAGACTCGGATTCTTTGCAAAAATGAACTGAAAAATCAGAGTTTTTTTTATACATGTTTTTCACAAAACCCACGTTCTGGATTATCCCCCAGAAGCAGGACCCCCAGAGGTCAATATGGTCCCAACTTGACTCAGTGAAAAGCAACAAGAAGGCATACAAACCAGGAGACAGCAGGTAGGTGGGTAGACAAGAGGTAGACAAGAGCATGCAAAGGATCAATGAATCAGCAGGGATTCACACACAAGAAGCACTCGTTTCTGACTCACCCTGTTCTACCCCTGTTCCTAATTCCTGGGACTTTGACTTGAACTAAAAAAAAAAAAAAAAAGATCCTGATCATTTCTTCTGTTTTGTTGTGATTCGTCTTTGATATTTCATTCCTCGGCCTTGTCTCGGTCTCCACACTCTCCAGTCTTGATGAGGTCTTGGTCTCGGTTGGTCCGCTCTTGACTGCAACACTGTCACAACCTCGGAATGAAAGCCTCGCGTCCTGGAACAGAGCCATTTACAACATTCATATCCCATTCTGGTCATCGGGCTGTCACACCTTGTCGGGTAATTCTTCCCGTTAATTATTCATTACCATTCCATTTGTAATTGTCGCCGGAGATTCGCTCACAGCCGAGCAATAAAGGACCTGCGCTGTCGGTCAGGGTCCTTCCTCAGTGTGAGGGGTTTATGGAGAGACATTACAATGCAGACATAAAAACAGTGATTAATTGACGCACTGATAGATTCTTTTTGGCTGCAGGGACACGGGGTGACCTTTGAAATTATGTCTGAGACTATTTAACGTTGACAAATATGTGACCCACACAAGGAATTCTTCTCTGGCAGATAGCAGAGCGGCGAGGCGGTCGGGAATATTTCCAGCGACTGAGACCTTCGGTGCACAGGCAGCCGCACCACAAAAATATATATTCTCTTTTGTTGATTACGTTTTGAATCTATCTTGTTACATAATTTAAAATGTATATGTATATATATATATAAATATATATATTTGTCCTTCCTATTATGTTTGGGTATTTTCTTCTTCTGCCTCTTTTACTGAGAGCAGGCAGAAGAGTTGGAGAAGGGCAGCTTTTTGGCCCCGGCTGAGGGAAAGAACAGCCAACAACCCTATCAATAGCCACAGGGGGCGACACCTGTCAGCTGCAGGGGCTGATGGGGAGACGTTCCTGTCACTGCTCCGCCGCCAGGAGGCGCTCCAGGATGAAAGGAGTTGAGGCGAATGGCGCTTTCTAGTTCTTGTGTAGCCCCTGTGGGAGTTAAGTTATGTATGATGGTGCAGACATGTAAATCAATGTGTATTAAATGTAGTTCATAAAGAATATTTTAAAAAAATGTGATGCATAAATATATATAGTTAAATAAGTTAGACTATTTAGAACTTTAAAAGGTCAAGACCAACAGAAAGTTTTCAGTTCATTAATATATATTTTTATTTAAAAACAAACAAAAAAAAAAAAAACAGATGAAGCAGCGTGTATTTTTTTGGTAGTCTAACTTGCTACCTGTTTATTTTATGTCCGTTATTTCGCTTCTGTTTGACAGTTGCTTGTTATCGAACTAACTCGCGAGCCAATCAGAGTGAGCGTTTCAGGAGGGGGGCGGGACTAGTGGCACAGGTGGTGCGGCGCGTGGTGAACACGCAGAGACAGAGACGCATCTCGAACAGAGAGTGGAGACGGCGGCGTGGTGTTGGGAATCCTTGTGTGGAGTTGGAGTTTTTCTGTCGTCCCGCTAATGAGGTAAATCTAATGTGTACCCCAGTGTTCTGTGCTACCGCTAGTTCACAACATGCTAACTGTATAGTGACGGTTGCGGAGCAGTGACAGCGACGATATGTTAGCATGCTGCTTGCTGCTAACATATCATCGCTCGTTAGCAACATGCTAACTAGCGATGATATTTATATAGCATTAACGTGCTTGTATTTGAAGCTGTATGCAAGCTAATGCTAATTTACATGAGGCAGTGTCTGATAAAGCCGCTCAGTTCACGAATTATGTCGCTTGTGACCCGCAGGAGAGAGGAGAGGACGGACGGTGGAGAGAAAGAGAGAGAAAGAGAGCCGGGTTTCCAGCGGACGGCCTCGCCGTTCCTTCTTCTTCTTCGCCACTGCGCCATTGCCCGCGTGGTTGACTGCTGCCGCCGCCGACATTGCCACGCTGTTACTGCCATCCTTTTGTTTCAATTTCATCGTGACTGGACAATCTGGGAGTCGTGAGTATGAACAAAACCTACTGTACCACGTGCTTTTATTTTATTTTATTTTTTAATTTTTTCAGCTCGTTTGCGTTGATGTTCTTTATGAATGTGTGTGGGCCCACATTATAAATTTGAGTTTCACCAGAACAATACAATTTAAAGTCCAACCTCGTTATTGAAAAGTGAAATATTTATTTTAGTGTGAAAGGAGTGAATTATTTTTTTTTTGTTGGCTTGAAAATGAGTGCCAAAAAAAAAAAAAAACGTACGCAAGTCATTGCACATGCTAAACATTCACAAAGCTGCGAAGCTAAGCTGCTAATCTGCTGATGGGGGGGGCGCGTTGAGGATTTCATCTGTCAAACGTGCGAAACGGCACGGCAGTCAATTACATGTGTTCCGGCTTGATTTCTGCCAACCACACAACACACAAAATATTGGGCGGAGAGGATGCAAATAAATTATTCATTGCGCGATGCGATTTTTTTCCAAAGCTGAAAGCGATTGTGGCCGCTGTTTTTGTGTCATGCGGTGTATTTGCCACATACGAGGCAACCGATGGCGAGTGGATCTTTTTTTTTTTTTTGGCATAAAGCCCTTTAAAAAAAAAAAAAAAAGGCAGCGTAAACACCTTAATCAAACCAACAACACAACTTAACTACTATACATATACGTGTGTATATAGATAGATGGAGAGAATTAGAACTGGTATCGGTGTTGTGGTCTTGGCACGTATTTTGAGTACGAGTACGCAACCACCGATATCGGTACCGATACCAATACTGGCATCGGTAGTGGTTCATCCCTCCCTTTAATTAACATTTCTAATATTTTATTAATATGACTTGATCAGGATGCTTTGAGTGCTTTTAAATAATGCAACAAGTCAGACATTTCAAATAATAATCCTGTCACACTTGTATCACAGTGAACCGCTCACAGGATTCCTGGGAGGGGGTGGAGGGGGGGGTGTAATGATTCTTAGCATGGCCCTGTGCTAGACATCCGGTTGAAGTCTTTAACTTAACAAGTGACAAACAAACAATGTAGTTGTGTTGATGTATTCACATTTCTCAATACAACAAGGAATAGCGCACAGAGACAGAGTGGACGCGATGATCAGGGCTTTTTGTTTTGACTTGTTTTAATTGTGTTGCAGTTGTGTAGCATTTTCAATTTAAAATAATAATAATAATAAAAAAAAAGCCCCAGCAAAGTCGGATGAATAATTCACGAGCCACTCCTTTCTCACTCTGTGCCTGAGTATATGAAGGGGGCAGGAGGCCGTGTGTATTATGTGTATGTTAATCCCCTCAGTTTTGCCGCTGATTTCCTTCGTCAAGCGTGAGAGAGTAATTAATCAGATCTGAAATGAGATTCTGGAATTAAAACCAGCGAGTGAGCGATGCAGTGTGTTTGTGTGTGTGTGTGTGACTGTGTCACTAGTGTAGTCCTAATGAATTCTGACAGCCAAATTATACCAGCTTCCTCATCATCATCATCCTCATCATTTCTCTCCTTTCTTTCGCTCGGTCCTCTTATTTTCCCTCAGTGTGCTCTTCCTTCTCAGTGAGACCAAGTCGAGCTCTTTAACCCTAAAAACGAACTCTGTATTGATTGGTTTATTTTGCGTCCAGGCCAGAGCTGATGCTGCTGTGATTTTTCTTCATTAATAGTGCAGAACTTCCAACCGCGCTCCATCCATTTATGTATAATTTGATTGCCGTGCAAGGCAAAATGTAATGAACCAAATATTTCAAATGAGGACTTTGCAAGTACAGTGACGCTAATACATTTTTTTTTATTTATTTTACAACATATTCTAAATAAGCCACAGATGCTCTACTGGTGGTAGAAGCAGCCAGACAAAGCCTGCAAGGCATCCTGCTGTAGTTGCTGCATTAGTCCCTTCCCATTTGCTTGCAATTACTTTTGCATGATGGTCTGTGGAAGTAATTCAGGAAGGCAACTCGAGATGCACCTGTAGTCCCAATGCCTCAGTCTCAGCTGCTGTGTGGGACCTGATGTTGGTTTCCCCCTATTGCAATCCTGCCTGAGGCACCAAGAAGACAGAGGCCAGACTTGTAGGCTGTTGGGCCGCTAACATTGCAACACATCGTTAGCCATATCAGTTGGCTGTTTATGAGTGAGTGAGGAGTTGGGAGTAGGGACATATAGGATTGAGGCAAGGCTTCAGGTTCCAGGTAAAAGAATGAGGAGTCATACTTGGTATTCCTGAGATGCTTGACCCGTCGTCTGTTTTGTTTACTTTACTAGTTCTCTTTATTTTTGTAGACTTTTTTTTCCGTACCATTCTAATCCTGTCCTACTTGGATTTATTGTATGCGAGACTCCCAAATCCACTGCATCTGTATGTTTATTTTATTTTTAAATATTTAATTTTGTTTTTCGTGGATGCAAGCCAAAATAAGCACTGGAACGTTGTGTCTGCCTGTATAAGATATCCGGTCTCAATAGAAAAATTAAAAAAAATAGAAATAAAACGGAGTGGTTTAAAAAAAGAAAGCGAGCTCTGCAGCTTCTCTGCTTCCTCCACATGCCAGAGAAGAGCCAGAGCTCCAGCCCCCATCCTCTTCTCCTTCTATAGACGACCAAGTCATCAAAAAATGAATCGGGATTAGAAAGAGGACTGGGAACGCCTGCCAAACCCCGACTCCCCCACCTCCCCCCCACGCCCAGCTGGGAACAACAAGGGGAGCCAACGGCTGCTCCCAGGCCAAACAAACAAGAAACAATCCTGAAGGTGCAGTGTGTTTAAAAAAAAAAATAGTAGCATTTATTGGCAAACGCTTGGTATGCTATTCATCAAAATGGTTGTGCAAGTGAATAATTACAGTAAAGTGAATGTGGTTTGGTTTTCCTACACATAAAATGGCTCTTTCATGGGTACAGATAGCAAGAGCGGTGCTCACAGGTGGTGACCATCTTGCACTGCCAACAGTATTGACCAGGCTTGGGTGCTCGCATCGTCCTCAAAGGAACCAGATGCTGAAAGCAAATGGTTATTCACCGTCACTGAAATGCAGTGGAACCTTTTAATATTCATATTGGTCATTGTTGCTTTCTTGATGGAAATTATACAACCTATATTTATACGTCACGTTACGCTAAGTCCCATCCCCTACTGTTGTAGTACTGGAGATTGGTCTCGGTCTCTTTAAGGTCTTTTTAAGGGTCCCAGTCAAGGCTTTTTTACTGGGTCTTGTCTTGGTCTCGGTCTGGACCGGGTAATGTCTTGGTCTGGGTTGGTGCCGTCTTTGACTACAACACTACCGTCCCTCCCTGTGGTTACTGTTGCTATTTCCTAGCAAGTTTTCATTCACATGACGTCAGCTGGCATTTTTGGTAAACACACCCCCAAGGACATAATGTCCAAATTCTGGATTAATAGTTCTGACACATCATAGAGGTAGAAGGGTTGCGTTAGGGCAACTGGACTTGTTTTGTGATCTTGAAGACGTTTGGTCTTCAGTTAAAAAAAAAAAGAACTGTTTTTTTTTTTTTTTTTTTTTTTTTGTCCCCTTGGATGAGAGGCCAAACGTCTTCAAGATCACAAAACAGGTCCAGTTGCCCTAACGCAACCCTTTTACCTCGAGATGATCTGGATGACTGAGAACCTTCACAGACGACGTATCAGAGAACTAAAGAGCGAGGACGGAGAGCTTTGCACTTCAGCCGCAGACGAGTGAAGCTGACGCCCTAATCGATGGATCGCTCTTCTCGTTGCAGACAAACGCATAAAAGACCATTTTTGCATTTTAGCCAGAGATTGGCCCAGCGATAATAGCCGGTGTTAGCTGCTTTTTATTGCCAGATAACGCTGGCGATGGCTGGCTATTATCCTGTTTAGGGCTAATATAGCTACCGATTGCTAATGTTTTTTATGGCCAGTTGATGCTTTTAGCACCGCTAGCACCGCTGCTTAAAGATCAGTGTTGATCTTCTGCATCTGGCTCTTCCTTCTTTCTGCTTCTGTACGCTGCGACACCACACTTCTGCCGTACAAGACATTGTAACCTTATTGAGTCCGACAGCAGCTTGTGTGATTTCTATTTACCATGAAAATGAAAAAAAAAAAAAAAAAAAAGGTTAATCCAACATCACCTGAACAATAAATAAAGACGAGAACGATGCCAATGGATCCAAACGGGACGTAAACCTGAAATCTGCTTGATTTTTATTGAAAAGAGGCCGAGTGAACGGCTGTTCTGCTCCGTCTCCCCACTCAGTCTTCTTTATGATTGCTCAGAATGAAACACATTAATAAAGTATGTCAGCGATTGTGCCGGACCGAACGTCAGGCTAATTTCCTGCTGAATGCTGATTCAGGCTAATTTCACTCTCTCTCTCTCTCTCTCTCTCTCTCTCTCTCTCTGTCTGTCTGCTGTCTGTCTGTCTGTCTGTCTGTGTCTGCAGCAGTCTGTCTGTCTGTCTGTCTCTCTCTCTCTCTCTCTCTCTCTCTCTCTCTCATCAGCAACACAGCTGCAGAATGAAAAGTCTCCTCCGGTTCTCTACTGTCTTCATGTATCTATGGGTGCTTTGTCATGGGGGGGGTTCAACCCTGCAGCAGACTGAAGGTGATGAAGGCAGCGTTCAGAGGCTGAAACCAGGTTCAGCATCAGTGAGCCTGTGATGTGCTGCGTCATCATTGTTGAGCTGCGTGTAATTCTTGCTCGTCCTTCCCTTTTGGTTGACATGAGCTCGGCCATATGTGTATATATATATACTACATGTATGTATATAAAATACATAAATATAGAATCATTTTTTGGGTCACGTGCGCCATTTCAGCGAGACAGAAATACTTCCCTGCCAACGTGGTGGTGGTCTTCAGGGATCGCAGAGCAAACGCAGCAGGACGTCGCCCCCCCGACCCCCTTTTTATCTTTCTGTTGACTCGCTACTAGTTAAAGATTACAGTCACAGACCAGGTTCTGTCTGCCCATCGCTTCCAACTCCAGGCGTGTAGGTGTAGCAATGCTGCCACCTCTTGGCCAGCACTCACACAGCAGTAGCTCACGCCGACTAGAACAGGAACGATGCTGGAACGATGGCCCACCCTTCCCATGAGGCTGACCTGGTCCTCTCGTGCGGGTGAGGCGGTGGTGGTCCTCAAGGCTCCATTGAGCCGATAGTGGTCGTCCTTGAGCTAATGTACTGAGGACCATCCTGATAATGGCAGGGTGTCGACTGAAGTCGTTTCAATAAAGAGCGAAATCCCTTCAAAGACAGATTTTGTTGTAACTTTGCTTTTGTTCATTTTCCATTGACATTAAAGTCTGTTTACTACATATGCCGTGATTTCTGCCCTGAGAGCGTTCATATGCTAAGCACCCCAGGATAACTCCTAGCATTTAGCCATCCAAACACAGCTGAAGCCAATTAAAGTAATGGAAACTCTGCAGTAGGGGCGACACAGTGGTTCCCTCCGGGTTCTCCGGCTTCCTCCTGCACGCCAAAAACACGCCTGTGAGGTCCATTGAACATTCTAAATTGTCCGTAGGTGTGCATGTGAGTGTGAGTGGTTGTTGGTCTCCATGTGGCCCTGTGATGAACTGGCGACTTGTCCAGGGAGGGGCTCCAGCTGACCCCCGGGACCCTGAGCTCGGGAAGAAGCGGGTCTGGGAGATGGATGAATGAAAACTCTGCAGGAAACACACGGCTTGAACACGTTTTTAGCACTCCATCTTTATTGCTCAATTCATATATTTACACTCATGGCCTGCTACTCTTTAGATTAGATTAGAAAAGAAAACTGTCGTTGTATAATAGGGATCAGATATTCTTCACTGGTTTTTGATTACACTTAGCAGTAACAAAAGAATCAGTGGCAACACACTTCATACACATCCTGCAACTACACTCGCTGAGTGTTTGTGACACAGCAGTTCTCCGAGGCTGTGCTTCCTCTCAGCCTTTACCTCTTTTTTTTTTTTTTTACTCTTTATTTATCTTTATAGTGAACGATCAGTCAGCAGTCACTACCTGCCGCCGCCACTACTAAAGTCCATTGGTTTTTATTTCAGCTTCAAACAATGGAACTGACGGGAGGCCCACGATGTCCAGGTGAGCGACCACTTTACGTTCTCATGCTGTGATTTTCAAGAAGAAAAAGAACAAGTTTTTTTTTTTTTTTTTTAAATAAAATGTGACCCCCTCCCCCCCCTCCAACAGTTCCAGATGCACCGCTGCTTACTGGGACACCGTGAGAGTGTGAGAGCACAGAGCTCACTGAAGGATGGCCGTTCCTTAAACCACACCAAGGCCAAACTGTACATGAGAACCAGGGGGGGAAATAAAGTCAAGTCAGCAGGTAGATACGACACAACTGGTGCAAATGGAGCACAATCCTTGAACTGCAATGAAAACTGTGTGTGTGTGTGTGTGTGTGTGTGTGTGTGTGTGTGTGTGTGTGTGTGTGTGTGTGTGTGTGTGTGTGTGTGTGTGTGTGTGTGTGTGTGTGTGTGTGTGTGTGTTTCCCCCCACTGGCTGTCGTCACCACCTATTGAATGACGTCACTCAGCAGTGCAGGGAAACAGTTGACTTGTGTTGAACAGCCCAGTCAATTCCAGTTAGTATTCCTCCACTACAGTGTGCTAGCAGAAATGCAGTGGGTTAAAAAAAAAAAAAAAAAAAAAAAAAGGCAGGGTTGGGGGGGGGAAATATTGTGGCACTGACATTTACAGTAATGGAAATAGGTTGATGATCATTCAATGCCATCTCTTTTCTCTGGAAGTTTGTATAAATTATATAAACCAATGGGATCTGGACCGTGACACCAATGTGGTAAGAAGCAGCTTTTAACACAGACTTACAATTACAGTTTTTGTGCAACTGACAAAAGGTCAGTGTAAAGAAATTGTAAAACGGGTAAAGTCGTTTTAAACCGGTTAACCTTGGTAGCAATGTGAATATTACCTTAAAGCCGCTAGAAGTGTCACCAGTAAAAGATAAAGCTTATATGGTGGATCCTGAGCACAGAACTACTGCCAGAGCAACAGAACACAACTGTGGGCAAAACACAGGTACTTATGAAATTAGGGTTTGTTTGTTTGTTTTTGTTTAAAAAAAAAAAAAAGAACTGTTGACCTGTCTTATTAAGACAGCTACCCCAAAGATTATGGTAGGTTACATCTTTATTGTCCCATGTGGTAGGCAGGCATCCATTTGGGAAAGCGCGAAAGAGTTTTGTGAACTGTGGCCACAAAAAGAGAAAAAAGTAATTACAGTAATGTTACAGTATTACCAGGGATATTTTTTTTATTTGTTTTCATTTCGAGGTTTTAAGTTGAAATTTCGGGAATAAAGTCAAGATTTTGTGGAAAAGGTTGATGTAAAAATGATGAAATTTTGTGAATGAAGGTGTATCCCTCAAGGTTCAGCCACAGGAAGTACTCCACTCGACTTGCGCGCAGAGCCGTCCCACTTTATTTGCAACATTTTGACTTACTTTACGTTGACATTAATTGCAAAATGTCGTTTTTTTCCCCCCAGAAATTCCCTCTTTTTTTTTTTTTGTTTACATCAAGTTTAGTCTCAAATTGGAAACTTGAAAAAGAAGGGTTTAATTTTTTCTCTTCTTGTGGCCCTGATCCTCTTCCGTACATCAGCCGTCTCACCCACAAGAGGCTTCCTGGAGTTTAAACCCTGCACAGAAGCTAAAGGCAAAGGCTGCCACAAGCCTGAATCATTGACATCTGGAAGATGCATCAACACAACATGTCGAACAAAGCGCGTGAAATTACGTGGAGCTTGGAAACATGGGCACCAAGCAAGACAAAGAAGAGGGAACAAGAGTGATGAACAAACGGCCTGATTGGAGTTCGATCCCCCGAGAAAACAGAGAAGTCCGTCAATCACTGAACTTCTTTTCTTCTGATGTCACAGTAATTGGAGCGAGTAGTTTGATTCGATTAGGAGTCGGCACACAACTGAGCTCCAGCGCCAACGTTGGGTCACACGGTGTGACTCTCAATCACCGCTCCACCTCTTCACAAAGGTGCTGGACGTCGTCATATTGAAGGTCAGCGCTACAGCGTGGATGTAGCATAGTGACACCGCTTAGAGTGGAAAACATTACAACGGCCTGGCGAAAGGAGCACAGCAGCCGTGCTTCAATCCAAAAAGAACCACCTCCAGAACCTCCAGACCTGAGCACGAGTGTCTGAGGTGACGGCCGGACCTCTGGTACGCTCGGCTCAAACCAGCGACATCGCAACATAAATAGAAATAATAGGTCGAGTGTTTACAGCGATAGTATAAAACAGACACGCGCGGCCAAAACAAACAGAAATATTTACATATATAACAAGAGGAAGTCCATGACGGTGGCGCCGCAAGGGACTCGCTGGCTCCCCCCCGTCTGCCTACTGAGGGTACTGCACCCTACGACCACGGTGGCTAATATTTAGGGCGCACGTGTGGGGCAGCTCGGCGGTGTGACGCAGCGCAGGACGTCGGTTCAGTTCAATCAGGGCTTCGGGTTCGACGGCGACATTTTCCAGGAACGGCTTAACTATTTTACTCCACCCACTGCCCCGCCCTCAGTCTCTTTGTCCTATCCGTCTTGCGCACACGCACACACACACACACACACACACACGCACGGCAAGAATTAACAGTCTTCTAAACCCCACGGTCCTATTTGAAGAGATGGGTTGTTCATGTGCAGCAAAGACAAGCCACTCTCACCGAAAATAAAACAAAAACAAAAAAACAACGACACACCGCCTCTCAAGTCTAAGTGCTGTGTATTCAGGTTTTCTTTTTCTTTTCTTTTTTTTTGTCTCGTCCAAACTGCTGCTATCAAGTCTCGCTCGGTGTGCCACAGTTTCTGCTCTAGGAAAGAAGAATGATAAGAAGAATGCACACAGTTGAACCTCGTGTCACAAACATGGTGATGATGATGATGATGATGATGAGGAGGAAGAGGAGGCCCTCCTCCGGCCGGGATGCTTGTTCACCGCGTCGGCGCCCCCTCTGGGTTGTCAACCCCTCTGTCCGTAGTTGGCCTCCTGGCCGTGGTTGGTGTCCATGGGGAGTTCTTTGAAGCTCTCGCACTGCTGCATCACTTTGCTGCAACGCCAGGAAGAAAAGAGTTCCGCAGGTTGACGCCACGAAATGATCAAATGCAGTCGCACTGTAGAGCCTGCAGGCCCAGGCGTGGACAAACTATGGCCTGGGGGGCCGTGTGTGGCCTGTTCAGCATTTTTATCCGGCTCCGCCAAATTTGAAGAAACGGTATCAATGGGAAGGTAAGTTTTAAAATAGCTGCATTTTTGAAGAGTTATTTCAATGATCACTTCATCCACCAGGTTTTACAGTCCTTCTCTCTCTCCTATGGTTTCCAGGTTCACCATATTCTGGATTCCATGTGAACGCCTTGCTAGTTTCTCCACCAGCCTGCTGAGTGTGTGTGTGTGTGTGTGTGTGTGTGTGAGCGGAGCAGCTGCTGTTTACCTGGCCATGTCCTTGGTTTCTGGATGTGAGCTGTCCAGTTCCAAAACTTTCTCCAGGAGGCTGAGTCCTCCCTCTTTGATCAGCAAGGGACAATACTTGCTCGCTGCAAAAAAAAAAACCCCAAAACAAGCTAAGTCAGTTAGATTACTGCAGAAGTGCGTAATTCAATGCCAGTTACTTCTTCTGCGAGGTCTCGCAACACTGGATACTGGAGGTTTAACACTGAGAGGTCTGAACAGTGGAGAACATCTATTCAAAATTTAGAAAAGTCATGAAAATGTGATGAAATGTTGATACTATTACATCTTCAATGGGGTAACTTGTAATTGTAATCAATTACATTTGTAAAGTGACCTTCCCAATACTGAAAATCAGTTTTGCAACATCGGTTTATTCCAATTATCAAAATTAGACATCAGTACCAGTATAGGAATCCGTAACAGATTATTGTTGTTCTAGCTGAAACGTGTGCGTGTCCACTTATTGCATGTGGAGCTCTCACAAAGTTAACTGTAAAAGTTTAAAAAGCCTGACGGTACTTACGGTAAACGGACACCAGGTTGAAGAGGGCCCACGTGGCCCAGTGCTGGCTGACAGGTGAGATGCTCTGAGGCAACAGTCGCAGGATGGGTTCAAAGGACCTGAAAGCATCAAACCACAACAAGGAAGGAGGGCGATGAAGACCCTGCAGCTGAGCCCAGCGGCACCATGAAAGGACGGTCCAGGGATCGATGCGGACCAGACAGAATCTCGCACACATCAAATACATTCTTTATAATTATAATTGACTGTGGAAATGAAAACGGGTTATTCACCTGTAGTTGATGTTGCGCTGCGAGCTGACGTCCCAACTCTGGATGGCATTCCACATCTTGTCCATCACCGTGTCTCTGCGCGGCTCCTCCACCAGCCAAACCTCCGGCCCGTCAAACATGATGTGTGAGAGCACGCCGCACGCGTTGTAGGACACCTCGATCCCGTCCGCCTTACTGTCCAGTAGGTTGCTGTCACAGCAGTACAAGAGACAAATGTTAAAGAGGACAGGTGTAATTATAACACAATCAAATTGACCTTCTTTCTTCTTTTTTTTTGCCTAGATGGAGAAGTTCTCCCACCTGAAGACTGTGACGAACTGTGGAGTGAGCAGCTGTGGCCTCAGCGCTTTGACCTCGGCAACGTTTCCTAAAAGCCCCAACATGTTGCGGTGAAGCTCCTGCTTGTCTGGAAACTCCTGATGAATGAGATTGTACACGTATGATGATTGAGGAGCCGGAATGGCACCACAGAGCCTTTATGAATTCGGTAGGAAACTCAGTAATAAGTACAATAATTCCTTGACGAGACCTGATAGAAAGTGGACGAGCGTTTTTTATTTTTGTGGAATGAATTTGGGTCACGACTTCATGATCAGGAAAAAAAACTCACTACTAGCGTGAGTAATAGTAGCCTCACCTGCAGGCACTCCAAGAACAGGCTCATGCCTCGACAGTTGAGGAACATCTGACAGTTGTCAGGCGTCTCATCGGTGATGTTCCACAAGGCGCTCCAGGAGAACTCCATCACCTGGTCACACTGGGGGAGATTTACAGCTCCATGACTTAGGATTCTCATACGAAAAACAACCATTATTGCAACCAGTTATGTTTTTTTTAAATTTTGATGTATGCCAACCAAGAAAAAAAAATGCTCCACTTGGTCGTGGAGATATCAGATTGTTATAAATAGAGCAACGGGAAAAGACTTACCATCCTGTCCTGGAGTTTCTTCTGAATTAAATTCAACATTGTCTGTCGAGAGGGAAGCGGAAAAGAAACTTTGATTAGATATCCAGCCGGGATGATCTGGCAACCACGGTGTTTTGACAGCAATCCCAGAATATCTGTCCTGGCCATGGCATGACTCATCATCTCAGACTGAAGTCCAACTACAAGGGCCTTCTTGAGGTATGCCACAGCCCATGTTCCAGTGCACGTGTTTGCAAATTTAATTCCACGTCGAGCTGGTTGAATAGACATAATTAATGCAACTAAATGATACCTGATATTACCTTGACAAAACCCATCTTTCCCACAGCTTCCTTGTGATGGTTGTCCACCTGACAGACTAAAGCATTGCAGAGGTGCACAGCAATCCTCTGAATGGACTCATCCTGTCTGGCGGGCTCCAGGATTTTCAGCAGCAGCTGGTTGACCCGGCTGTACTGAAACTCCAGCTCTTCAGGAATGCTGAAGTTGCAAAGAGTCAAGCAGCAGTTCCGCTGGACCTGTGAAAAAGAGACTTTTACATTCTAAAAAAAAACAACAACAACAACAACAACAAGCTATTCTATTTGTCCAAGAGACAGATTCACAATAAATGGCGATCAACGTCGGTTTCCAAATAACCTCAGTTCGGTTGATGCTCTCCCTCTGCTGAAATGCATACAAGAGGCAGAAGGTAAAGAAAGAGTTCATCAGGATGCTTGGTGTACACTTACGGTGACTTCCTGATAATGTTCCATTCCGTTAAGAACCACTTGAATGACCTCCCTGCGCAACCGCACACTCTGGTCACTGCGGTACTCTGTGTTGGTCAGGTAGTATAGAGCAGCGCTTCCCGTCACTTGGATGCTTTTGTCATATTTATGGCACTTTAAAGCTGCAATGACCAGCTGAAAAAGAGAATATTTGTTGGAGTGGTATTAGAATAGGACTGCACAATATTAGAAAAGTGTGCCATAGTCGTGTTTTTTCCACTCGCGGTAACTGCTTACAGTGCCAGCACCTTGATTTTGTACCAATGTAGACACCACAGAACGAATGAACGCACTTTCTAAGACTGTGCTCACAAAACTTTGATGCAGCATCCCAATACAAGATATTAAAAACAGAAAATTCAGTCCTTTATCCAAACCTTAATAGCTAAAGTCATCATACCTGCAAAGCTCGAAGCAGCTGGCTGCAGTGTTGTATCCTCGCAATGTCAAACAATTGATTGATGGCTCGATGGGCAAGCTCAGGGCGAAACTCTGTGTAAGCCTCAATGGCATTCAGGACCTGGTCTTCGTTCTTGGACCCGCTCACCTACAGCAGCCCAAAGCAAAAAATTGAGCTAAATATACAGAAGTTGGATACTTAACATGAACACAAAACAATACTGTATATGGACCCTTTACATGACCAGTACCTTATAAGCAGGGATATGCGTCACATTACAGAGGGTGGTGTCGTATAAACCCAGAAACTGCAGGGGCCTCTTCAGCTCCTGGAAAGGATAGATGCTGCTCTTGCAAGGTTCAATGCTGAAAGAGAAAAAAAAACAAAACAACTTGATTAAAATGTTGTTGTTTATCTGAAAGCATGCACACTAGGGTACTGTCACCCACCTTGGACGACCCATCGCTTCTTCAAAGTGCGGAACTGTGCAGTTGTCGAGCATTGTGTGACCCGAGATGTCTAGGGACACCAGATTGACCAGACGCTGTACGATGGACGTCAGGATTTTTCTGGTCATCTTAAACTTTGAGTTTCGCCGGCTCTCTCGTGAAACATCGAGATGTCTGGAAAGATTGAGAGTTCAAAAATGAAAACGTAGTTCCATATATAAACATTATCATCACTGTCTGTGTCAGTCTTGAAGTGTTTTGAGTCTTGGTCACTTCAGTGTGATAAAGAAGTCGAGTCGCTTCTCATTGCATTGCAGCATTGAAAGACTACGATGACTTGGACAATTGCCAGGCAACGCAGAAGCAGTGATGCAGTGATTTTTTTCCCCCCTTTTCCTCACAAAGTATTGTACAATGAATGAAAATGAAATCCATCCCCTTAACCCGTCTTCTTCCACGTCAGCCTTACCTCAGATTGGTCATCTCCACCACGGTGTTGACTACCTCGTCAGACAGGTCCACGTTGAAGAGGACGAGAGACGCCAGTCTGTCTTTCCACTGGGTGAGAAAAGCCGTTCGTAGCAAATGTACATTAGAAAGATCTATGGAGGTGAGGGACTTGAGAGGTTTGAGAAGGTTCTCAACATCCACCTCGTCCGGCAGCCCTCCTAAGTTAAGCAACCTCAGGCGGTTAAACCCCTGGAAGTTAAAATCTGTTTCTAGCGCTTGTCTGGACACAGGGCTGTCGTCGTCCTCGTCCTCTGTGTCTTCATTGCAAGCCAGTGGGGCACCGCCCTTGCGGTAAAAGATGCCACTGCAGCCAAAGAGACAGAGAGACACTAAAGTCTCCCGGAAGCAGGTCAGCGTTTTCAAGCTGCGGGATGAGAGGCTGTTGCAGTAGGTGAGGTGAAGCTCGATCAGATCCTGGGAAGACACAGAAGACAAACGTATCAGGAAGGTGACTCTGCCTGTACAGCCAGACAAGTAACAGGAAGTACACAACACACTGTACATTCTATTTCATTTCACTCACAACTGTACAAAGGTGAAAAGGTTGTGAATTGTCGTAATGTTTGAGATATTTTACTTGAGTCTACTAGGAATGTGTGTGCAGCACCTGAACAGCGCAGCTATTCAATGGCCTTTGGAGAAAAGCGGCTTGTGCGACGCAAAGAGGGAGAAACAACATGAGTGGCAGGTGACTGTCACACTCTGAAGGATGTGACCTTTGACCCATCGTCCTCTGAGGGAGCGGCGGACACCAGCGATGCCACACTCGGGAGTCATTGGGTGATTTAACCGCCCAGTTCCACCAGACTGACAACCAGTTTGTAGCTCAGAGCGCTAGGAGCCATTACTCCCCCCCCCCCCTATTCTATTTTTGGTGGTGGCATTTTTCAACCCCAAAAAACACAATTATTGAATTATCTGCCCTGAGATTTTGAGTAAAATATACATTCCTGTAACTTTCTTTCATGACTGTGTGTTACTGACAATGCATTATGTTTTTATGTCTTATTGTCGTGACCTAATATTTTGTGTGTTGGCAGGTGTTCCTTGTTTTTGCCGTCTTTCCCTCTCTGCCGCCGCCGTGCCTCTCACCTATATTCCCTCTTTCTCTTCCCTCTGTCCGGTCTGCCCATCCCACAAATTCAGTTTTAATAACAAACAAACAAATTGGCACAACAGGCAGCTCTGGAAGCAACCAGTCTGGCTCATTCATGCCCTCTGGTTTCAAGCTCTGCCATTGTGGAATGAATCCTCAAATACATCAAGGCAAAATATAAACAACAACAACAACAAAAAAAAAGCTTTGGCTGAAAACATCACAGGCAAAGAGACTTTCAATAGGGTTTTTTTGGGTTTTTTGTGTGTGGACCATGTTTTCCCTTTTCTTTTGTTGGATTCTGCGGGAACAACAAAGGTGGGTTATTGGCAGACCTACTGAAGCAACTCTGACACAACTCTGTGTGAAAAGAGCTTCTGTTTGGGAAAACTACAAATGTCGCACATCACAAAGAAAGAAATGCACCATCCCAACATGAAGGAAGTGTGCTGGTGGCAGCGTCAGACTATGGGGCTGCGTCTTAGCTTTTCTCTGTCAGCAAGTTGTCTGATTCAAAAGCTCATGATCAACACAGAAGATTGTTTTTGAAAACAAAGATGTGGATGACTGCGAAACCTAAATAGATCTCAGCAATAGGACTCTCATTTGTGCAGCAGTTTTCATGTGTTTATCTTAATGCGCACACATGCATATGTAATTACGTATGCACTGGAATATATGGATACTTTTTTGCTAAGCTGAGACGCACCATTCAAGCAACAGTCGTTTGCGTCGCCCTGCTTCTTTCTCTCAGTGAAAATCTTACTTGTTTTCTTATGGCCTCCAGATCTCTGTCACATACAAAATCTTCTTTGAGCTGAACCCGGGTCAGCCTGGTGCTGAGAGGATCTGAGAACAGTTGGAAGAAGCTTTCCTCTGGTTTGAAGTTGCTGTCTGTGTGGACCAACTCCATATATCTGTAAAAAAAAAAAAAAAAAATTCAGAATGAACCAAAACTCTGCGAAGTCACGGGTTGATTTTTTTTAAGAAACGACCTCCTGTTACGCACTTGTTGACTAGTTTGTCACATATTTCACTTGGAAGGAAGATGTCTGGGCGCAGGCACAGCTTGTTGCCAAAGCCCGGGTAGCACACAGTCGTCCTGAGGTTCCTCAAGCAGAAGACTGTGGTGAGAGTCATGAGGCTGTCAGGGTTGTCTCCTGCTTTGGCTGCCATGGTAGCCTCTGCTCCGGCTCCGGATGAAAGACGGGCTAAATCAAGGGAACCTTGAAAACACAGGAGACAGGGTTACAAGTTGTGTTTGTGAGGGGTTGCGAGTGGGTGGAATCACAAGAGAGTCAGGATTAATTCCTGCAGACTGTGAGGATGAAGTCAAAGTGAAACCAACGTGCATCCTGGCTAACGATGACTTTCCAGGCTATGAAGTTAGTTTTTCTCAGTCCTCAAGTTGTCTGATTAAAAAGCTAAAAAATTCCAAAATGATGAAATTTTAGTATCATTTCTTTAAATGATTGCACTGACAGTTTTATTGTTATAAATGCTATTTAGTCACTGTGTGCATTTTCTTTTTTTTGGGGGGAAAAAGGGTTGCATTTAAATGTACTGGCACTTTTTAAAAAAAAAAATAAAAATAAAAAAAAAAAAGAGACAAAAATCTGTCAGCAGTCAGGACCAACACAGTATTGTTTTTGTGTTCAATTTGAGCTTGTTTTAAAAATATATATATATATATATACTGAAGTGAATGAACAATGTGTTTTGGTCACTTTGTACTCCACAAATTATTTATTAAATAATTTTCAGAAGACAGAATCATTGTATTTTGCTAAGTTAATTCACACACACACTTTTCCCTGTATCAATGTCAAATCATATTTTAGTATTGAATCTAATCGGATTGAGACCTAAGGCTCTTTAAACCACAGTCAGTCGTTATTTGAGCTTGCAATTGAGTCCAGTGGTGACTGCACTGTGCTGAGACTACGCTGAGCTAACGAGCTACACTGGTGAACCTTTCACTTTTACAGCAGACACACTAAAAAAAAAAAAAGAAGCTACAACGCGGACTGACAGACGACGACTCGTCCTCTACTCGATCACGCAAAGCACACACGCTCAAAAGCACCGACTGTTACTCAAAAGTGAAGCCTGAACTCGTTGATACGATGTCAGTCTGTGTGCATTTCAGCATCACAGTTAGCTCCTGGCTAACGATGACTTTCCAGGCTATGAAGTTAGCTCACTTAGCATGTGCTGGAGCTAGCGCTAGCTGTGCTTCTGAGTGTGGAAAGAAATGCAGGGTGTGAGCGCAGGGTCAGCGATGTTGGAGTGCTGAGTTCAGCAGGCGGTGCTCTACCTTAGCCTTGGCCAAGGCTGTACGTCTCGATGCCAGCGAGGGGACAGCGGTTTTTATCTACCAGTCTTCACTCATTTGCTTTGCCTTTTCGCCCGATGTCAACAAACAAGCTCCTCCTACTACTCGGACGACTCCTCCCCTTCCTCCCCGTCGCCTCGTCCTTCTTTTCCTTCCTTCCTCCCTCTCCCCCTCCTGCTCCTCTGCTTCCATCACTTCAAGTTCCTGCTGTGCCAGATGTGTAGTATTGGTCGAGTCTTCATTTTGGAATTCTTGTCATCATGGATATGTCAATCAAATCCAAAAAAAAAAAAGTTGTAGAATATTATCACGTATTATTGCAACACTCATCAGTTAGTTAGTTAGTTAGTTAGTTAGTTAGTTAGTTGGTTGGTTAGTTAGGGTATTATCGCAACACTCACCTATTAATTAGAGTATATGTACAACTCAAATATTTATTTATTTATTTATTTATTTATTTATTTATTTATATGTTGGAGTTTGTGTGTTAATTTGGCTTGTGTCGCTCTGGAGTATCGCGAGAAGAAATCAGTGCGTGTGTGCGTTCTCGTAACGAACTACATTTCGCCCATCACGTGAAGTTTGGCCACTTTACACTTATTATTTGCATTTAAGCCTCAGCCACAGTTAGTTTAATATATGACAGTTTAGTTTAGTTTAGTTTAGTTTAGAGAAACAAAAACAATCTGTCACATTAGGGTTAGAAAACAAACACGCACTACCAAAATAAATAAATAAAATATTTGCTGTCAGACCCCCTTAACTGCGGTACAAACCGGCTGTATTTTATTATGAAAACCGTCCTCAGAAACCGGAAGTGAAACGGGAACTTCCGTTTGGCGACTCGTTCCTTTTTTGGGAAGTTGAACAACAGTATCTTGCACAGACATGGCTACTGCGTACAGAAACAGGTGAGACTCGCATTTAATCGTTGCACTTACGTCAGGATGAGGCTACCGCGATTGTGAACTGCGGTTCTAAAATGATTCGTACTTTAATTGCGTTGTTGCACGTTAACAGGTAAAAATAAAAATAAATAAAATTTGGCGATAACTTCCGCGTTAAGCTAGCGGCAACATCAGCTGAGCTAACGGGGCGAGAAGCTAAGTTTGTTCTGTGACAAGTTGTTGGAAAGACACAGCTCGCATACTTTAACGCATACTCTTGCACTTACAGGACATGCATTTATCTAAATAACTAGTGAGCTTCCGGGGCGTTTTTGCAAGTTAGCGAGCATACTTTGGAACTTCATGGGGTTTTTTTGTGCCTTTGCTACCCCTTAGCATGTTAGCATATCAGCTGACACTTCAATAAATTGAATCGACCTGCGTTTGCAATGCAAACGTCATGTTGCTGACAGCACAAAGGGTGGAAACAAATAGGAGAGTTGTTGTTGTTGTTTTTCTCCCCAAACTGGCAAACGATTGATAGTAGTTTCGTGCGTTTTGAGTAAAATTATTTCATGCATCTGAAGAAAAATTGTGCTTTGTTTTGTTTTACCAGACTGCACCTTTATTCATACTCAGAAACAGCGATTGGTTTGACTTAATTTTTTTGGGCTTCACTGCTTGTGACGATCTGTTAACGCCATATATCGCCACACATTTATATGTTTGATTTTTGCATCGTGTTTAATTTCAAACAAAGTTATTATTGTGAACCTCAAATGTGGAAATGATATGTAGTCAATGGCAACTTTATGTGTTTTAACAGAAATACATTTAATGAATCAGTTCCCAGGTTGTTGGGATGGTCATGGTATCTTTCAGTGGAATAAAGGCAGTAAAATAATGCACTGTTACATGATAAATGTACACGGTTTGCTCTCTGCTCCATTTATCAAATGTCATCTACAGAGGATGTCTTTTCAAATGTTTGTTAAACGTTTGCTTTTTTTTCAGGATACAAGAATTTAAAGTAGCTTTAAGTGAAGAAAGCATTAACCTAAAGACGCTGAGGGAGCTGTGCTTCAATGGTAATTCCAATCTTTGACGTCGTCAAGGTGCTTCTGTTCTGTCGCTTTGTGTGTGATTAAACCCTCGGCTCTGTTTATCAGGAGTCCCCTTTGAAGGAGGCATCAGGGCACTTTGCTGGAAAGTAAGTTGAAAATGTATTTTATTTCATTTCATTAAGAGTCCGACGCTTTTATTCTGTTCTATTTTTTGTCTCTCTATCGACACGAGCTCTTAAAGCCACGTCCTCATACATGCAAACCTTTGGCAAACATCCTGTGTGCACATATCTGGGCATCAGTTTGAGTGTCTAATTACTGGACCTGGATTATTACACAGGGTTTGTTTTCTTTTTTTTCCTCATTTGTTTTGTTGTGTGTGTGTTTTGCAGTCTTTC
Source organism: Thamnaconus septentrionalis (assembly GCA_009823395.1). Lineage (NCBI taxonomy): Eukaryota > Metazoa > Chordata > Actinopteri > Tetraodontiformes > Monacanthidae > Thamnaconus > Thamnaconus septentrionalis. The sequence goes on from CM020518.1 coordinate 3,000,198, forward strand.
CCGTTGCTCGCATGCTTCTTCGTCGGCTCTGTTATTTTAACAAGTTGCCCAAACAACAACACACAAAAAGAATGTTTGTTTTGGAACAAACAAAACTGATAGCAGGAAAATCTCACATAGTTGTTTGTTGTGACTCCCTCGCGGATATCGCAGTTAGTGATGTATTTGTGTGTATATGTACACATATACAGTGTATATGTATATAGTGGCCTGGGAGTTTACGTTGTTGTTGACTTTGCGTTTGCTCTCCTGCTCGATGCTTCTCCTCAGATTCTCCTCAACTATCTACCTCTGGATCAGACACTATGGGAGTCGTTCCTCAAAAAGCAGAGGTGAGTGGACTCAAACTGAGCCGTTCGGAAATCAATAATCTCTCCTCATGTTGCCGGCTCGCTCGCTCGTTGCAAAATCTTGTCCCGCTTCAGCCGTGACTCAGCGGTCTTGTTTGAGCTCACTTATTGGCCTCGCGTCCTAACGGGAGAGGTCGGTTGAACCGCACCCCGGTTAAATCCGTCCGTGCCTTCTGCCGTGCGTCTCTTGCAGGGAGGTGTACTCCCAGTTCCTGAAGGAAATGATCATCCAGCCTGGCATCGCAAAAGCCAACCTGGGCCTTTCCAGAGAGGACGTAACAATGGAAGACCATGTGAGTCGCCCGTCTGTGTTTCAACCCTGCATTCCAGGGACATTTGCAGGCTAGGAGCGCATGTGAAAAAGCAGCTGTCGCACTAGGAAATTCCACCACCATGTGTTCATTGAATTATGCTAAAAAAAAAAAAAAAAAAAATCCTCCATTGCTGTTTACATTTCCAGCGTGTTCATTTTCTGCAAGCCAGACAGCGAAATTGGCAGAATTTGGAATACAGACTGGCCTGGAAATTGGTGGCATCGCTCCTGACATAGTAATGCATTGTGTGTATGCTCTTCATGCTTGTTGGGCAATTCCGAGAAAATGCAGCCCGGCAAAAAGACGGCGGAGGATCTTTGAACGCTGCCTTTTCACATCTGTGACCTGTTTTCCAATGAGAGCAAAATAAAATGTATTTAAATGATTATTTATTAAAGAATTACTTTGCTTGCATAAGAGGAATTCTGTTGGCACATAGTCGAAAAATGAAAAGTATTCCCTTCATTTTTTGCGGTGGTCGTTCTCTCATCCGTCTTATCAAAACGTCTGTCTCAAAATAAATCTCATGTTGAAAATAACTGCGGTGCTGTATGTCAATGTGCTGCTTAAATCACTGTGTTCTGTAACGGACCTCATGTTCTCTCTTTTTTTCCAGCCTCTAAATCCCAATCCCGACAGCAGGTGGAACACCTACTTCAAAGACAATGAAATTCTGCTCCAGATTGACAAGGACGTCAGGTGCGTAGTTCCACAGGAACGTCCTTATTCCTGCAACTGTTGGTTGTCGTGTCAGAAAGTCCCTTCAGCCAGTTGTGCTTTGCGCGCCGGTCTTTGCAGGCGGCTCTACCCGGACATGGCTTTTTTCCAACGGCCCACCGAGTATCCGTGCCAACTCATCCTGGATCCACAGAACGACTACGAGACGCTGCGGCGACGAGTTGAACAAACCACCTTGAAGGCGCAAACCGTAAATCGCAACCGCAGCGGAGTCACCAATGTAAGTCTGGTGGCCGCAGCTTGAACATCGGCAGGGTTTCCACTGAGAAACAGGCACTCGGAAAGCTCCGGGGTCCAAGTTGCTCTGGTTTTCCAGAGAAAGTGCAGAGGAATTTACATTGTGTCGGAAAAACTGAGGCAATTTCAAAATTGTCAGGAGGAATTGTTGACAAATTTTGAATTAGGTCCAAACATGATGTGCGGGTAGAATTAAATGGTCCCAATATGTTTCTTACTGTCCAAAATCTATGATGACCCAATAAAAGGTCACAAAGAAGAAGAAGAGGGTGAGCGATGTATCTGGGTTTGTGCTCGCAGGCCACCGTAGCCCACAGGAGAGGGGGAGGGAGAGTGTCGGAGGCTGCAATCTAAAATATAACCACTTGATGTCGCTGTTTCTTCCTCAAGACCTCCAACTCTTCCACGCCAGACCTTTAGAGCTCATGGCCGGTTGATTTAAAATCTACTGTATCTCTATAAAGCCAAACAGTTGAGTGTTACCAACAGAGCCACAACGTTCTGCACCTGTTCTCCAGGTCAGCTCCCCGGGGAAGTCGCTCAACCTGTATCCATCCAATGAGTACGAGGTGCTTCCCAGTGGGAGGGAGGCCCACTGGGAGGTGGTGGAGCGCATCCTGTTCATCTACGCCAAACTCAACCCGGGCATTGCCTACGTGCAGGGCATGAACGAGATCGTCGGACCCATTTACTACACGTTTGCCACCGACCCAAACAGCCAGTGGAAAGGTGGGGCGGAGTTTCTGTTCAACGGAAACAGAACAAAGAGCGATGGTTTGTGTGACGGATGAATCAATCACCCCCAGAACACGCGGAAGCCGACACCTTCTTCTGTTTCACCAACCTGATGTCGGAGAACAGAGACAACTTCATCAAGAGCCTGGACGACTCCCAGTGTGGCATCACCTACAAGATGGAGAGCGTCTACTCCATGCTGAAAGACAGAGACCTGGAGCTCTACCTGAAGCTGGTAAAGTCATGCTCTCTCTCTCTCTCTCTCTCTCTCTCTCTCTCTCTCTCTCTCTCTCTCTCTCTGTCTCTGTCTGTCTGTCTGTCTGTCTCTCTCTGTCTCTGTCTGTCTGTCTGTCTGTCTCTCTCTCTCTGTCTGTCTCCTCTCTCTCTCTCTCTCTCTGTCTCTCTCTCTCTCTGTCTGTCTCTCTCTCTCTCTCTCTCTCTCTCTCTCTCTCTCTCTCTCTCTCTCTCTCTCTCTCTCTCTCTCTCTCTCTCTCTCTCTCTCTCTCTCTCTCTCTCTCTCTCCCTCTCTCTCTCCCTCTCTCTCTCTGTCTCTCCTCTCTCTCTCTCTCTCTGTCTCTCTCTCTCTCTCTCTCTCTCTCTCTCTCTCTCTGTCTGTCTGTCTGTCTGTCTGTCTGTCTCTCTCTCTCTCTCTGTCTCTCTCTCTCTCTCTCTCTCTCTCTCTCTCTCTCTCTCTCTCTCTCTGTCTCTCTCTCTCTCTCTCTCTCTCTCTCTCTCTCTCTCTCTCTCTCTCTCTCTCTCTCTCTCTCTCTCTCTCTCTCTCTCTCTCTCTCTCAATAGCTGCATTTCCATGACAGTTTTTCGCAAAATAAAAGCGATATTTTTCAAAAATTTCAACAAAGTTGAGCAGTGTGAAGCACGTCAGCCGTAATTCTCGTAAAATGTCATCCGGCCAGATTTTCAGGAGAATTACATTTGCTTTTTTTTTTTTTTTTTAAACGTTTGTTTGCCGTCAAGAATGGTTGTTATATTTTTTCTCTTTGATTACCTGTAAAAAAAGATTCCATCTCCTCCTCAATCCAAACCATTCCGTGCTATTTTCACTTGGGCCTAGCGCACTTTTTCAAAGTCGCAGCCAAACTGTCGGTTGTCGTTTGCGTCTCAGTCGGCTGTAGAGCTGATGACGATGACGACGGTGGGTGTTTTGTGTTTGTGGCAGGAGGAGCAGAACATCAAACCGCAGTACTTCACATTCCGCTGGCTCACCTTGCTGCTGTCTCAGGAGTTCCTCCTGCCGGACGTCATCCGCATCTGGGACTCGCTGTTCTCCGACCAGGACAGGTTCCACTTTCTCATCGTGGTCTGCTGCGCGATGCTCGTGTAAGCTGCTATTCATGCTGCCGTTGTCCCTCTGTGTGTGTGTGTGTGTGTGTGTGTGTGTGTCTCTTTCGTGATAAATGATGGTTTCTCCTGTTCTTTTCTTTCCAAAGACTCATCCGAGATAATCTTCTGGCCGGAGACTTCACCGTCAACATGAGGTTGCTGCAGGTAAGACTTTTTTTTTTTTTTATTCTGATTATGCAGATTTGACGGTGCTCGCTAACTGCATTCATCATCAGAACCAACTCACATGAAGGGATGTTAACCTGTTGTTGCCGTAGGATTACCCTATTTCAGACGTCCACACCATCCTGACCAGGGCCAAAGAGATGCAAGACAACTCCTAACCCAGTCACTCCATCATCATCATCATCATCATCATGGTCACCATCACCACCATCGTCACGTGGCGTGATGGTGCTCACGTGCGGTAGGTCGGAGGCGACACTGTTGAAAAGTCCGGCGTGGGAGGAAGGACTTCATCCATGAAGGACATGGACTCACCAGTTGGTGGCGTCGTCGGTGGTTCTTTTTATTAACTCTTTATATCTGATGATGGGTCGGTATGGGTGGTTGCAGAAGTATTCAAGGAGCCCTTAATTAGCTCCTGCCCTGGGAGAAGCCATCTGTCGGACCCTCGTGGTGTTTGCACTGAACATCTGAAGAAGCGGGAGCAGCATTCGCCACAACACCGGACAAGAGCCAAGAATTGAAGTAAAAGAACTCCACTACAGCCGTTGATGTTGTGAGATTGAACCACTGAGTTCAGCAATAGTGCACGTTTAAAATCTCCTCTTTTTCTAAGTTGTCTTTTGTTGTTGTTGCTGTCGTTGTTGTTTGTTTGTTTGTTTGTTTTTTAAAGTCTGTTCTAATGTACGCAAACATGTATGCCTTATTTGATGTATATAAAAGTAAAAGTATTCTCAGTAAAACATTTTCTATTTGGGCAAAGTACACCAAGTGACGCTGCCGCCTTTTGTGCCAGACGCAATGAAGGTAAAAGTTTTCTGTGGGAAAATCACATCACTTTTTCTGCAGATAAACGTGCGCACGAATCGACCCGGTTCATTTTTCTGCTCCCCTGCGACCGTTGCATTATTTGACAGACGTCACACTACAGCTGTACCTGTTACACACTAGTCATATTTGCAAGAAGTTACCATTGATAAGTAACACTGTATAATAAATACACACTTTTTGTAGTTCTTGATGTCTTTGTGAATTGATTTGTAAAGCGGCATTGTTATTTGTTTATTGATTATTATATTATAAGTGATGGGTTCGGGTTAAACCCACCCCACCCGGACCTGAAATCAATGAACAAAAGTGACAGCTTGCAGATGATCTGTAGTTTGTATCACTGCAGGAGCAATGCTTTGCCAACATGTTACTAACTGATAAAAAAAAAAAAGTGTGTACTTACAAAGTGTTACAGTGGCTATTATCACTCGACATAATTTGACTCACTGACAAATATGTTGTGTGTCGTTGTGCTATATTACATTCCAGCCAAAAACTTCTTCTTTTTTTTTTTGTTTTGTATGTTTCTTTCCAAATGAAAGAAGCCAAGTTCCAACAATGTGGACTGAGTCTGATGATGTTGAAGTGTGAACAACTGCCAGGATCAAGGAGTGTGTTCTGGGTTTACCGCTTTTTAGTTCATTTCCTGTTATTTTGTGCACATAATGCATGAGAAGGGTGAAAGGCTTTTGGCTTCTTCTTTTAAACTTGAAGAATAAACTCCCCCTACTGAGACACTTCTCACCAGTTTACCAACTCTGGTAAAAACAGAAGCCAAATAGAAAACACTGCCTGTAAGTCAACATATGGATCAGACACTTGAATTCATTTTAATTAAAGAAGAAAAAAAAAGGAACTATGACCTTAAATTGGTGTTCAACTATTCCAAACATTACAGACCTTTTTTTTTTCTTTTTTTTTTTTTCAAAGTACAAATGTAACACATGGCCTTCACCGAAATGTTTCTGATGTTGCTTGAAAGAAAATATAATTAATAATAATATTTTAATGGGCCATCTGGCCAATGTGCTGCCTGGTCGCCCCCCACCACCACCGGTCAGTGTCCGGCCACTGGGTGCGATTTAATATGGGCGGGGTTAAGCGTTTAGCTCCGCCTACCTGACCGCAGCCAGGGGTACTGGTTGGGGTAGCAGAGCAGATGCCCACTTGAATCTAGTCTGGAAATGAATGAATTGCGCATGTGCGACGCAAAAATAAATAAATAAACTGGTATTATGTTTCAAACTTCATGGTTATGGTTGCACTTTTATTTGTCACACCGTGGACATTTAAATAAAGTTCAAATCAAAACCAACTCTTTCCTCTTTCTCGCAATTTGATTTTTATTTTTTTATTTTAAACTTATCAACCACATTTATTTGTCCCTCCCCACGGCGTCATTCCTCTCTCAGATACACACATATTAGAGCGGAAATACACGTCGGCTGATGACGTCATATCACGACCTAGCGGCTTTCAGGGCGGCCAATCACTGCTCTTCTTACTGGGGAATTGGCGGCGCTGAGTTAAAGCGCAATCCTCAAAAAAGGCTGACAAGTGTCGGTCCGACACGACGCTCTGTCTGCTGCATTTAGTTGCCTGCTGCCTGCCTGCGACACTGGTCGCCAACAACTTGACGTCTGTGGCCTCCAATAAAGCCAGTAAGTGATTAAAGAAATGCATTTTAAGTTGTTCTTCACAGTGGAGGGAGGAAGGAAATATTAAGGTGCATGTTTGTTGATCTGACGGTGTGTGTGTGTGTGTGTGTGTGTGTGTGTGTGTGTGTGTGTGTGTGTGTGTGTGTGTGTGTGTGTGTGTGTGTGTGTGTGTGTGTGTGTGTGTACAGATAGAGCGAAAAAGAGCGTGAGAAAGTTAGGCATTTATTTTGAAGGACACTATTCAACAATTTCAATTTTTTTTTTTTTTTTTTTTACGAGACCTGTTTTTACTAAACACAATTTATTTTTATTTTTTTTGGAATAAATTGGGGTCGGAACTACATGATAAGGAAAAGAAAAAAGAAAAAAGAAAACGTGGGTCCTGAGACTGCACCAGTTGAGAACCACTGGTTTGCAGTGTTCCAGCATCTAAAAACAAAACGAGTAATCTAACATGATCTAATGACGACAACGATTCCCAAAGACTTACAGCTTCTTTTAATATGGTGAAATGACATAGTTGTGTATACTTGTGTACAGAGAGGCTCTCTGCTTCCAGGTTTCCTGTGATGCTGTACTGCAGCACTCGCGGAGGCGTCCAGGGATGGAGCTTTCGGGATGTCTTGTTTTCCGGCTTTGCTCCAGACGGCGGGATGTTCATGCCCGAGACTTTGCCCGTGCTGGGCCGAGACACTCTGAAGGCCTGGAGGAGGTTGTCCTACACGCAGCTGGTGGTGGAGGTGGCCTCCCTCTTCATTCCAACACAACTAATCCCCAGGCCCGACCTGGAGGGTGAGATATTGAGATATTGTCTTCAATTCTATACACGATACATCATTATGGCCGTCTTAACTAGTAAAGGCACAGCGATGTAGCTAGGTGTGGGTCTGGGGATATATTTACGTGTGTGTGTTTGTGTGTATATACAGGTACTACCCGAAAAATGAGAATATCAAGTAAAAGTTGTTTTATTTTGGCAATTTAACATAAAAGATGAAAGCAACAAATTTCATTGAGCCATTCCACGCAAATTGACATCTCAAGCAGTTCCTTGTTGTCACTTTGCTGATTAAGATTTTCATAAAGATATAAAAACTTGAAATATATTGATTTGCATATTATTCGTTTATATAATATGTCCCATTCACCTTTTATGTTGAATTGCAGAAATACTACAACCTTTTCAGGATATTCTAATTTTCTGGGTAGTACCTGTATATTTATAAATACACACCCTTGGATACATAACTTTTTTTTTTTTTATTATAGCAGAGGGTTTAAAAGAGAGAGAGAAATAATACCCTTTATTTTCTTTCTCCTGGTCCCAGTCCTGGTCAGTGAAGCCCTGTCTGGGTTCTCGGTGGCCGAGGTGGTGAAAATTGCTCGATTGAAGGACGGTTTGGTTCTGCTCGAGCTTTTCCATGGCAGAACTCTGGCCTTCAAGGACCTGGCCATGACGTGCACCGTGTCCTTCATCAACTACCTCCTGCAAAAAGAGAAGAGGAGAGCCACCGTCGTCGTTGGTGAGCACAAACCAGTGTCGGGCGATAGATCCCCAGCAGAATGTGTGTTGTTTTAAAAACGTGTTGCCGGTTGATTCTGTCTCTTGACACTGAGCTGCGATGTCTCCTCCAGCTACGTCGGGGGATACGGGTGGATCGGCTGTCCAGAATGCAAAGGGTGTAAGTGGGTTGGACATCGTTGTGATTTACCCCCATGGACGCATCACTTCCGTTCAAGAGAAACACATGACCACCTGCCTGGAGGACAACATCCATGTGTTTGCAGGTGGAGCTGAAGAAGCCTGATGATTTTTTTTTTTTTTTTCCCCCCATGAGGCTGCAAATGTATTTCAGCCAACAGATATTCTCATCTCATTGTGGGGTTTTTGCTTCTGCAGCGGAGGGAAGTTCGGACGACATCGATCAGGCGGTTCGCCGGCTGTTTGCAGACCAGGAGTTGGTCAAATCGAACGGCCTCATGAGCCTCAATTCGGTCAACATCTCCCGCGTGATGATCCAGCTCGCCCACTTCGTTCACGCGTACCTGCAGCTCAGCGGAATGGAGCGAGTTGAGGAAGACGCCCAGCTGCCTGAACTGGAGGTGGTGGTGCCGACAGGAGGGGCCGGAAACATTGCAGGTGAGAAGCCCGCGGCTTTTAGAGCTTGAGGTCTTCAGGGGTGATCGGGTGAGTCCCCCCCCCCTACCTCCACCCTCACTCTCGACAAGTCACTGTTATTACTGCTACAACTGCATTTGGAGTGAGATTTGTGTTAGTCAGACCATCTTTCGGCATTTTAATGAAACGTTTCACAGATACGAGCCGTCTACTCTTCAAGTTTCTGATTCTCAAAAGTTGGTTAAATTGTAGGGCCGGGCGACTTTGAACAAAATAAAATCCCGATTTTTTTTTTTTTCTTTTTTTTTTTCTCTCTGAAAACTCGATTTTTGATTTTGATTTAAATTTTTTGGTAAAACTACAAAATAAATTATTTAAAATATTTGATCTTTATTAGAGAAAACTGGCAAACAAGATAGCAAACAAATGTTCCTATTGGGAATGAAGTGCCAACTGAAGGATGCTGTAAATCCTCCTCAGGTTCAGTAAAGTGGCAACATTCACTGTCTTGTTGACCAAACAAAGATGAATCCCTTGGGATGAATGCAGTGAGAACCTCACTTTCGCAAAGGTTCACTTTATTAACCATAAAGTGTTGTTTGAGTTGTTGAGACTTTAGGCTAACCAACTTCAGGCTTCACGACATTATGACCCATTCCGTGTTTCCAGTTCCATGACTTCCGTGTCTGTCTCGGTCTCAGCTGGCTACATTGTGAAGCAGATGGGACTGCCTCTCAAGCTGGTGGCCATGGTAAATTCTAATGACATAGTGCACAGGACTGTTACCACAGGGGACTTTTCCATGGCCAATGTCACACAGACTCTAGCTCCAGCCATCGACATCCAGGTAACACATCATACATACGTTGCAGCGGGTGCAGTCACTTTAAAAGATCTCAATCGCCCTGACATGCAAACCCATGTGTTCTGATGTGGGCCTGCCAGGACCCCTACAACCTGGAGCGAGTCTTCTGGTTGATGCTCGGCAGAGATGGAGCCGCGGTGAAGAGTATGATGGAGAACTTCCAGCACCTGCATAAACACCCTCTGCCTGAAGAGCACCGCAGACTGGTACTGATGGTGGATATGTAAGCTGCTTACTGTACGGTGGACCATACAGTCACAGAAAATATGCGCTCTTTTCCTCAACCCCTAGCTGTCGAAGGTCTTTTCAAGTGGAACGGTGAATGACGCGGGCATCCTGGAGACGATGAGAAGATGCTGGGAGGAAAATCGCTACGTGTTGTGTCCTCACACAGCGGTGGCGGTTTGGCATCACTACAACTGTCCCCAGAGCCCTGGGATCAGCAGGTAATGCGCATTTTCAATGATTAGGTGACGTCATCCGGTTTTAATGTTGATTTGATTTGATCCAGATTAACTGTAGATTGACTTCAGTAACAATATATATTTTTTTTAACTTTTATGTTTTCACCAAACTTGGCACTAAAAGGACAGAAATTGCTTTTGGGAAATGATGTCTTCGTTGCAGCAATGCCTGTTGGCAGTAATTCTGATAATGTTTTGTCTCTGCATTTTATTTATATTTACTGTATCATTTAATCATTTACTAGATTTGATTTTTTTTTTAATCTTCTTTATCGTTCTGTTTTAGTTGTCGCTTAATTCTTCATGTTTGGCTGCACACTGTGTTCCTTTAAAGTACCTTGTAAAGAGTTTAGTCGTTAAAAGTGAAGCAGCGGTCGTGGTGCGTTTTGCATACGTTGCATCAGCATATTCAGCCATAGAACTGATGCTTTGCTGTGCTTCTACTACCTTTGAAAGGCACACCGTCAAAGGTTATTCCTCAAACTCTTATTGCAGGTGTTACGTTGCAACGGCTTCTCCAGCAAAGTTTCAGGATGCAGTGGAAAAAGCCGGCGTGACCTATTCCCCACCTGAGAAGGTGCTGATGCTGGACGAGTTGGCCACCCGCTGCGAGAATCTGGAGCGAAGCCAGGACTGGTGTACAGATTGGGAGGTCGCACTGAGAGAAAAGATTCTCTCTGTGAACTCGGTCAGGAGAAACGGAGGGAAATGCTATTGTTAATAATTACATGATGTGATGTCAGGGTTGGGGTTAGTGGTTTTCTCCAACTTGACCCTCGATCTGTGAACTTCTTTATCTTAAGTAAGTCAAGTTAATGAGAAACTTTGCTTTTATGGACTTTGGTCCGGAAAATCATTGTTCGTAAGAATGAATCTCCTGCAAGGTTTTTCATGGCAAAAGCTATGATTAAAAAAAAAATTTATTTTTTTTTAAAATTTACATTCATCTTACACTTGGTACATAAATCAATTTCAAGCTGTCATTTTACATCCTAACAATGATAGTGCAGCTCTGTGTAATTGCTCAGGGCATTCAAGTATAGCCAGCACACTATTAGACAAAATAAAATGTGACATTTTTTAAATCTTACACCTTATAAAAATGAAATGAAAAACACATTACTAAGATTACCTGCTTGCATGTTTACTTTGTTAGCTAAAATGTAAACTGCAATCACTGTTGGCATGTTTTATCACATAGGAAGACCAGTTGGTCTATCTTTGATTGTGCAAAGCGCTTTGAGATGCCTTTGGAAGTGATTTAGCACTTTGTAATTAAAAGTTGAACATTTTAAACTCTCATGACTCGGTTTTCTTTCAATAAACTGACTACTACGCTAACCACTGCACCACCATTTGGCCATACACTGTTGTTGTTTTTTTTTGTTTGTTTGTTTTTTAAGGCCTTTACGGTAGGAGGCGCCCTGCACAAGTTGTCACTTCATAACAAGGCAAACAGAACAATTTAACGTCCGGTGGTATCGGCTTAGAATGCCCGTAAATGCGTCCTCCTTGTTTCCTTTGGGAAATACTGTGTCTTGCCAATGTCTCGTATTCTTCTTTATTAACCTGCGACGCCACATTTTAATTCTTCCGAAGGCGCCAATAAATTAACGATAAGTTAAATGGTTTTAAAGAGGCGCCAAGGACGACGACTTCTTATTTTCCGAGGTGCAAGTGAACGCAGCACGGGGATTGACAGCGAGGCAAGCCAAACATGGCGGCTGTTGGCTAGACAACCTCCCGAGCACCTTTGTCTGTCTTTATTCTTTATTACCGTTGTCACTATGAACCAGGAATAATAAAACGTCCACGTTCAAACGAGACTCCCGAGCGACCGTCGGGCTCCACACCCGACCTGGACATGCGTCACAGGTAAGACGAGCTTCGACGCCGGGGGTTCGTTGTTACGGCGGCGTTTCGCTGCCGCTGCCCTCGGCTCGCCGAAGGAAACTCGGATCAAAGACTCCCGAGTTTCGACCCGAACCGCAGCGTCATTTACACGGACAATGCTCAGCGTGTATTTAACAGCCAGACCACTTGTGTGTTTGTATTGGGATTGTCACTGGATGTGAGACTGTCACTGTCACGGTAATAAACGAGGACAACATTCTACCTCGGAGAGAGCCCGCTTGTGACGTCGACAGTATGCAGGTATTTGTTTATAGCGTTGTGATTACTACAAGGCAGGACGGCCCCACCCGAGGGTGTTTCATTACCTGAGGATAATTATTACCTCCAGACAGGTTGGCAGAAATACTCATAACAATAGCCAGGTTGGTTGTTCTGTGAGCTTTGTTTATTTTATTTATTTATTTTAAAACAGAAACTAGCTGTTGTGTGTAATCCTCGTGATGGTGTAAACCCAGATATAGGCTCTGACTTCACAGTGCCAGAGTTGTGAGTGGCTCGCTGGTGTCAAAGGTCCTTCCTTCACTGTTGTCCAGGTGCAAATAGAGAAAAACAGAGATCTGCACAGCTGCGTGTAATGATGCGCTGCCGAATGTTTCTCACATAAAACAAATTTGCAAAGAAGTAAGCAAATGAAGTCCATCAATATTTTTGGACACTAATGACACTTTGTAGTGTCTAGCTTTGCACAGCAACACAACTGCTTGGAATTACAAATCATTTCACTTGTGCCCTCCGCCGTTGTTTTTAAAGAGGTGATAGGCTGCTGGTGTTTCTCCTGTTAAAGTGGTTTATCTCTTGAAAGTCTTTTGCAACTTCAGACCAAACAATTAATCATCGAGTTTGTTCCTCTTCTCTTCTCTTCTTCTTCTCTTCGGGAACGCTCACTAAAATAAATTTCAGCTTGCCTCAGATCAGGGGGTGCTCAAACTACGGCCCGGGGGCCATATGCGGCCCGTTAAAGCAATTAAATCCCCGGCCTGCCGAACTTGAAGAAGTGATATTAATTGTCAGTAAGTCTTAAAATAGCTGTACTTCAACCATCGTTACAGTGTTTTAATTGTCATTTCAATAAAGAGCTAAACACTGTTGGACATCAAAGACACACATTTTGTTGTAACTTTGCTTTGGTTCATTTTTTTTCAATTGACATTAAAGCAGATTTTCTTCTTCTTTTTTTTAATTTCAAATATGCAAATCTCGGTCAAATTTTACAACCCAGTGTTGAGCCACCGGTCAAAAAGTTTGTCCACCTCTGGTCCAGACGCATGTGATACTGAGTTGTGATACTAATAAATCCATCATCCGTGTGCTTTCAATGACACATCCCATCATCTGTCCTTCGTGACGGTATTTATTGATGTTTTTTTCCATGGCTGCAGCTGATTCCAAGGCTGTCCGTGCACCAGGCCTTCACTCCTTCCTCATTCCAACCCCCCCACCCCACCGCCACCAACACCCCGACCCGGAGATGATGTCATCAGCGCCAACGAAGCACCTCACCTCACAGCCCCCGGGGGCCCGGAACCTGAATCCTACTGGCCCAGATTCCTCGTCTCTGTCCTCGCTCCTCTCTGGGGATCTGGAGAACGAAGGAACCGGAGAGCGGAGAGAGGGGGAGGAGGAGGAAGAGGGGGAGGCCGAGGCCACTGTTGGAGACTTGGAAGTGAATCCTTACGATGGTTTGCCCTTCTCGTCCCGCTACTACGCCCTGCTGGAGGAGAGGCAGCGCTTCCCCATATGGCGCCTCAGGCAGAGTCTGCTGGAGCTCCTGGAAAGCCACAACATGGTTCTGCTCAGTGCGCCAAGTGGAGCTGGGAAGAGCACCCAGGTGAGCGGGAGTCAGCAGCGAGGTCGCCGAGCTGGCCGGCCGGATCAGTGTCTTCCAACCGCTGGTGCACCGCCAGATAAGAAAAATAATAAAATAAAACTTTATTTGTACAGCGCTAAATCACAACCAAAGGCATCTCAAAGCGCTTTATACAATCAGAGAGAACCAACCGGGGCCCCGGAGCAAGCAAGATGCGGCAGTGGCTGGGAAAAACTCCCCTCTGGGATTTTTATTATTATTTATTATTATTATTTTTATTATTATTATTATTATTATTATTATTATTATTATTATTATTATTATTATTATTATTATTATTATTTTTATTTTTATTTTTATTTTTATTATTATTATGAACAGATCATGTCAGGTGTTGCCGTGAAAAATGATCCCTCCCTCCTCCGTCCCTCCTCCCGCCTCCCTCCTCCCCCCTCCAGGTTCCCCAGTGGTGTGTGGAATACGCCCTGTCCTATGAGTTTGCCCAGGGCCTGGTGTGTTGCTCGCAGCCCCACTCTGTGGCGGCGCAGAGCCTGGCGCTGCGTGTGGCTGACGAGATGGACCTCAGCCTGGGCCTGGAGGTGGGCTACAGAGTGCCGCACGACGACAGCTGCACGCCCGACACCCTGCTCAGGTGAGGAGGAGTGGAGAAAAAGCACACTCCATAATACAAACCATGTTTTAGACCTGCAGAAGAGGATTTTAGGGCCACAAGAAGTGAAAAGAAAATTTTTTTTTCCTCCTCTTCTTCCTTCTTCTTCTCGGCAGGTTCGTCAGCGACACCCTCCTCCTGGAGGAGATGATGTCCGACCCCCTCCTGCACCAGTACGGCGTGGTGGTGCTGGACGAGCTGCAGGAGCGCACGGTGCCCAGCGACGTGATGCTGGGCCTGCTGTGCGACGTGTGCCGCCAGAGGCCCGACAACCTGCGGGTGGTGCTGCTGGCCCACCCCACGCTGGCCCCGCGGCTCTCCGCCTTCCTGGGGCCCTCGGTGCCTCACCTGCGACTGAGCGACCACAGCCAGAGCCCGGAGGAGGTCGGAGAGGTCGGGGAGGTCGCGGAGGTCGCTGCCGACGTGAACAGAACGGAGACGTTGTACCGGGAGCTCCTGACTGGGAAGGAGCCCGCGGCTGCAGCCTGCCAGCTGGTGCTGGATCTGCACAGGAGAGGAGAGGAAGGAGATGTGATGGTGTTTCTAGCCAGCGCACAGGTACGACTCTCACCTACTGACGGCTGCATTGCCATAGAATTGAATAGAATAATAGAATTTAATTTAATTTAATTCAATTAAATTAAATAAGATTTACTCATAAATCCTGCAATACCAGTAAAACCACAGCTAAGTCACACACCCCCGCCCTTTGTCTCAGCAGAGGAGTACCAGAAGGTTTCTGGTATCCTGGTTCACACACACATCACATCACATACAACAAGCAAACATACACATCTGTCATGTGCACTTCCACATGCAAATGCGGCCAGCCCGACTGGTGATAACTCCCTCTGTGTAAACACTGCACCTCCTCGTGCTGCTTGACTCATCGTAAAGTCTTAATCTGTGTGCAGGTTGCAGGGAGCCCTGGCGCGTGTGTGCCTGCTTTAGCCCAGCAGCTGCTGCTAATCCTCAACAAGGATTGAGACGCACTGTGCACGAGCATGACGAGCAAGTTCAGAGAGAACCATTGTCCTTCAAGATGAAGCCCCACAGCGGAGATGAATAAAATAAAATAAAATGACACTGTTGCAGCACTAAAAACAATACAAAAAATAAACTACACGGTAATTACGGTAATAATGACAAAAAACATTCAAGTCAATCTGTATCCCAACAAACTAGAGCAGATGTGCAAAAGACAGTCAGTTGTGCAGAAGCAGAGAAAAGCGAGGTTTTAGAAACCGTTGGCTCAATATTGACACTGAGTCCAGAGAAGGTCCAGAACCTGATCCGTCTAGCTGGAGAGTTCATGCAGACTTGAGGCCACTGTGTCTCTCTCTCTCTCTTCCCTTGTGCCGTGCAGGAGATCGAAGCGTGCGTGGCCCTGCTGGAGAAGGAGTGCGTGGCTCTCAGCCCTCAGGTGGGCTCTCTCAGGGTCCTCCCGCTGCACGCCGGACTGGGTGCCCTGACCCAGCGCCTGTACGAGTCCAACCCCGACGCCGGAGACAGCGCCGAGGGTCCAGTGGGTCCGGAGGGTCCGGAGGGATCGGCTACGGGAGCTGGACGAGCCAAGAGGAGGAGGAGGAGGAGGGTGGTGGTGACCGACGCCCTCGCCGAGGCCTCCTTCTCCGTGCCGGACATCCGCTACGTGGTCGACACGGGACTTCAAGTCAGAACTGTGAGCCTGCGTTCAAGCTTAACTGACGATATTTTACTTTGTCTTGTATTTGTATTTGGTAGAATTTTTTTTAAAGGTCCAGTCTGTAAAATCTGGCTCGATTTGTGATTTTTAAACCGGTAAAAGCTTAATATATTGCCCATAAATACATTAATAAAAGTGTATAATCACAGTACAATAAAAGTAATTTGGTAGAATAGTTTAAAATGGTTTTCATATGTATACATACATGCATATATTATGTATATATATTTATGTATTAGGGCTGTCAGTCAGTTAAAAATTTAAATCGCGATTAATCACATTAGTGTAATGAGTTAACTCGCGATTCATCATAAATTAATTAAAAAATATTCTATTTTTATTTTCACTGGAACATTCCATAAAGATTACATACTTCAACTGTGCAGATACTACCGCTGTAGTTCACTGGCAAGCCAAGACGCTGCAATCTAAAATGTCACCACTTGATGTCGCTGTTTCTTCTTCAAAATCTCCAAATATTACACACTGGACCTTTA
The DNA here is from genome assembly GCA_009823395.1 of Thamnaconus septentrionalis. Taxonomy (NCBI): domain Eukaryota; kingdom Metazoa; phylum Chordata; class Actinopteri; order Tetraodontiformes; family Monacanthidae; genus Thamnaconus; species Thamnaconus septentrionalis. The sequence goes on from CM020518.1 coordinate 3,016,629, forward strand.
AAGGCACTTATGGGTTTATTTTTCTCCATCATATGAAGTTTTGCTGACAATAATCATGTGTTTGCAACCAGGTTTACAACCCTCAGATCAGGGCCAACTCACAAGTCATGAGGAGCATCAGCAAACACCAGGCCGAGATGCGATTACAGCACGTCAACAGTCACCTTCCAGGTCCCTCAGTCCGAAACCTCCCATTGTTTGACTTGTTTTTAACACGGTTTGATTATTCATGGCTTCACGTCGGTGGCGCACGCTAACGTTCCTTCCTGCTCCTGCTGGTCTCCAGGTCTGTGTCTCCGGCTCTATTCTCAGTCTGCGTATGAGAACGACATGGTCGACACCTGTTGTCCCAGAGTGATGGAGGAGAACCTCAGCCACCTGGTTCTCCTGCTCAAGAGGCTTGATATTGCAGACATGGGACAGTGCAAGTTTCTGGACCGACCAGGTACAACCTGCTGGGGTTTCTAGAATGTTCCTCCTGCTTTTCAACTATAGTGTCGTGTATGATTAGTGGTCAGCCGATTGAGACTTTCAGCTTCTTCAAGGTCATATGCAACTGGTATCGGTGTCATGGTATCAGCAAGTTTTTTTATGAGTTCAAGTAGCGTACTCAACCCCGGTATTGGTGACGATACCCCATACTGGTATCTGTATTGTACTGATACCCGATGTTCAATACTGATACTGTATCATTAGTGTACCGATACCCATACTGGTATCAGTGCCGATACGATACTCAATACTGGTACTGGTATCATTAGTGTACTGATACCCTATACTGGTATCAGTGCCGAAACGATACTCAATACTGATACTGGTATCATTAGTGTACCGATACCCATACTGGTATCAGTGCCGATACGACACTCAATACTGATACTGGTATCATTAGTGTACCGATACCCCATACTGGTATCAGTGCCGATACTCAATACTGATACTGGTATCATTAGTGTACCGATACCCATACTGGTATCAGTGCCGATACGACACTCAATACTGATACTGGTATCATTAGTGTACCGATACCCATACTGGTATCAGTGCCGATACGACACACAATACTGATACTGGTATCATTAGTGTACCGATACCCCATACTGGTATCAGTGCCGATACGACACACAATACTGATACTGGTATCATTAGTGTACCGATACCCCATACTGGTATCAGTGCCGATACGATACTCAATACTGGTACTGGTATCGGCGAGTCCCTAATTAAAACAAACCTTGTCCGTTCTTTCTTCCCCAGCTCCCGAGGCTCTGATGCAGGCCCTGGAGGATCTGGACTACCTGGCAGCGCTGGATGATGACGGGAACCTATCGGAGGTGGGCATCATCATGTCCGAGCTGCCGCTGGAGCCCTCGCTGGCCAAGGCCCTGATCGCAGCCTGCGAGTACGACTGCGTCAGCGAGCTGCTCACCATCGCTGCCATGCTCACAGGTAAATTGTGTCCTGATTCACCTGTAAGAAGAAAGAACGGTTATTTAGGAGCGCGTTCAAGGTCCCGTGTGTAATATTTGGATATGTTGAAGAAAGAAACAGGGACATCAAGTGGTCACTGTTTAGATTGTGGCCCTCGTTCGCTGAAGTTTATGATACAGAAATTGTAAATCAGGCCAAATTTTACACACTGGACCTTTAATATCAATACTGCTTTTGATAAACACTTTAGCGCGCTTGTATAAAAACCAACCTTCTATCACACCTTTGTTGTCGTCAGCTCCTTCCTGCTTTATGTTGGTGGAACCCAGCAAAGAGGAGGCTGCCGTCGCACACTGGAAATCTTTGATGCACAATGAAGGCGACCATATGACACTTATTAATATTTATAATGCCTTCATGGAGCGTAAGTACACTTTAAACTTCATTCTTTCTTTTTATTTTATTTTTTTTTTACCCTAAAGCCCCTCGGTGGTTCTCACTTGTGTGTGTGTGTGTGTGTGTGTGTGGTGACCCCAGATAACCAAGACGAGGCGTGGTGCGCCGCAAACTTCCTCAGCCACGCTGCGCTCCGATTGGCCGTGGTCATCCGGGCGGAGCTGCTGGAGGTGATGCAGCGGATAGAACTTCCCATCTCTCCGCCTGCTTTTGGATGCCAGGACAACTGCACCAATATCAAGCGGGCTCTGATCTCAGGCTTCTTCCTCAGAGTAAACACCCTGCTCTCCTCAAATTTGTGAATTTGAAATTAGTTGTATGTACACTACCAGTCAAAAGTGTGGACACATGCTTCTGATTTTTCTTTCATTTTTTTTTTGACTGGTAGGATATGTTTAAACAAATTCTGCAGCATTTTTGTTCAAAGAAAGAAACTTTTAAGAGTCCAGTGTGTAATATTTGGCTTGATTTATGACTTTTCTATTGGTAAAAGCTTAATATGCTACCCATAAATACATTAATAAAAGCGTATAATTACAGGGCAATAAAAGTAATTTGGTTTTCCTCGCCTTTGAACGGCGCTTTTATATATATCAGAATATCCATGGATCAATAAGGGTCTTGCTCCCAGTTAGCTGCTATTTTGCACCTCCATATTTCTAAGGAAGCCTGGTGTGGACAATCCAGCTGCCTGGCAGCACATTTGGTATTGCTGGTGTCCTTAAATAAACCAACAAAGAAGAAGAAGAAGCTCTAATGATCATGTGACGTTCTTTCCTCCCAGGTGGCCCACGACGTCGACGGCTCGGGCAACTACCTCCTGCTGACTCACCGCCACGTGGCTCACCTGCATCCCTTCTCCTCCTACCGCTGTGGCCAGCCGCGGCCCAGCCCTCCCAGCTGGGTCCTGTACCACGAATTCACCATCTCCAGGGACAACTGCATCCTCGTCGCCTCGGAGGTCCACCCTCAGATGTGAGTCGAGCTGTCCAGATGTGTTAGTTACTGCTGCGGCTTCACCTGTGCGCGGGTTTTGATTCTAGTCCAGGTGTTGGCAAAGTATGGCCCGGGGGGCCATATGCGGCCCACTAAAGCTTTTTTAATCCGGCCCGCCAACACTTGAAGAAATGATATCAATAGTGAGTAAGTCATAAATGAGCGCAAGAGCTTAAAAGTATCGCAATTTTTCGGCAGACGTTCTGTTATTTGAGCATTTCTCAGCTGGTTTTTCTACAACAACTTTCACTGTCACTATCGGTACCGATACCAGTATGGGGTGTCGGTACCGATATTGATACCGACACCCCATACTGGTATCTGTTTTGATATTGGCATGATCAGGTATACCGATATCGGGTATCGATACCGATATTGGGTATCAATACCGATATCGGGTATCGGCTAGTATAGCACAGCCGACTTCATATTGAAAAGAGTCTCTCTCCGCTGCAGGCTGGTGGAGCTGGCCCCTCAGTACTACCTGGGGAACCTGCCGTCGAGTGACGGCAAAGAGCTGCTGATGGAGCTGAGGCAGAGTATGGAGCCTCATCCCCACCACCAGCAGGGGGCGCTGCTGGACGAGCACAGCAGGACACACAGGAACGTTGACGAGAGCGCAGAGGCTCACGATCAGCCCAGCACCGAGCTGTGTGCCGTCCAATGAGAGCGACGCGGAAAAAGAGAATTTGATTACTTCCATCAAATCTACCACGTTGTAATAATTTCTGATGAATGAGTCTCTGCGAACTCTTTTTTTTTTTTTTTTTTGATATTGAATCTTTTTGATGTGCGTGTATCGTGGCAGTGGCACTGCAGCTGGATATTTAAGCTATCGCGCTCTTCCTCTTGTGCAATGTTTTTACTCTTTTCTTGAATTCTCTTTATTAAATTAAGAATTTTAAAGACCCAATGTGTAACATTGAAAGGGATCTGTTGACATGTAATGGAATAAAGACTGTTGTTTTTTTTTTTCAATTATGAAAAAGTTTGTATTTATTTTTTAAAAAAAGAAGTGAGTTTACTGGTAAGAAAGTGGCTGTATTGCTTCACTACATTTCTGCAGTAGCCACGAATGCTTAGATTTGACTCTGATACTGGAGAATCTTACTGGACACCAGTAACATCACAGTTCTTTCAATGTTGCTTTATTTCCATTAAATGCAACCAAATATTACATGCTGGACCTTTAAGGAAAACAAAAAGTGAAAAGCAATACTCGTTGCTTCAATGACCTTTGACCTCTATGCAGAGGCTCATGTTGGCTCCTCAGGGCTCACTGTGATATGAAGTGCTGTAGCATGTAAAGCTTCTATTTTTAAAAAGTTTTGGACATTTTTTTTTCCGTACAGATCCTTTTTCTGCAATTTCTCTTTAGTAATTAATATCACAATTATATATAAACGTTGGTGCAATTTATCCTCATTGTTCTATGAAATAGAACGCTTCTGTTCACACAGGACTTCAACACTTGGAAATAAAGTGTGGATTTTCATGCTTGTTTTCATGAGACGTGTGGAATTTATTTTAGAGCAGCTTCAAATGTGTTCTCATAGGTGAAGTGTGTAATATTTGGAGATTTTAAAGAAACGGCGACATCGAGTGGTTACTTTTTAGATTGCAGCGCTCTTTCGCTCACCCCTCCTCTCCCGAGCTTGCCGGTGAACTACGGTGGCCTGTGCACCCAAACCTGGATACCTCGTCCACTTTCTTAGCATCGTAGTATCAAACTGACAACTATAGCCTTGAGCTATATGAACTGTTCCATGGGTAGGAAAAACAAACTGCTTTTATTGCACTGCGAGAATACACGAAGCTTTTACCAATATAAAAATTACAAATCAGGCCAAAAAGAAACAACAATTCCTGTGACATGAAATAAAGATGCTGCAAACTTGGTTTGGTTTTAAAATGAACCTTTATACATATGGCCGACGGCTGTATAGGAGAAAATGACATTCCACGTGTGCATTGTTCAGAAGTACTCATGATCTTTACCATTATCTCATTGTCTCAGCATCTTTCCACCACTTCCTGTCGACACATGAGTCCTCATTTCTTCAGAGCAGCTTCCCTCATGGCGTGATACGCAGACTCATCCAGCCTAAACATCTTCAGCTCCATCTCGGTCTGACTGCGCATCGACTGAGGAGACAAGCAAATGTCATTGCCAGTCTTATTGATTTATTTATGATTGTGCTGCAAATTGATTGTGCTGGTTCGGTGTTCCTCAACTTTTCATATCAAGGTGCAGAATAAAGGATCTGTGTATTCTTTGTTAAAAATAAAGCCAAGTCCGACAACACAATTCACTTCCACGTACCAATTCCCAGGTCAGGTTTTGTAGCTAAGTGCTACCAATTTGGAAGGTGCTGCCAACACTTTGGGCCGACCTACCTCCAGGTCTTTAGTGATGGCGTGGTTGGGTCCATGGGTGGCCAGCAGGATCCGATAGGCCTTGCAGATCAACCTGTGAGCCTCTTCGATTTGCCCTGCGTGCCAGTGGACTACACCAGCTCGCATGATGGCCATGCCTAACTGGGCGTTGTTGGGGTGGTACAACTTCCTTTTGGTTTGAACGAGCAAACAAGAAAAAGTAAGTGGATATGACAAAGGCTTCTGTTTTTGATTGAATTGTGATTTGAAATTACAGACGATAAATAAATCTGCAAATATGCTGCATTCCTCAGTGCAAGAAAGAGCGCAGTAAAAAATAAATATTCTCAAAAGCTTTACTTTTAATAGACGTGTAATAAAACAATTATTCATCTGTCAATATCATGTACATAATTTGTAAAATAATCCAACCATCAATGCAATGTAAATGTAAATGGTGATTGTTACACTCACGTGTATCCTTCCACCATTTTCCTGGCGTAGGCCGCAGCTTCGGAGAAGCACTGCAGGTAGGAGAGCACCTCGCTGGTCACGCTGAGCACGCGCAGCTTGTACAGGTGAGTGTCGGCCAGGACGCCCTCCTGCTTCTCCAGGCACTCGTGGCACAGCTTGACCACCTGAGTGAAGACGCAAAAAAGTCACTTTGGAAAAAAGGCAGCAGTAGGGGGCGCCGTCAGGGCGAGCCAGGCCTTCTCTGCTGGAATAACCACACTTAGAAAGGTGTATTTACCGTAAATATGATCATAGAGTTGCTCTCCATAGTCTGTTCTTTTCACATCACGTAACAGCCACTAGGTGGCATTGCTTCCACTGTGGCTTGTTACAGTAGCGTTTTTATACAATCATATTTCAGCTAGCTTGTGTTGCCAGGTTGCATGAAATCTGCCTGGGTCCAGTAGAACCAACATAGCAGGTTCCTGTCCGCCGTCAGTGAACGCACCACAGTTAGTTGAGATACCCAGTCAGAGGAAAAGGCCTAGGGAGCACTCTGTACCTGCTGGTAGTCCCTCTCAACGCGGGACTCATCGATCTTCTGCAGACACTCCTTGCTGAAGGCCGTCACCTCCTTCACCTTCTCAGCTGCCGTCTGGGGAGCAGCAAAAACAACCCGCACTCGTACGCACCCAAAGACGTGGAATCATATCTTCTCTGTGTCGTGCAGATTCCCCTTTTTCAATCTTCAGTCGTCCTCACCTTGTCGACAACGGCAGAAGCCATCATCAGGTCGTCCTTGGTCTTCTGGCTGCAGTGCGTGCAGGTGCAGTCAAAGTAGAAATGCTCCTTGAGCTTCTTCTGGCGGTCGCCGGACACATTCAGGAAGTCCACGTAGCTGACGGTCAGCTCCTCGCCCTCGGCGATCTTCTCCAGGGCTCGCAGCTCTATCCTGGGACACAGTGGGATAGATGGATGGATAGATAGATAGATAGAAAACCCACCCTGACCTACATTATATTTGAGATATATTAAGTGGTGTGACACATACCTTCTCTGAGAGTGGAGAGCAGAACTCAAAGCTGACTGGCTGCAACAGAGTAAAAATAAATAAAAATTCGAGAATGAACAACTTTATTCTCAAATTGGAAACTTGAACAAAAAAATTCTATCTTAATTTTTTATTCTTCTTGTGGCCCTAATCCTCTTCCGTAGAAAAGAACTGGCTTTATTCCTTTATTACTTAAAACAGAAATGACATGACGGTGTAACCGTTCATTTTTGTAAGTACGGTCAGCAGCACATACTTTCCATGGTTGAGGACGACCGTGCAGTTGGGCCAGCAGTCGTGATTCACCAGACACAGGTTGGGAAACAGACCCACACCCACAGCCTGCAGGCCTCTCTGGTCGCTCATGGTGAAGCCGTTACACTTGATCTGCGAGGACGCCACCCAGTGGCAATGAAGTGAGAGAATCACACACAATCATGAAAAGTCCATCAATGATAATAATGATAATAATCATTTTTTTTATCCTTACAATTCCAAAGATGTGTGAGAGTTCAGCGGCAGAGTACTGCTTCCGGCCGTGCGACCAGTATTTCTGCAGGCTGTGCACGTCGGCCTCCACCAGCTTGAGTTCCTCATCGGAGCGGTCGGCCGCGTGGTCCTCCAGTTCCTCCACCGACACCAGCTGGCTGTCCGACACCAGGCCCGTGTCCTTGTGCATGCGCCACATGATGCGTGCTGCCAAACTGAGACAATTAGAGAGAGAGAGAGAGAGAGAGAGAGAGAGAGAGAGAGAGAGAGAGAGAGATGAGAGAGAGAAAGCAAATATTTCAAGGTCCAGTGTGTACAATTTCTAAGGTAGCCCGCCTGACAGCACATTTCGTATTTACTGTAGTTCGCTGTCACAAAGGTTATTTAGGAGTGTATTAAAGGTCCACTGTGTAATATTTGGATATTTTGAAGAAGAAACAGTGACATCAAGTGGTTACATTTTAGATTGCAGTGTCTTACGCTCACCCTCCCTCCCCCTCCTGAACTTGCCAGTGAACTACGATGGCCCTGTGCACCCAAACCTGGATACCTTGTCCACCTTCTTCTTTGTTGGTTTATTTGAGAATGCCAGCGTACACCCTAAATACCAAACGTGCTGTCAGTGACGTTGTCCTTAGTCCTACCTAAATGAATACTGTCAATGCTGTCAAAACTCAATAAAGAAATGGCTATGTTAAGACATTAGTCAACAAAGTTTTTTTTTTAAAAGATCCATAATAATTGACAATGTCGGCATTTAATTTAAATTATAAATTGCAGATGATTCTAGCATTTACCACTAAATACCAAATTCACAGTATATGCTGAGTTATTTGGTGGTACTGTACACTGTACTACACACTGGTACTGCCGGCACATCTCACCTACTAACTGTGCGACTGCTTCCCTTCCAGTTCGACTCACCGGACATTTTCAGTGGGTGCCTTCCCAGACTTCCTGATGGCTTTGCACTCCTGCTTGTGCTCATCCCAGCATGCCGTCTGGCAGGTGCGATCGCAGTAGTGGGCAAACTTGCAATGGGCGCAGCGGAGCAGCTGAGCCTGGCAACGGAAACAGCTGTGGCACACCTGGCTGGCAAGACTGCGAGGGGAAGCCAGAACACACGGTATCACTGTCAAAAACCTATTCCAAATATATAAAGAAATGATCATTGTTACTGTTATTATTATCACCATCAACACTACTACTGCTACTACTACTACTGCTACTACTACTACTGCTACTACTCTCGGTCTGCAGGAAACAAGCAGTTGCACATTGACAGTGATTCATACCGTTGGCGTCATCACTGCAGAGCAAACTTTTTCTTTCTTTTCCTGATGTCTAATAAGCAAAATGTTTCATGGTAATTTAATAATAACTCTAATTTAAAAATGAATTTATACATGATTAAAAACTAGTGCTACAGTCAGTTTCTTGAAAGCCTGTTGTTTCAGCTTTGTTAATTCAAAATGAATGATGGATTATTCTTTGTAGTTATTCACAACTGTATGACACACACTGTCATTACACACAACTGCAATGTATATACAGTGCATACATAGATCAATAAAGTATCTCATCTAATCTCTCTCTTCACTTTTAATGACACGGAACTCAACTTCCTATATGTCCAACCAGTGAGCTCACTCCATCCTGAAGTGAGCTGGATGAAATTATATTTTTAAACGTTGCAGCGTGTCCCTCCACTGCAACTGTAAACATGAATTCAACCCCAGTGCAATCACACTCCAGTTCACATGACACCTTGACAGCATTTCCCACCGCTGATGTCACGTGGTGGAGCACCAGTCGGCTCGCAGCCCCAAACAAGGACACTGGACCTTACAGTCTTGACCTTCACGAGTTCCTCTCGTTTGTTCCTCAATAGAAATATCGCTCTATAAATAACCACCACCACCACCAGGAGTTGCACACACACACACACACCTGTCGAAGACCACGGCGGAGAAGCTGGCCTCAGCGAACACCACGTCTCCTCTGCGCAGCTCCTTGGTTGCCCTCAGGCCTCGACCCTTGTGCCCCGCGTCAAACACCTGGGCGTTCTCCATGTTCCCCACGGTCATGGTAGGACAAGAAGAAGAAGAAGGATGAGGAGGAGGAGGAGGTTGATGGTGCAGGTGCAGCAGGCGGTGGGTCTGCTGCGCTCACAGCCAGCAGCACGGAGGGTCCTGGTCAAAACCTCAGCAGCATTCAGGAGTTGCAGCTTTCTTTAGCCCAACCCTCAACAACAGCCAAAAATAAAGTTCTCCTCTTTTAGGGGGCTGCACCATGACGACACCCCAGGGTGGTGGGGTGGGGGGGCAGTGTGAAATGTGAGTGACCGCAGTGAGCAAGGAAGCTGAGTTGAGTATTTTGGGTTGGAGGCAGCTGCAGCTGTCATTCTCTCTAGGTCAAAAAAGCTGTAATAACAGTGTAATAACTGTGTAACATCAATGATACACGATTGCACAGTGTAATATTGAGCTGAATGAGGTATGTGTGGTAGGTGTGTGTGTGTGTGTGTGTGTGTTTGTGTTTTATCTATTTCAACCAGCACCTGGTAAAACGTTTCCTGCTCAATATTTAATTTCAATGATAATTCACTGGCTACTTGGTGATTGGTTCTCTAGTGTCATGATGTGCATGAGTGCATCAAATACACCAAGTCAGTGTTTTTGCACCACTGTGCCACAGCTACACTAGTGCACCGTGAGATAACATCCGGCTTGAAAGACACTGCGCTACACATCCCATGATATATTTTCTCCTCCTATGAGGTGGGTCACCAAAGCACTCCATCCATCTGCTTCTGCCCCCCCCTCAAGCCCCTCTCCTCGTTTTCATCACTGACAAACCACTCATTGTGCTCTCAGCAATTTTATTATTATTATTATTACTAATAATAATAATAATAATAATAATAATAATAATAAAAGAAGAAGAAGAAGAAGAAGAAGAAATAAGAACAGTGCTCAATAATTTCTACTGTTATAATGCCTTCATTTATTGTATTTTCACAATGTTTCCCAATCCTTCAGAAACATTTATACAATATTGAATATTGTCATATTTACTGGCTTTTTTTTCTCTTCAAAAATAGACATTCTAAAACTATCAATACATGGTACGGTAACAGACATAAGAACACACAAGTTCATGTCAAAATATTTGGAATATCACGGAAAAGTATATATTTTTTAAGATATTAATTATAAAATTTAAAGGTTATTTTTTTAACATACTGATTCAAAAAGTAAACATTTCCTTCAGATCCATTACAAACAAACACACATACGCACATAAACAACATAGGTATTTTTTGGTTTTTTAAGCTTGATATTTAAGGCTTAAAAATTCAGTGACCCAAAAATATATTTAAAAAAAAACAAACAAACAAAAAAAAACTTTAGAACAAAACATTTGTTTTCAACAAAACTGTTGAAAAACATTTTTGGCCCCACGGTGTATTTGGTGTATTTGAGTTTGGCAGCTATAGAAAGTTTATCGGCTGATTTCCAGAATGTCTGAGTAGGAAAGAAAAAACACAAATTTGAAGAACGAGAACAAAATAATTACGATTGAAAATACATTCACCTTGAAGTGCTAATTTGATGGAACAAAATCACAGAGTTAAAAAAAAAGGCGGGGGGGGGGGGGGTGATTTTACAGGTCGTAGAAGTCGACGTGGGCTCCTGATGTGTAGGAGTCCTGCAGCAGCAGCTTCATCAGCTTGGCGCTGGAAGCCTCGCAGCTCAGCAGCTGGCCCTGAGCAAACATGTCTGAGAAACCTCTCTTCAAATCAGCATCTCCGGTTTGGGTTCTGGCCACCAGCTGCATGTCAGTGTCCAGAGGGCCTGATGCAAACAGAGGACAGAGCACAGGGCGGACCATGGTTCATTTTCAATTGACATTAAAGCAACATGTTTTCTACATGTCCAATGATGCACTTTTTCCTCCTGTGAGGTGGCTCACTAAAACACTCCATTCATCTGCTGCTGCTCCGGCTCCCCCTCTGTCACAGTTTAGAACCCATTGTGGCCCCATCAGTCAAAATGTTTGCCCACCCCTGGTGTAGATGGTCCAGAAGTGGTTCTGGGGTGGTTTTGGGGAGGTTTTAGGTGGTTCTAGGGACGTTCTAGGGACGTTCTAGTTGGCTCTGGGGTGGTTCTGGAGTGGTTCTAGGTGGTTGTTAGGTGGTTCTAGGGACGTTCTAGTTGGCTCTAGGGTGGTTCTGGAGTGGTGCTAGGTGGTCCTAGGTGGTTCTAGGGTGGTTCTGGGGAGGTTCTAGTTGGTTCTAGGCATGTTATAGGTGGTTCTAGGTGGTCCTAGGTATCCCATGATGTATTTTTTCCTGTGGTGGTCTTTAACGTGTTTTTTTTGGTCACATACAGGTACTCCCCGAAAAGTTAGAATATCAAGTAAAAGTTGTTTTATTTTGGCAATTTAACCTAAAAGATGAAAGCAACAAATTTTATTGAGCCATTTCTAAATTGACATCTCAAGCAGTTCCTTGTTGGTTCTAGGATTAAGATTTTAGGCTTATTAAAACCACAAACCCACAAACTCAGAAAATTATTATCCCATGATGTTTTTTTTTTTTTTTAGCTATTTAGATATTTACATAGATATTTAGATATTCTAATTTTCTGGGTAGTACCTGTATTGTCATGGCCACATGGTCACATGGTCACATTTATTTATTTATTTATTTTTCATATTTTTCCTCAAACCGGTTTTCCGAATAAATGAAATGAAAACCATTGGTAGAGTAAGAAAGGAAGACCAGTCGTCTGTCATGTCGGACAGCTGGCCTCCTCTCACCTGGAGAGTAGTTGAGCACCCGCACGTCGGGCTCCTCCTCGCCAGCACCCTGAACATCATCTCCCTGGCCGCCTTGCCGGTGCAGTACAGCACCCAGGAGCGGCACGGCTGCAGCGCGTACAGCGACGTCACGTTGACCACGGTCCTCCTGGCGCCGGGTCGCGGAGGGAAAGCCTGCAGCAGCTGAGCGCTCAGACACAGGCAGGAGCTGACGTTGAGGGACAGGTAGGAGTCCACCTCGGCCATGCTGGTGAAGCTCCGGCTGGGCCGGGACACGTCTCCCAGAGAGGCTGAGGGAGGGCAGGAGAAATGGAAAAATCAATCATTGGTTCGGATTTGAAAAATCGGAATAGTTTTTTTTAATCCCCATATGAATCCCTTTAAATTCAATTGGGAGTTTGCAGCTATTTTTTTTAAAATGCGTTTAGATTTCCTGCTCCGGCTCCGGCTCCCCTCTGTCACATTTTAAAACCCATTGTGGCCCCACCAGTCATAAGGCCCACCCCTGGCTTAGTTTTTCTCAGCAGCAGAATTGAACTTTGCTCTGGTTACTAGAGAGAAAAAGTGCAGAGGACAAACACGCAGGCTTTCAACATTTGGCCACACACATTAAGAACTACACAAGAAAACTCGCACGACTGCACACTGCGGTCAAGCCAACCTACACAGTTCGACGAGAGCTGTCAAAGTCAGCAGCAGACAGTCTATTTCCGCTTGCACTATGTACCCCAGGAATTACGGTAATTGCCTTCTTTTGCCCAATAAATCTGAAACTAGAATAATATTTTGGGGGTAAACTGGTAATTGTCACTCAATGACTAGTTGGTGGTAGTACAATCCAACTTCATTAAATTGTGATCATGTAGCATTTCAAAATAAAGTGCCTCCAAAGATTGAGATTTTGTTTAATATCCTTGATTTTAGAATAATATTTAGGAGGAAATGACCAATTGTCACTCCACGACTCCACTGTAGGCTAGTCAGGCTAGTTCAGAAAATTTTGAAGGAATCTTTCTAAAATATTAATCTGAGCTCAAGTACTGACGAATCATCTCTTTTTGCCGCGGAGCTGAAGCCATTACCGTAATGTCTGGTGTACACGGAGCGAGCAGAAAGCGAGAGTCCGTCTGACCGCTTGCTTTGGTCGAACCTGTTGATGTGACTGTGCCACCTACCGGCGTTGTTAACCAAGATGATGTGGTCCATGTCCTCGGAGAAAGCGGCTTTCGATGCTTCGACCACGCACCCCGGTCCCCCCACGTCTCCGAGATCCGCCACCACACATTTCACCGCAACACCGGCCGCCGACTCGGCCAGCTCCGCCTGCAGAGTCCGGAGTTCGTCCCCGGAACGGGCCACGATGACGAGCGCCGAGCCCGGCATCAGCAGCCGGGCCACGTCCCGGGCCACGACCCGGCCGAACCCCCGGGAGGTGCCGGTGACGATACAGAGAGCCCGGCCCAGAACCGAGCCGCTGGTGGGCGCTGCGGAAGACATGACCGCACGGAAGTCGAACCTTTACCCCGTGTGTGTGTGTGTGTGTGTGTGTGTGTGTGTGGGAGAGAGAGAGGGAGAGAGAGAGGGGCGTGCCAAAGATTTTGGGGCGTTCTTCTTCACGCATGTTAGCACCTCCCATCATCCGTGTTGGCGCCATCTCTCGTTTACAAGCTACATCACACGCTAAAATAATAATAATAAAAAAGAAAATTAGCGAATCTCGGCCACGGTTGACTGAGGGGGGGAGGGGAGGGGTGAAGTAGTTTGTATAGATAAAAAAAAAAAAAAAATCCTTAGTATTGTGGCGGCTGTGGCTGTGTGTGGATGCTCCCCTCGAGCCGCAAAGGATTGTGGGGGAGATTATGTTGGGGAGTTATGTGAATTTCTGTGGTTAAACTGCAAGCGTGCTCGTGTTTGTGAGTGTGTTGGTGCATGGTTATTATTCGGTTAGTGTTGCACGTCATGCTTTTCGGTTCGAACCATGAGTCAAAGTGTACTCTGTGTGAGTTAGTCCCCAGGAAGACTGGACTGTTTTTTTTTCAGTCTCCTCTACTTAACACCACTTTAATTTTTAAAGTAATTTTACTCCACTTACCGAAAGCTCTAAGCTCCACCATAGTTTAATTTGGCCCTCGGTGGCAGAGTCTCCTGTGAGTGGGACCAAATGAGCTCGGAGATATGGCCGTCCTTTGGACAAAACTACAGGGTGCTTTTTCTCCACACTGAGACTTGAACCATTTAGATATGAAGACGAAGACGTCCTCCCTCCAAAAGCAGCTCGGTCCTCCTGATATTGGAGGACTGCCTCCCGGGAACTTTCATGGAAGGGTTTTTAGCTCGTTTGGCAAAGTCTGCTGCCGCATGAACTTGAAAACTTCCTCTGCAACGCTCACACGTTCTGCTGCACTCAGAATGAGTTAAGATTTAGAAATTTGCTCAAGATTCTTTATTCCTATAACCACTGGAGGCACTATGGAGTGTCCTGAGGCTCCCTGAACTGCCTGGCTTGAGCTGCAAACGCATGAACAGATTTGACCTTGGGGTCACCATCAGCCTGTAACTCATTGTTGGTGGTTGAGGTGCTGGAAGCACTTCTTGTTCCCAGAGACATTTTGGACCTGATGAACAGCCGGCTGAGGAAATATCTGCACCCTTCACCGCAGAGTCGGCCGGGTTTTGTGCTGCATCAAAGGCCAGTTGCACGATTTCTCTGCTAAAATGAACTTTACAAACTCAGTGAGTCCGCACAAGCAATTGGCATTCGACTTTCATCAGATGCTCTTTGTTTAACATGGCAGTCATTCCAGCTGAGGTAACTGACATCTTTGGGGTCTAATCTGGGGATGCTTGGCTGAGCTACAACGGGGGACTGCAATCAATCTCATTCTGATTCTTTGTGCATTTCAGATAAGAGCACGAGCCCTTTCCTCTATAGTGCCGGCATCCGAACAGTTATGTAATTCCACACTTGAAATATTTCCATGTTTTTCAAGGGATTGCGGACCTCTTTTAATCACCTTTTGGAGGTTGGAGGAGGGGTCGCCGACTCAAATTCTCCCCATCCAGCTTCTTCCTGGAGGATCCGCATTCCACTCAAGGTGAGAAATTTTACGGGGGGGGGGGGCCGACAGCAGCAGATGGATGGAATGTTTTGGTGAACACAAAAATAAAATAAAAAAATGGCCATTTTGTTTTAAATTGTTTTATTTTTTTGGGAATTAAGAAATTACAAAAGCTATGACGGAAACGCTAAGACGAGGGCATGCATCATGAACCCCAGACATCACAACCTAATGTAGTATCGTGTGTGTGTGTGTCTGTCTGTGTGTGTATACTTCAGTTGTTTAATTTCTGCCATTGAGCAACGTTGGGGGTAATTAAGACACTTAGAATGTGCACTGGTGCGTGTATTTGTGTTTCCCAGTGTGTAAAAAAAGTGTGCACAACACAGACACCACAATGTCAGGTATTTTGAGAAACTACTTATTTCTGCGTATGTAAGATTCAGCTTCACCCACCTACTGTAACTGCTGAGTTAGAAATTGCCGCCCTTCCTGAATAAGTGGCCTCCCATTAAGAATGCATCATGAGAATGCAGGAGCACGAGGGTCGAAGGAGATTCTAAATAGGTTCAAAAGTAGATGATGGCAAAGCTCTAAGGCATTTTGAACCACACTAACGCTATATGGTTGATTGGCAGTACTGATTGGTGCTCTTATCAGGTCCTTAAAGAGGACTAAAAAGTTAATATGTTCATTTTATTCTTGTTATAGAGATTTGACAAACATCACTTTTAACGGAATTCCTTACATCACGTTTTGCAAAAACAAAAGAACACACCAGGAAAAAAAAAACAACCCTACAAGACGAGCAGTCTTGAACCGAGGATTAAATAGCCCCTAATTGTTCCGTTAATAATCATTTCTAACTGAAAATCAAATAAGCCACACATATACAATGAGCTCACTGGCAGGATTCTCGTTGCTGTCAGTCAGGACTACATGTGCGATTCAACGTGGCCACGTTTGTCATTTTCAAAATCACTGTCCTGGGAAATGAGCTTGTACGGCTTCTTTTTCTCCTTCTCCTCCAGCACCGAGTTGCCCATCTCCACGTCTTTGCAGCGAAGCTCGTGCCTGGACAGAAACTCCACGATCCCGGCGCCGATGGAGTCCCCCAGAACATTGGTTGTGGTGCGCAGACGGTCTCTAGAGCCCATGGAGATGACAGTGAGGAGTTTGAGAGAGTGGAGTGTTGCACAACTCACTTTCAGTTATTATTATAAGACTAGAATGCCTATGGTAAAAGCACCTGTGAGTTATATATATATATACACAGATATCTATATGTGTATGTATATATGCATATATACATTTTATGTATATATTTATATACACATAAATATAAACATCTGAAATCATTTCTGAGTTTGACTTATGATCAGAAAATCTACAACTTTCTAATCAGACACTATCAGTACTACGAAGAACAGATTCACTCCTTCCACTACACCGGTGCTGTGTGTTGTTCTGTCGAAAGTGAGACAAGCTGACTTCATACAAGGCTTTCACAGTCATGCTGGGTCTTTCCTAGTTTAGGAGAGAAGGGTTTTTCTTATTACCCCAGTTAGCTGAGTAATTTCTGTGGTGGGTTGTAATTGAAATGATTAATTTGGGAAACCTAATTATGCTTCTATGTTAAAACTCACAAAAAAAAAAAAAAAAAAAAAAAATCGGAGCAAAAAGAAAGATGTAGAACGAGGCGCCTGGGAGGTAAGAGAAGTGTGTCACTAGGTGGTAGTAGACGCGGAGCTCATTTTGAACTTGAATGTGACAGACAATGAGAGTTTCACAGCTTCACACTGAGAAATATACCAAAGATTTCAGTAATTGAATCCTGTGCCCTTTCAACTGTCCCACTGCAGGAGGATACTCACAGGAACCAGTCCACAGCTATGATGAGGGTGATGTCATCGGTAGGCAGTCCAACAGAGGTCAGCACGATGACCATGGTGACTAGACCAGCTTGAGGAATGCCAGCCGCTCCGATGCTGGCAGCAGTTGCAGTTATACTGCACAGAGAAAAAAAAAAAAAAAAAAAAAAAGCACTGTTCAAAACAAATCCCAAACGACGAGATCATTTGTTGAAATGATCCTGTGTCGCTTTTAAACATATTTTACCTGATGGTTAAAATCTGACCAAAGTTCATCTCCATGTTGTTGACCTGAGCGATGAAGATGGCCGCCAGAGCCTCGTAGAGGGCCGTTCCGTCCATGTTAATGGTGGCGCCCACAGGTAGAACGAATCTGGTGATTCGCTTGTCAATCTTGTTGTTCTCCTCCAGACATTTGAAGGTGACAGGGAGTGTGGCAGAACTGTTGCACGAAAGAAGTAGAAGAAGAAAAGTGTCTTCTGATTCTATTTTTGGTGACGTCTGGCACCACGGCACAATTTTTTTCCTTTGTCCTGAATGTGGATCTTTTTTTGAGATGTTCAAACTTGAGTTTCAGGAAGAGCAGAATGAGTTTTCCGATCACCATGGAACACTGATAACGAGCCGAACTGCCCTCTCCCGCATTCCAGAGTAAACTTGCAGGGGAATCTCAGAGTAGTGTGATAAATCTAAACCAGACCACCACTGTCCCAGATTGGCACACTGTACCAGCCAAGGCAGCCCCCACAGTGACCAAAGCCTCCAGCATCTATTGTACTTTTGCGACCTTGCTTTCTGAGGGTGATCCATGACCACTCCACTGGCCATTGACTTACAATTAGCCAGCAAGACATTGTTAATCTCCGCTGGCTTGGAAAGCCTAGGCTTTCCTATGCTGGAAAGCATCGTACCAGAGGGGTCCGGACATTGTATACTATTCTCAGATAATTGGAAGGAAAAACATATATTTTGAAGGGAGTGTGAATGCATAAAATGCTGGCACCGCCTTGTTTTATCCAAAGGGACATATGCAATGAAATTTTACATCCAATGAGAGTGGGAGGGTTGAAATGACTGTATGGAGATGAAGGACCTTGTCTCACATAGTTGTTTGCTAATCCCTGACATTTCCAACGGTAAGCATAAAAAGAGATATTGATACAACAGCAAAAAAAAAAAACAAGAAAAAAAAGGCAAAGCAGGGTTTTTAAGTGTAATATTTATAGAAGTCAAACTCACCTGGACGATGTCCCCAGGGCTGTTACCAGAGCTTGCAGGAGCCCAGCAATGAAGATAAAGGGATTTTGCCGAGTAATGGCAAAGTAAAGAGTGGGAAGAATTATCACGCCGTGGATCAGTAAGCCAATGATAACTGTGATGGTGTACATGCCCAGTTGGCCACCCATTTGCGTTAGATCGTCCATCTCCACAATCTTTCCTGCTATTAAAAACAGAATTCCAATTGGGGCGTACCTATGAAGACAATTTTTTCAGTTATCGTGAGTGCAGTGTTTTCTCATCGGGGGGAAAACAAATAGTCGGGAGTGAAGTTTACCACATGATGATGGCAACCAGACGCATTATAGCTTCATTGAGGCCGTCAAAGAATTCCCTCAGGAGCTGGCCCTGCTCCTTCATGTTGCCAATTATTAGGCCAAAGCACATGGAAAAGACGACCAAGCCCAGGGCGTTGACCCCGTTCACCTGACCCGGCACTGGGATCATTTCCTCCCGGGTGAGCTCCATGACCTCCTGGGTGCCGTTGGTGGTGTTGTAGAGGGTGTCATTCACTGTCACTGTCACTTGGAATACTCGCTTCCCATATTTGGTTTTGAACTGGAGCATGGGGGAAAATGAAAAGACAGCTTTGATGAGCGCACGCTTCCCGTAACAATTCATTCATTGAAAAAACTTGATTATAATCGTTGTTTGTTTATTTATTTATTTGTGAAACAAAAAAAACTACAGGAGAAGAAAAGACTCAAATGCGCTTTCTGGCTTATGAAAGCTGTGATTTGTGAACGTCTGTGGTATATCACATGATCTGATATTTCACAGTATAATTTCAAACTCTCTTCTCTCCCGACTTCTATCCTCTAAGTACACTTAACTGTGTCAGTCACCTGACCTGCTTGTTCCCATTGCCTGCTTTTTTTTCCCTGCTGCTATTTTGAGACATCATAGCTCCAATGTTTGTCACTCGCCACGTTCTCCACAATAACTGCTTCAGGTGAGGGTACTGCAAGGTACTTCCTTCCGAGATGTTTTGCTGCTGTACATGTCAGCTACACCCAAACAAAGTTGTTGAGAGATAGAGGACCTGTGCAACTGTTACTCTGTGTTCAATGTCACTATCCTCTAATCTAGATGACTGCCAGAGGCCATGTTCTCTGGTTGGATGTTTCCGCACCTGTGAAACCTGTTCAAATTACTAGAAATACTTTTTTTTAATTTGTTTCACATGCAGGAGCGATGGAGTAGTAGTGTAGCCTGTGTGGACTGCAGTGTGTTTTTTAATTGTGTATACATGGATGAAAAGTACAACAAATTGAATTGGCGCTAAGCCGGAAAGCTTACCTGCTGAGTGCAGGCTTGGACCAAATTTGGTGGAAACATATTTCTGAAATGAGAAATCAGGCAAAAGATACTTTGAACAATTCCAGTGGAAATTCAGTGACCGTCGATTTCCTTTGATCCAGATTACCTGATCAGATCTAAGAAGGCGTCAGCAGGGCTGACTTGCTCTATTTTCTGTTGCTTTCCAAACTCGTCTTTTGTCCCTTTGCCGGGGTGGATGATGAGAACAATAATAATACCGATAAAAACCGCGATGAATGTTGTGGTCATGTAGTAAATCACGGCTCTCATCCCCATTTTCCCAGAGGCTTTGCTGTCCAGTGCTGCCATTCCTGGGCCATGGAGAGTCAGAATGAAGTATTTCAAATACAATTCTGAATTCATTATTTAATTTGAAAGTTACTTTCTTATCACTGCAGCATCTGAACTGCACAGTTGATCTTGCAACATTTTAAGGATTGATCTACAGCTACCGTAGAGTCAATGGTTACCAAGGTCTTTCTATGCTGCTTTGTTGCTTTTTATATTGCTTCCTATTTAGAAATGCATTTAAATCATACAGTTCAACATAAGTCATGGGCTGTAGGTTGAGACCTCCTCTAAAAAAAACCAACATAAAGTCATCTACCACCATCTAAAATACTATTGTACTGACACACGCAGCAAAAAAAAATGAAAATTAGCCGTACCTGTTATCAGACTTGAAACCAGTAAGGGGAGAACAAGCATCTGGAGCATTCTCATCAATAACTCCCCAGGGAAAGAGAAGTATTTCATCTCTCGATAGGTCATCTTCAGAGGCCGTAGCGTGAAACCCAGAATGATACCTGCAGAGAAAACACGACACAATTTCCTTATGAAAGACATTTGCCAATCCTGTGCGGCTCTTTTTTTTTTTCTCCATGTATTTCTATCCATACCGACGATAACGGCCCCAACGGTGAAGAGTACGAAGGCATTTTTCTTGAGGAAAGCCTGGACGTCGTCCTTGGAGATCTCCTCCACTTTCCTCTTTGCCTTCATGGTCCGTATATGGATGCCTTCCCTGAATCGCTGCATCCTGTTGTGGAAATGACGTGACTCGTGAAATCAAAGTTGTCAAGAGTATCAGTACCTTTGTTGACAGTCGCTGGCAAGTATTGCATATATTATAAGTTGATACAAATAGATGTGATCTTTGTTTTAGTTTCAGCAGTTATAGCTCATAGTATATAATATCCTATGTATTATGTAAGATTACATACAATCTGTGCATATTGCATTAAATCTGCCCGTTGCTGTTTGCGATTCATGTTTGTAAAGCAGCGGAAAAATCCGTCCCTCACTCTCTATGCTGATGTTTCACGTGAAGCATCGGAGATTTCAGCCGTGCCTTTCACATCAGGACCTTACAGATTGATTCCTGATGTCTGTGGTGAATTTAGGAGAGACATTTTTCAGGTCTACCGGAAGGACACGCGAGAATGCCAAATTATTCTGTGTTTGATTCTTTTAACATACATACAGAATAATTAGAATCTCTGCTGTTTCTTACAGCTTCTCACATCGCTTGTTTGGTTTTTGCTCCTCGGATGCTGCGTTGTGCATCAGAGCCATTTTTTTTCAGATGTTCCTTTTTCTATGAGTTAGCTCTCGTCGATACCAACAGTGCTGCAAATGGGGCCTTCAAAAAGTTTTACAGGTGTTTCAGAGTCAGACTTCAGTGTCTCTGAAACACCTTCTGATAGACAAAATGTTAACATCTTTTTCTATTATGCTTATTAGGTCTTATTATATGTACTGCTTAATAATTTACAATCAAAAACAACACTGACTTATTTGTGACCTATATTGAATATATCTTACCAAAATAAAATAACATGTAAAATAGAATAAAACAGTTTCAGTTTGCCACATACCTTCAAGGTGCTTTGCTCTCTGATCGCAAAGTGCTTTGTGTTGTGGAGGAGCTGGAGCTGCGCTTGCAGCTGCGAGGCGGGCGTCAGCTGAGACTGGGAGGTCTGGCTGGAGACTCGCACGATTCCAGTGGCTGGGTGAGCGTCCTGCACCTGCAGTAAAAATCAGAGGAGGGAAACACGTGGAGGAGAGACAGAGACCGAGACAGAGAGCCGGCCCTCCCTCTCTGTGTCTCTCTCAACGACTTCCACAAAGTTGCCCCTCCACAATAAAAGTGACACGGTTTCACAAAAAGCTCCAGGACAACACAAAATGCAAAAGTAATGCGTTTGTTTGAAAAGTCATTCAATTCACCTTTGCTGGTTTCTCCTAAACTCGCACCGCTGTCCCCTCTGCCTTCAGCATCAGGATCTCGCTTTCAACCGAAGTAGTAAGTTTAGCGAAGAGTAACTGCAGGTACAGAGCAGTCACCATGGTTGATAGCTACACATCGTCTCACTCGGGACATGATATAGTTTGCGGTAATTCCACAGAGAAAATGGCGTACCACATTTAGCAGAAGAAAAAGTAGAGCTTGCACTTCAAGAAGTGACCTCACTGTATGGAAAAATATCCCGCAGGGAAGTTGAATATAATTAGTAAAGAATACTCCCTTAATCAGGTCACATTGCCTTTCACAAATATGATTCCCTGGTGTCGGCCGCGCTATTCAAGCCAAATCATCAAAACAACCTCCAAAATAAATTGATGAATTGGAGTAAAGTGGAGTATTGTGCCTCGAAGGGTTGAAAACGCCATCATATAATTGATGTAATGAAGACGAAGACTCGTTTAAAGCACAAAGAAATGATAATATATAATAATTTACAGCCGTTGATGGTGAAGTGACATCACATGTCACTGGGGACAAATGTATTGGGAGATTAAAGGATCACAGATGATATCTGATGACTGAAGCGTCATCAGACAGGCCAGAGTGAGTTGCAGGGTGAACAACCAAATACTTACAAAGCTCTCATAACGTAGATATACGTATACAGTAAATATGTATATTAACAAATAATTCAACTATAGAAATAAAATTCGTGCAGACTAACTCCATAGACTTGAAATATGCTGCTGATGCACTGATACAGCCAGACACCAGAGAGGCTGCAGCCCTGCCAAACCTGCTCCTTGTGGCCTCTGGCAGGTGATGGTGTCCTGCTGAAGTCTGTGTATTCCTTCTCATGGCCTCAGATTCATCAGTCACAGGCACGGTCATAGAGCGACGCATATGTAAAATAAAAGTTAAGTTTTGTATTACAGAGAATTCTGGCTGTACAAAGAAAATGTTGCTAACGCTAAATGGACACGTTGTAATATAAACTAAGGGAGCACCGTACACATAAGAAGGACAGGTAAACCTTTATTCTTCACATCAGTTGTGTTCTACAAGACTTTTATATGCTCAGTTTAAACATAGATGGGGTTGTTTTAAAACTTCTTGTTCATTTCACAAAGAGCTACCATTCAAGGGTTGCAAAAAAATGTTGTTTTTTCCTCGTACGTGTTTACATGAATGCATCACGGCCATATGGACTTGCCAGACATAACAAACGTCATCGTTCCCCCTGCTTTCGGTGGGCTATACGTCAGAAGACGTAGCCAATCAGATGAGCGCTGTGCAGGGTACGTAAAAGCGCCATGCAGCTTTGTTGAATTTTTGTTTTTAATTATTAAATAAAGTATATACATCCATGTGTTGAACTGTGCGTGTCGTTTCTACGGTGGCCGTACGGTTCAGATCTCGTCGCGTTCAGGAATTTCCTTTTTCTGCAACAGAAAACGGCCAAGACCCGCCCCCTACTTGCTTGTGACGAGGTTAGGGTTCAGGATAGGGTTAGTTAGTGGGGGAGTGGCCAATCAGAAGTGAGTATGGGCTGGTCATTGCTGATCCCTTGCAGAAAAAAATAATAAAACACACTTCCTCTCGTCTGTCTCTCTTATGGCACGGTATGTGTGTATTATGCCGTGGTTTTAAACAGCAGTGAGGTTTGAATGAGTGTGGAGACCGTCGGCTAGCTTTGCGGTAAGAGCACTCAAAAATATACCCCACATGAAGTAATATTCAGCTTTTGGCACAGGAGGTGTGCTCGAGCTTGTAGCTAGCTAATTTTAGCTTTCTGTGCTCGGCACGTAGATATTGAACGCCGTAACTTTATTGAGATAGATACTTTTATTTTACTCGCATGTGTCGTTTTATTGAACGGCGGCTAAAGCAGGTGGTGTTCACGTTACTCGTTGTGTCTCTTCATTTTGCGGCTCGTTTCGTAGCACTTGAATTTTCAAAATCGAAGCCAACACGAGGTTTTTTGGGTGGGAGAGAAAAAAAAAAAAAACAAACCCACCAGATCAACTCGCGTGGAAGAGCTGACCTTTCTTTGCAGCTGTTTTTTTTGTTTTTTTTTTTTTTTTTTTGAGTGGACGTCGTCCGTGAATGGACAACCACTGGCAAAGAGGGTCGACAAGCGATTTCATAACCAGCTATAAATAACAGAACTGGGTGAAATAATCAGTGTCCCCTTCTGAAACTTTTGGCTGGATATCTAAAGGAGTTTCTCTCTCTCTCTCTCTCTCTCTCTCTCTCTCTCTCTCTCTCTCTTCGGTAGCAAGGTCACTTGAGAGCATGAGTGGGCGGCCGGTGTTGAAGCTGCTGTTCGATGGAAGCCGAGGCGTCCGCCGCCGCCTCCTCCTGTTCAGCGGGAAGCCGCCGCGGCTCCTGCACACCTCGGCAGCGGCGGGCTGCAGCTCGTCGTCGCAGCCCAACGGCGGTTTCAAGCCGGAGAAAGTGGCCGTCGTGACCAAGACGACGCGCTACGAGTTCGAGCAGCAGCGCTATCGCTACGCGGGGCTGTCCGAGGAGGACCTCAAGCAGCTGGTAAAGTTTCAGAAGTGAACGGAAGCTCAGTTTAACCTCGTGTGACCCTGATGATACATAGGCCTTATTTATTTTTTTATTATTATTATTATTTTTTCATTTTATGCCAGTAGAATTGTTTAAAAAAAAGTGCAATGAGTGAGTGTTTCAACCTCTTTTTCAGTATAACCTCAACTTTCATTGTTTGGTAGTTATTGAACTTCTTTGTTTGTTTACGACCTGTGAGAATAGTTCAACATGAATGAAGAACAAAGACCAGATTTGTTTTTCAAGTTTGTAATGTTTATAGGAACACTGGAATGTGAAGAACAAGTAAAATTGAAATGGAGAAATTGAACCTTTCACTATTTTACACGTGCACAAACAATTTGGGAAGTCGTTGACTTCAACGAGATTGTCTAGTGATTTATTTTGTTTGTTTGTTTTCTTCTTCTAAGCTCGCCATGAAGGGGTCCAGCTACAGCGGCCTGCTGGAGAGACACAACATCCACAACAACAACGTGGAGCACATTGTGAAGAGCCTTCGGTAATACTGTCGCTGGATCAGTTAGACAGCTAGATTTCTCTTTCTCTGAAACACACACACACCTATGACAATACAATACATGAATTTTAGAGGCAGAAGTAGAGCAGCTTTGTTGTCATTGCACCAAATATACAGTGAAATTATGGCAGTAAGGTCTGGCGTTACCATAAATAGGAGGGAAAAAAAGAAGATAATTTAGATACAAAACGTATAAACAGAAGATGCAATTATATTCAATTTACTCAAAGTTAATAATAATAATAATAATAATAATAATAATAACAATCAATAAACAGTAATATCCTTGTCAGTCATTGTTTCCCAATTGTGTTTTGCAGGAGCGAAGGCATTGACGTCAGAGTTGTGAAGAGGGGAGAATATGATGAAGAAGTGGTGCGATGGGCAGATGCCATCATCAGTGCTGGAGGTGAGTTTTCTGCTGTTGGACACAGTTGCTCTGAATGCCCCCCCCCCTCCCGTCGGACTGTTGCTGCCGCTCAAAGAGTCGTTCTTGAACGTCCACTTTTGTATTCTCTCGGCGAACAAGCAGGATTGTCATTAGTTGGACAATGAGGGCAAAATAGTCCCTTGCATAAAGGCTTCAAAACACAAACGCACACACAATGCAGGTTCTCTAACTGCACTTTGTTTTGTCAGGGGACGGAACAATGCTCCTTGTTGCCAGTAAGGTTTTAAGCAAGGACAAACCGGTGGTGGGAGTCAACACGGACCCTGAAAGGTAACGCTCGACGCTTCGCTCCTCTCAAAACCAGGAAAAAAAATCCAACAAAGTCGTGCCGTTTGTCTCGCTTTGAGCCGCTCCTCATTGCATACCTGCTTTTCACAACCAAAGGTCAGAAGGTCACCTGTGCCTGCCAGTGCGCTACACCCACGCATTCCCAGAGGCACTTCAGAAACTGTGTCGCGGTGAGTTCAGGTGTGTTCAATCCCTCCAACTAGTCCAAAGTACACTGCTTATATTGTACTAGTTATAATTCCACAATTGTTAAACCCTGAAGTGTTGCACAATTCTATTCTATATCTATTTATTGATACTGTGTGTGTGTGTGTGTGTGTGTGTGTGTGTGTGTGTGTGTGTGTGTGTGTGTGTGTGTGTGTGTGTGTGTGTGTGTGTGTGTGTGTGTGTGTGTGTGTGTGTGTGTGTGTGTGTGTGTGTGTGTGTGTGTGTGTGTGGAAACTGGTCTGTGGCTCTGCCCCAAGAGGTCAAATCCGGTCTAAACCTGTTGTGTCTGCTGTCTTCTTAGGCTGCTTAAGATGCCTCAGTCCAGTTAGTCTGGATTTTAGAAATGACTGCCAAAACTTAAAGGGTTTTTTTTTTGATATTTTTGGCAAATTTTCTTACTGCCTTGTAGTCAGAATAGTTCCCTTCAATCATCAGTGCCCGTTGCTTTGTGGACAAGACTTGACAGTAGTCTGCACCTTCGGCAGACTGTGGAAAAATGTACAATTGCTGGACTTCACTACAATTAGTGTCATTGACGGTTGCATCTGGCGTTCCTAGATGGTGGTGGGCTGCACATTAGTTCTTCTTCTGCTTCTTTTTCCTGTGTTGGCAGACAGAAAACAACTATTAGATGCACTAAGCCACCGCCTGGACAGGAAGTGTGGATCAGTTTATCAGATAAACCTCTTACTAGCGGCTCAATATTTTTTCCCACTAGCCAGACAGACTGTCTGCTTCGCTGACTTTATTGACCAGCCAAGGTCGTCGCGAGTCGCGGCTGCTAATTTTGAACTCCGGTCTTTATGTTCGGGAGACGCTCGCAAGGACGCCGTCTATTTCGGTTCGCGGTTGAACAGCAGCTCGTCCTGCGAAGTTCACATGACGGCGTTTGTCTTTCTAGTGCTGTACAGTATAATGTTTTCCAGTAGAACCCACTGAAGGGTGAGCAGTGGCGTCGTTCCCTCACCTCTCTGAGCCTCCTCCAGGTGGCTGTGGCGCCAGAGGATACGCCTGCACCTGGAGGGCACCGGAATCAACCCCACCCCGGTGGACCTGCACGAGCAGCAGCTGAGCCTGGAGCAGCACAACCAGGCTCACCGCATCACCACCATCGGCATCCAGCGAAGTAGGTGGCAATACAACAGTACTGTGTGCGCTGGAGCCTATAAATGTGCAGATTTTTGTTTGATCCACGCATCTCATTTCTCCAGGGCGTGGAAACGTGCATGAGAGCTTCTCCAAGACGAGTCTCCTCCCCATCCGAAGCCTCAATGAAATCTTCATTGGAGAGTCTCTGTCCTCCAGGTAGCTGCCACAGTCTGGCACATCACGTCATTTTCAGCGCCGCCGTCACCGACATGCTAACTGATAACCTCTCAGACCTGCCGGTGGCCTTATTTGTACAGCGGTATGTAGGATGGGAGACCTTCTGGAAGGAGAAGAGCACTCGGATCATTTTGAATGGACAATTGGACAAAGACGGCTCATGTCCCAAACGGCCAACACCTCACCTGTTAGCCGAACCTGTGATGTGATCGGCCAACCGTGGCTATTCAACCGCCATAGCATGAGCACGTCCACTGGTATCTAGTAGGGAGGCACCGATAGCACTTTTTTTGCAAAAGCAGTAGAGTACGAGTACTTGCATTTCAGTACGCAGATACCGATACCGAGTTACTTCATAGCGGTGTTTTTTTCCACAGATGTTGTGTTATTTGAACAACCCTGGTGTGTGTACTGATACCCGATATCGGTGCATCAGTAGTATCTAATTTCACTGGCAGTCAGGTGTTTGTGTTTGTGGATATGCTTGTACCCAGTTCCTTTGGATAGGGCTATGGTCACCTTGGTCATTTCCTAAGTGTCCCCTAGATGGCAGCAGAGTAGCAAAACTTGTCTTGAAGGACTTCGGTAAAAATCTCTGTTTAATGCAAAAAACTTTCCTCTTCAAAAGATTTAGGGAAAAAAAAAAAATGTACACACACCTGTACACCTTCATTATTTCACCTTTCATCTTTCTGCACAGGGCTTCCTACTATGAGATCTCAGTGGACGACGGGCCGTGGGAGAAGCAGAAAAGCTCCGGCCTCAGTATTTGCACAGGAACAGGATCTAAAGCATGGTAAAAATACATACACTGTATTTGACAGTGTGAGTCATACAGTTGTGCAATGGGGTAGTTTATACACATAGCCATACAGTGAAATGATTTCCCCCCATGTGTGTCTCCTCAGGTCATATAATATAAACAAACTTGCTGAACAAGCTGTGGAGGAGGTGCTAAAAATCGGTATGTTTTTGGCTCCATAGATTGAGTGATGATTTGTTCACCTTGAAAACCTTCAAAGGGTTTTTGCATTCAAGTTTGTCCTGCTATTAAACGTGGATGTCTCTCCTCAGGAAACTCCCAGACGGGCCTCAATGTTCCCCTAAACCGTGACTTAATTGAAAAAGGTGACTTCCTGTTTGTCTCTCGTCGTGGCCGTTTGTCCACGTTAGCAATTGATTTTGCAACGACGCCGTCGTTTGTTTTGTTTTTTTGCACACAGTCACCGACGAGTACAACGAGTCGCTGGTGTTCACCCCCGACGTCAGGCGCCTGTTCTACAGCATCAGGGAGCCCATCGTCAACAGGGTCTTCTCCAACAGCCGGCAGCGCGGCTTCGCCAACAAGTAAGGGGGGGCCAGAGCCAGAGGGGGGCGCTCTCGAGTTCCGAACTAGACCAGAGTCAAAGGTCCAGCGTGTCAGAGTTGGAGATTTAGAAGAAGAAACGGCGACATCAAGTGGTTACATGTTAGATTGCAGTGCTCTGACGCTCGCTCCCCCTCCCTCTTCCGAGCTTGCCAGTGAACTACGGTGGCCTGCGAGCACCCAAACCTGGATATGAAGTTTACACTGTTCTGAATGTATTTATGGGCAGCATGTGAAGCTTTTACCCATACAAAACTCGTCAATCCAACCAATTATGACACACTGGACCTTTTCCAAGGTGACTCTGCCAGACTTTGACTCCTGCGCCTCTGTCTCCTCAGAGTGTGCGTCCGCTCCCGCTGCTGGGACGCCTGCATGGTGATCGACGGCGGGACCTCGTTTGAGTTCAACGACGGCGCCATCGCCACCATCAGCCTGAGCGAGGAGGACCTGCTGCGGACCGTCCTGCTCCAACAGTGAGCGGATGATGGATCCCAGCATCTCCTCGGGGTTGGAGGAGGACCAGCTGAGGAGATGATGGATCCCATCATCACCTGAGGAGGACCTGATACACTATTAGAGAGGAGATGATGGATCCCAGCTGCTCCAGTGTTGGAGGAGAACCTGCTGCGGATGGATGGTCCTCCTCAACACTGTGGAGATGATGGATCCCATCACTTCAGCACCAGAGCTGGTTCCTCACCTGGTGGGGGGTGGGGGGGATTGGTGTTCAGAGGGATGTGGCACCTGGGAAGAACTCCTTCCGAAGTTTTTAAAACTACTGTTAAAATATTTTATATCTAAAGGTGCAGGAGGTGTTGATGATGCTTCTGTTGTTTTACTGCTTTATTTTCTTCCCCTCAACTTATTATTTACCATTTGTTTCTTTGCCTTTTTAATCGACGAGTTGAGGCCACAGTTGCTCTGTTACAGTTGTCGTGGACGGTAGATATTTTCTAAAGCATGACATTTATTTTTTTGTATGTCTTTGGGTATTTTGAACCATGAAAAAAAAAAAAAAAAGCAAGTGCACTAAATATGAATTTATTTTAGCTGTTAGCCTTGGGCCAAAATGTGAAGCCCCTCCCGCCCCCACCTGTTGCATTTGTTCATGATGAATTTAAAAAAGAAACTCAAACCAGAGATGACAGTATTGTATTCCAGAAACTTGATGGTTGCTGTGGCAACTCCATGAAGCTCGTCATCAGAGCAGATGTGTTATCTGTACACTGACTTAAAAACAGTGTTTTCCTGGATGAACGACAATCGCATTCATTCTGAACTGTATTTTTATTCTTAAGCAGATGCAAGTCGCTTCCATCTTTCATGTGCATTGACCGTTTTCTCCCATCTTAATAAAAAAAGAAAATCTCCCTGGTCACACTGCCAGCTCCTCGTGCTGTTTTAATGAAGCTGTCAGAATACAGTGTGCGATGGTCGGTCCGGCAGAATTTGGAGATTTTGAGTTCGCTGACCCATCGACTGCGTTCAGACCAGGGCTGGGCTAACTTGTCATACACCTGTCATATGATCTTGTATGATCCAGTGTCACCGGGCTGAACATCAAGCGAGTTTTACACTAAAAATGTTACTCTTCCTGTTTTGCAACTGCAACTTTTTGCCTTTGCACCCCAAAAATCTCTGGGTTTCATCAAAGTTTTGATCGCAAAGGTTGAGACTGAAGCAACAAGTTGAAAGTCAGAGGTTTAATCTGCCGACATGATACAAGTCGTAACTCGGAGCAGAGCGTGGAACGCAGCCCACACGCACTAACACAACGGACTCAACAACAACAACAACAACTAGGTGACTTGATGGCTAAAGCAGTAAGCTGGAACAGGAATGTGTACTGCTCTACATATTTAACATCCAACCCTCCCTCCCTCGACACCCCACAGACAGAACAACTGCATTCTTCTGCATTATTAAAATCAGACATTCTTAATTCAACGTTATGTAAAAAAAAATTTTCCAACAATAAGAACAATACTTAACATTGAAAATGACATGGCCTATAAAATAACAATTAACGTCATTCTCTAGAAGTACATTCAGTACTGAGGTAACGCAAACAAAAAATTATCCTTTTTATTTCTGTCGCTACAGTTTAATACCACAATTGTGTTTTTAAGAGGACGAAATCATTTTGTTAAATTTTTTTAAAATTTGTAAAGAAAAAAAAAGACAACGGGAGCCACAGGAAATATTGGCATCATTCAGATACTGAGGTGAGCCAGTTGTCCTTTCTCTCCTAGTATCATTGCATTCACCCTGAAGCCCAGTGGATCCCAGCACAGTAGTTATTACAGTGCACCTCCAGGGTCCCGGGGCTACAATCTGTACAATTCAACTTCTTTTCTGCTCCTTTTAAAAGCTCCCACACATTCAGTCTGTGACCTCATGCAACATCACCGGTCACATTAAAAGCACCTTTAGCAGCAAAACGCCAACGCATGTAAACGCAGTTTCGTCACTGTAGAACAAAAACACTCCAGCAACAGATTATCAGTAAGAAAACATCATCGGTAGCCTGCAGCTGAACTGCGGTTTTGCACTCAGAGTTTGAACCTCAGCCGGCACGTCCGGTTCCACATGGTGCGTTCGATGACCCTGCCCGCAGGTGTGGGTCTGGAGATGCTGGAGAAGGGCCTGGTGTTGATGGACACCTGCGGCATCCCCTTCTTGAGCGCCGGCAGGTGGCTGCTCTGCACCACACCGAACATGTCCAGCAGAGTGAGAGCAGGAAACATGTCGCCCACGTCGCTGCAGGGAATCAAGTTCTTACCGTTACGCAAAGCGATAAATCAAGCTAGCAAGAGTGACAACTGCGGGCCAGCAGGGGACGTACGTGATAGCGGCCAGGTGGATTTGATAGCAGCGACTCAGCGACAGGTGCAGCAGGTGCTTGAGCTGCTTCAGCACAGGGAAGCAGTCGGCCATCAGCAGGGTGCTGTCGCTGCAAAACACAAGAGCTGCGTTCAGTTCCGGAGTTTGACGGCGGTAGTTTGGCTCCGTTTAATATCGTTTAGCTTCCCCTCGGAACATAGTGGTAGAAAACTACTGTTACCTTAAATCTAAAATACGAATGTTGGGGCATCTCGTCACCAACACTTTCACATCTGTAAAAAAAAAACAACCAACATATTTTGTCAAACTTAATACAAAGTTGTCTGCAGTTGCCTTTGTTAAATACAGAGTCTAACGTCCATTAGTGACTGTTGAGTGTTTTATTGGCCGCAGAACCCCTGAAGCCTGTTGTTGGGACATTTGCAGACATTTGAAGAAGAACCAGCGACATCAAGTGGTTGGATTTTAGATTGCAGTAGCGAAACGTTGGACCGGCCTTCTGTCGTCCAGCGGCACTGATTATTTACCGTCGAGGGTGAGGTTCTCTCTGTAGCCGCTGAGGTTGAGGTGAGTAACCGAGGGGCTGAGATTGTTCACGACGCTCCTCACGTGGTCGTTGGTGAAGGTGCACCACGAGATGTTGAGCTGCACTAAACTGCAACAGCGAGGGGAAGCAGAATCCACAGGACATTGGTTCAAGGCTCATTTAAAGGCCTTTGTTTGTTTTTTTTGTAGCAGCACCGACCTGGAGCAGGACACCAGCATGTCGGCGAGAGCAGGAGGCGAGAATCCAGAGCAGCCGCTCAGGTTGAGCTGCTGCAGCTTTGGGTTTTTGGCCAGAGCGCTGAGAGAAAGAGGGAGGAGTCAACTGGCTGTTTAATAAAGGATAAATGCATCGCAGGAAGTGTCTTGATAGAACAGCAGCACAGACAATCAAGCTTCTCAAGCGTGCATACTTAGAGCTGGAGGCCCTTCAGCTGCTGAAAGAACATCTTAAAGTCACTGAAGTGCAACCAGAGGATCAGACTGTGGTGAAAAACGTGCCGTTTTGTTTTTTTGCCAGGAATTATAGACTGAGTAGCTGCGCTTCCATTGCAGTTTGCAAAATGTGATGTGCTAATATGTAACCCACGTGTATATATGTCTAGTAAGCGTAAAATGTTACTCTAGTCTCAAGTACCTGACGACGGTGTCGGAGAGCTGCAAACCCTCCAAGCTCAGGTTCTCCAGGAGCCTGCAGCTGCAGATGATGCTCTCCAGAGCAGCGGTGGGGACGATGGAGCTGGACAGGTCCATGTCGAGCAGCTGCAACTGGCTGTCGTGTCGTGGTGGTGGTGGTGGTGGTGGGGTAAAAATGACAATACGTTGAACCAAAGACAATGAAATGGATGGAAGGAAGGAAACCCTCAAGGTGAAGGGGAAAAGCGGAAGACGTTCGCGTCGTTCTCACCCTGCGCAGACAAAACGCTGCTCTTCTATGTAGGAGCGGGGGCAGCGGACTCTGCGGACCCCCGTCTTCAGGATCTGCTGCAGGGCCTGGTCCACGTGAGTCAAGCCCTCCAGGTCCACACTGTGCCACAGAGAGTCATCCAACCTGGACGGACACACGGCGAGGACGGGAAGCTGTCAGCGGTTCTGTTCCGAGAAGTCTTCCCCCCCGTGGGACCGAGAAGATTCTGGACCTAATCTGGACTCAACGGCAAATATGGCACCGAGGGTTTCTAACACCTTGCTTCTCCCCCCTGCATCTGCACAACTGACTGGCTTCACACATCTGCTCTTGTTGTTTGTATGTAGATTGACTTGAAAGTTTCCAGTTTCTTGTAATTACCGTGTAATTACCGTGTCGTTTTTGTATTGTTTCGAGTGCCGAAACGGAGGCTCAACGTGAACGAGTCGATACAAAATTCTTCTCTGCGAAGAAACGACAGACGAGAGCAATCACGCATGTACGACAATAAGCGCAAGCGGAGACTCACGCCAAGCGGTGCCATTTCTTGCAGACGGCGGTCGCCCTGAGGAGGTCCTGGAGAGGCAGCAGATGGAAGATGCGAAGGAAGAGCTCTTCAGGCAGGTGGTCCCATGAAACACCTGAGGGATGATTGACAAAGACAGCAAAGAGGTCAATCAATAAAGATGCACCAGAGTCGGGGGTGAAGAAGAGTAATGATCCCTTGCTGACCTGCAGTGGATTCCTTCTTCCTCCTGGACCTCCTGGCCAGGACGAACTGGCCGCCGTCGTCGTTCTCCTTGCCTTTGCGGAAGAGACGCTTGTGTTTGGATCCCGGCGAGAAGCGCTGGATGAACTCCGTCGGGGTGCACTCCATGTCCGCCGCCTCGCTGGAACACTCGCTGCACTTGCGCTTCTTGGACTGGAACAACATGGAGCCCTGGTGGGCCAGACAGGAGAGCCCCTGCAGGGGCATGATGGTGCTGCTGCTGGTGCCGCTGCAAAGAGGAAGAAGAGGAGGAAGAATTCAAAGTTGAGGAGTCTTCACGCAAGACTTTTGTTATCAGTTTAGAACAGGCAGGGGCAAGCTACGGCCCGGGGGCCATGTGCGGCCCGTTAAAACTACCTAATCCGGCCTGGCCAAACTTGAGGGAATGATATTAATAGTCACGCTTTTTTTTCCCTCAATGTTTTAAGAGTCACTTCAGTAAAGAGCGGAAC
This sequence comes from Thamnaconus septentrionalis, assembly GCA_009823395.1. NCBI lineage: Eukaryota > Metazoa > Chordata > Actinopteri > Tetraodontiformes > Monacanthidae > Thamnaconus > Thamnaconus septentrionalis. The sequence goes on from CM020518.1 coordinate 3,050,728, forward strand.
GCCGTGGGGCTTCGCACACAGATTTTGTTGTAACTTTGCTTTTGCAGCATGTTTTCAACACATCCCATGTTAAACATTTCCCTCCTATGAGGTGGCTCACCAAAATCTGCTGCTGCTCCCACCTCTATTACATTGTGTGTGTGTTGTTGTTTTTTTAGAACCCACTGTGGGCCCCACAGGTCGAACACTTTAGCCCACCACCTGGTTTTCCAACATCCGAGTGGACTTTGTTGGGCGAACTGGTGTCATCCGGTTTGCCCGCCATAATGATGCAGCCATTTGCCGCGCGAGGCTCGACTTCCGAAAGTAAAAGAAAAGCCAGCGCTGTTGTTCCAAGGGTCGGTTTCACTCGAGGAAAGACCACCGACAGCTCGTTAAGTCTCCTGTTCTGGATGTTCTGCTCGATGGGGAAAGTCTGGAGCGAACTCATCCCGGGAGAAAGGACGCGGGGTTCGCGGCCTGGATGCGGCCGAAGCGCGCTCTCCACTGGCGCGACTCGCAAAGTTGGTCGCAAAAGAACAAAAGACACGCGACGCAGTCGCGACTCGACGAGCAGTAAAACGCCTATGCACATATGCGTGTGCAAACAACGGATATATTGACGTCAAGCAGAGCGGTGATGAGTTCTAGCAACTCTTGCACAGACATGGACCAACACCGACCAAAGGTACAGTGGTGGTCCTGTGATCGATCGATCCACCACTTTACATCCAGAGGGGCACAAAAGACACAATTACATACCTGTCTGTAGGCATTGCGGTAACTTTGGGGGGGTCGATATTGTGCGATTAAAAGCTGAGTTGTGGGTTTGCCTGGTTTCACATCGGGCTCGCTGGACGCTTTAAACTCGCCGCCAGCGAGCAAGGCGCCATACATTCGCAGCGTCGCTGACGTCTGGCCACCCTGCGTCTGACGTCACACGTTTTCTTCTTCTACTACTTCTTCTTCTTCTTCTTCTTCTTTCGCCCCTTTTCTCCCGTAAGTTTTAACAGCAGGCTGTGATTTTATGAAAATCAAAAAAATCCCGAATTAAAAAAAAAAAAATTGGAAACATGTTGAATAGCGTTTCATTCCTTGTGCTTTCTTACAGAATCTTAAATCTCACAAATCTAATCGAAATCCAAAAGAACTCCATTTCAAAATATTTTAAGTGGGGTGTGTTCATCCAGTGACTTGTTACAACGGAAATGTGGCATTGAAACCAGTAACTGTGTATTTTGCGATGATAATTATACTTGGATTTTTTTTATACACACAAGTTAAAGTAAATGGCAGTGAACTCTCAGTTTTATATATTTCATCATGAGTTTCTCTCATGATGAAGTAAGTAAATAAATGGTCTCATACATCTCTCTAAGATGGTGTTCTTTAAATCCAGTGTCTCAACCAACCCATTTCTAAAAAGTAATAATTAAATCCCCTCACTTTTTGATCTGCAACAGCTGTCTCTGTACTGTCAACGAACTAAATCTCACAAGAAACCCATTTCATCGAACTTATTTCATGACATCAATTAAAAAAAAGAACAAACGTATATTCCTATTGGTGAAAATGGCTGGATATACTTTCTTTGTACATGTAAAGGTCAATTTGATATATAGGCAAGAATCTTATTTGTGATAAATATATATATAGTTGACAGATTTATTTCAAGTAATATTTTTAAGGTGCCAAGTAGTGCTAATGCTAATGCTTTGTGATGATGATGGTGATGATGATGATGATGAAATATTCTTGGCGAGTGTCGCAGGATGCAGTCGGGCTGGGGTCCGGTGTGTGATCGTGACTGCAGCCCGGTGCTGCGGTCTCTTTAAGCGCAGGGCGCTCAGTCGATCCCCGAGCCGATCGTCCATCAAGCTGATTAACGCTCCAGCGCTGCTGCCGTTGCTGCGTTGCGTTGCGTTGCGTTTGCTGCTACATCATCTCAGCTGATCAGGAGGATTTCCGCCCGGTGGGGGGGAAAAAAAGAGAACGTCCCAAACAGCTCGTCTTGCTAAAAACACATCGATAAGATGGATTTCAACGTCAAGAAGCTGGCCTCCGACGCGGGGGTCTTCTTCACCCGGGCGGTGCAGGTGAGCTGAAGCTAGCCGAGCAACCTGACCAACCGACGCATTTTTTATTTATTTATTTATTTATTTATCCGTGTGGGGGAAAACAAGGCGTGTGGTTAATCGTTGGTTAGCTGCGTTTACGTAACACAGAAGAAGCAGCCGGGTGTTATTCCTCGACGGCGCCGGTTCGCTCTTTGTCTCGGTTCGGACGCTGCGGGTCTGTAGCTCCGGACCACACAGACAGAGAGACGGACGGACGGACGGACGGACAGACATGGCTGTAAACCGATGAAGGTTGCTCAGCTACATTATTGATGGCTGTGATCGAATGCGTGACACCGCCCCCCACCAGGATCCCTACTGTGTGTGTGTGTGTGTGTGTGTGTGTGTGTGTGTGTGTGTGTGTGTGTGTGTGTGTGTGTGTGGACACTGCATATGAATCTGTCTGAATCATTCTCAATCAGTTTTTAAATTTTTGAAGAAATTCTATTAATAGTCAGTAAGTCTTTCAACTTTGCTTTGGTTCATTTTCCATTCACATCAACACACTTTTTTTTTTCTACGTATCCCGTGGTATATATATATTTTTTTTTTCTTCCTCCTATGAGGTCGGTCACCAAAACACTCTCATCCATCTGCTGCTGCTCCGGCTCCCCTCTCTGCTGCGGCCCCACCAGTCAAAATGTCTTCACTAGATGTCTCGTCTGCCTGCTCATGTCAGCAGGTTAATGATGACCCTGAGATAATTGAAGGGTTCACACACACACACACACACACACGTGTGTGGTCTTTTTTAATGAAATACTCTCAGTTTTCTGGTTTAAAGACAAGTGCAGTGTTGGCTGCGTGACTCCAGTCATCCTCATTCAACTGGTCTGCTTGTCTGTGAAGAAGAAGAAGAAGAAGAAGATTGCCAGTGTCTGGTGCTCTAAAGTCCATCTGATGGTTCTCCTGCTGTCAGTTCTATTCTTAGCACACAAGTGTTGCTTTGCTTAGGTTGTGTTCCGTCCACGTTTGGACCCAACAGACGGGAGAATGTTAGAATAAACTGAACCTTAGCAGCCTTATCAAGCAGGCTTGGTGCACCTTCATATGGCCAGTGGTTTTTGGATAAGATCAATCATTGGCACTTTGGCCAAATCAGTCATGCTGATGTTGGAAGAAGGGATCTAGAGATGAAGATGGGGCATCGCTAACCTGTTTGGCCACTTTGTTTTCCCTAGAATCATTATGTTGTAAGTGTGTGTGTGTGTGTGTGTGTGTGTGTGGTACAATTGTGACGTTACTGCAATGCAGTTTTATCTTGTGCTGGAATGTCAGTTGCAGGTAAACCAGTATGAGAGTTTGCTGCTTGCCAAAACAAAAATGTTGCAGGTATCTTATTTTGGTAGGGTAGGGTATGCAGGTCTCACCACAAGGTTTCAGATTGATGTTTTTCATGAATCATCCTGGAAGAGTCTGGATTAAGAGCTTCACTGTAACCTGAGCGGCGATTTAAAGCATGAACGTCCCTCTCATGGGATTATCATGAGTTTCATCTTTCCTGACGATATGTCTTCATAATGCTGCATGAAGCATCTCGCCATGTATTATGTGCAACTTTGCTCATTTTTTTTTTTTGTTTTTGTTGGGCTTTGTCTTCAGTTCACGGAGGAGAAACTGGGACAGGCTGAGAAGACCGAGCTGGACCCTCACTTGGAGAACCTGCTCTCTCGGGCCGACAGCACCAAGAACTGGACTGAGAAGATCCTGAGGCAAACGGAAGTTCTGCTCCAGCCCAACCCGAGTAAGTGTCGACTGAAGAGCACACGTGTGAAGAAGTTAAAAATAGAGGCAGGTGCTTCCATTCAGTGGAAACACCTGCAAATCGCAATTGTGCTTTGTCGAAATTTTAGAAATATCGCTTTTATGTTGCGAAAAAACTGTAATGGAAACGCAGCTCCTATTTCCCTTAATCCCTTTGTTAGTTTGTTTTAATTTGACTTATTTTCCTCCATCAGTGTTGCTTGAAATATGTTAAATACACAACACACAAAAAGCAATCATTTTCAACTCCTTAATATTTTCAATATCCTCTTTCGGTCGGTTTTCTTACTGCGCCAATCAACCTTCAGTCCAGTTCCTCCACCAGGTTCCTCTCCCTCCCACCCACAGTGGGTGGGGGTGGGGGGTGCAGCAGCAGCAGCAGCAGCATGTGGATCTGGTCACGATGTCTAACTGATAATCTTTGTATTTTGTTCTTAACCCTTCATGCTCCAGTTGATCAGACTGGTAAGTTGACACCTGAGAGTGCTGTGTAAGAGCGGTCTGTGGACTCATTGTGCTCGTGCCTCCTCATTCTCAGTCAACACAGACTCCAGCCACCTTGCTCTTGAGCCAGGGTGCTGACGCTGTGCAGCGGTAAGAGCCACTGAAGCTTCAAACGGAGTTTATACCTGGCAACCTGCGTCGCTCCTTCAGGCGTCCGTCCGCCCATCGTCAACCTGAAGAAGAAAACGACCTCGTTCACGCAAATAAAATCCAGCAAAAGACACCAAAAAAAAAAAACCCAACAAAAATCCTCCCCAGTGTGCGACGTATGAACCCCCTTTGAAGTTTCAACACACCCTGAATTGTTCTGCAGACCAACAGTGCAGTATTGTGTTGGAAAAAACAAACACTGCACTGTTGGTTTATTTCTGACATGTCAAAGCTGAAACCAAGACGCTGACGGGAAAAAGAACAATTTCGGGGTTGAATTGCTGCTGACCTTTGACCCATACTGCTCCATGGACCCCTTCATTTACATGAAAAATGATGAGTAATAGTGTTATGAGTAATATCAGTGTGTTACAATGCACTCAGAGTCTGGGGGAGGGGGGGTTGTATGTGTGTTTTATTAGCTTTTTGAAAAACTTGAGACCCCCTTCAATTGAAATTTAAAAGCTTTGAGGGCTTTTCGGGGGTCTCGTCATGGTCTCACTGCTGCTTGTACGTCAGTCATCAATCAAACTTTTTTTGGCAGTACTTTCTATTTCAGAATTTATGGCTTGCATCTTCACCATGGTAGCATAGAAAACCCCAACAGCAGCAGTCCGATGCTGCGTGCCTGGAATCAACTGTTGGTTCTGGTCCAATCCTCAATCTGAATGACGCAGCAACTTTCTACTTCAAGTTAGATTTATGATCCGTGCCAAGATGTCAAACTGAGTTAATTGTATTAAATTTCCTTCGCCGGTTGACTGAAATGATGGCTTTCAGTGTGACTCATTAAGTGTTGGTTGGCTGAGAGCTGCTGATCATCGGCTACCAAAACCTCAGTGGTTGCACTAAATATCCACTACTGTCATAAGTACTGGATATTTAGCAGCTTTATTTTTAAATAACTGTTTATTTCTACATTTTGGGAAATGTAGATTTGTTGTAGTGACTTTTTGAAATGTATTTATTTATCAATTTATCATGAATGTTTTTTAATTTAACATCTCTCGCAAATGCAGAAGAGAAAACAACAACAAATTGTTGTTGTTATTATTATTATTATTATTATTTATGTTTTTAAATAACATGGCCACTGTGAATCTGACACAAAATGTACTTTTTTTTCCTCTCGCTTGTTGTCTTTAGTTTTAGAAACAAAAATCCTTCATGTCTTGCTTGTGTTCTCTTGGAGCGGCTGGCTGCAGTTTGACACGGCTCTCTTGAACACCTGTTGCTGTGCAGGCGCTCGGATAGAGGAGTTCATCTACGACAAGCTGGACAAGAAGCTTCCCTCCAAGACCACCAACGCAGAGCTGCTGGGCCAGTACATGCTGGACGCCGCCAACGACTTCGGCCCCGGGACGCCGTACGGTCAGTGTCTGCATCGGCCGGCCTCGATTGACTCCGTCCTCGTGCGACGCTCTGGCGTCTGGACGCGCTTTTAAAGGAAGAGAACACCTGTCGTCGTTTTTTCCGGAAGCCATCGAGTCCTGCTTTCTTTGTGCGTCGCTGTGCTCCCCCCTGCAGGCAGCACCCTGATCACGGTGGGGGAGTACCAGAAGAGGCTGGGAGGAGCGGAGCGAGAGTTCCTCCACACCTCCGCCGCCGGCTTCCTCACCCCGCTACGCAACTTCCTGGAGGGCGACTGGAGGACCATCTCTGTGAGTCCCACTCACTGACTCGTTCACAGCGGCCGCGAATCTCCTCAATCTGTGTCTCATCATCACCTCAGTGAGGGTGAGAGAGAGAGAGAGAGAGAGAGAGAGAGAGTGAGAGTGAGGCCACGGCCTCCTCATCACCAGCTGCCTGGGCAGTTTGCCAAGAAACCTTTGTATGTATGTATATAGAAATGATGTGATATATATATATATATATTTATTATTTTAATTTAAAAAAAAAAAAAAAATAGTTGGTCAAGTTGCAAAAGTTCAGTCCGAAGTGGTCCAGTGTGTAATGTGGCGCGTCGCTGCCCCCTGCCTGCAGAAGGAGAGGCGGCTGCTGGAGAACCGCAGGCTGGACCTGGACATCTGCAAGGCGCGGCTGAAGAAAGCCAAGCAGGCCGAGGCCAAAGCAGCGGTGAGAGCACCTCACACCCCCTGCTCCTGCCACCGCCGCCGTGGCGGCGAACTACACATGACAGCCACATGGAAAAGAAACTGTTGTAAAATATTATTTGTCAATAATTGCATAGTTGCCTTTAACACTGAACTAAATCATGAACAGAGGCTGAACGTCAGCATGTTTTTTTTCTTGATCAGAGCTCATTGGAGCCTCACTCCACCTTCACCCGTCTGCACGTCACATTTCCTCCTCCAGCATCTGATTTTCACTTTATACCGGGATGATTCTTTTTCATGTCGGTTTTTGAATTTTTTTTTTTTTTTTTTGTCTGCTTGATGACTGCATAGCGCATGTGTGACTGTGTTCCTCCCTCCTGCTCTCGTTTGTAGGCTGCACCTGATTTTCAGGAGACAAGGCCTCGAAATTATGTTCTGTCTGCCAGTGCTTCAGCGGTAAGCATCCCCCAGGTGGCGCTAGTTTCACCTGCTCACTTGGCACATGAAACGCTTGACTGTGTTGGTTTAGACCAGGGGTGGGGCAACTTTTTGACTGTGACAGATATTTATGTCTTTATCTAAGTGACTCTTAAAACTCTGAAAAATGTATGAAATTCAGCTATTTTATGACTTCATGACTTCAATATCATTTCTTCAAGTTCAAGAGGGCCGGATTAAATAGCTTAACAGGCCACATATGGCCCCCAGGCCGCAGTTAGCCCACGCCTGGTTTAGACAGCTCATCCATTGTATTGCCTTGCTAATGTTCTCATAATAACATATTATTATTATTATTATTATTATTATGATAGCCATCCAACTTAAAAAAATAACTTGAAATTGATAAACAAAAATGATGAAATGACTATGAAAAACTATCACAACACTACACCATCACTGCCACTAGGGGGCAGTCAATACTTTTTAGATGCACAGTAAGGGAATTCACCGGTTGTATCCCGTGCGTACCATGGAGAGGTGTATGCATAGATAACTCATGCAAATTTAAAAATTTGATTTAAAAAATGTATATATATATATTTCCAATATGCACATTTGACAGAGCTTCAAAACTGCTATTACTAAATTCCTTAACATAAAATAATGCACAAAGAAATGTATTAAAACAGAAATGAAAACAAGTGACTTGAGAAAACTGAATAAAATTAAATTATAATTTTGAATTAATAAACAATAAATTACATTCACTCATGCGTCTCAATCTCTGTTGTTCTCCTGGGGTCAGCATGACTTTGCACGAGTCGCTTGTTTCTTTGGCAGCGAAGCAAAATTGGCCTGCGCTCCTCAACCGCCTTGTCACTGAAGAGATGTAGCTAATGCTAGGCTAATGCTAGGCTAATGCTAGGCTAATGCTCAGGGATCCGAGAGGATACGCATCGCTTCAAGAACTCAACGCTGCTTTTTATTATTTTTTTTACGGTTCCACATTCATATGAAACGCAGAGGCACCGGCAGGGTTGGCTTCTTCAGTCTCTTGCATGATGATTTGATGTGACAAAAGCACGTTTGTCCCTTAATGTTGTGAATCGCTGTGAATGATGAGGTCACAGAGGTTTGCCTTAAACCAGAGTCACACCCCGCGAAACACAAAGCATTTTTCTCTCAGAAGAGGAATTTGTAAGTGAGTTTCGTCAACATTTCTGAAGTTTAATTCAACTCCCAGTCAAAGTCAAACTAAATCCAGAAGTACGTTGCACACGAAGTCCATGCGTCTCTCCGCACGCCACTGCCCCCTACCAGTGCGGCGCGGTACTTCCTGCCTCGCCTCGAATATTTTCCAATTCGAAAGAAACTAAATTTGTTGCAAACGTTCATTAAATTGTCTTAGACAGAGTGTGAAACATCAGTGTGTGTGTGTGTGTGTGTGTGTGTGTGTGTGACTGGCCCAGCTGCAGAGTGGCTGGGAGAGCTGGGATGTGGAGCCTGACCACAATGTATCGCATGATTTGAAGGTTGTACATGAGAGCAACGCTGTGATAGGTTTAGAACCCAGTCAGCTGTAGAGGTTTTAGTTGAGTTTTTTTTTTTTTTACTATGTGTTTGAATGTTTACCTTTTTTCCCCTCACTTATAGTCCATTAAACTAAAAAATAAATAAATAAATCCAGAAATATATATATATTTTAGAAAACACAGATGGGGGACATTGTAACACCAAGTCATTATGTTGGAGGTCCCCAGGACAAAAACTGTATCCAGCACAAGCTGGTGTGTCATAATAACTGTTAAGTAAGTGAGTGTCTACCTCTGAGTTATTTTGTTACAAATCTTTTGTGTAAAATATAGACATATTGCTAAACCTACGTGCTTGGCAGATGTATTAACTTGATATCGCTGAGTTTGCTCAGAGGTGAGCAGGTAGACATGACCCTTAAAACACTGGAAAAAAATGACGAAATACAGACATTTTATGTATCATTGACTATTGATATCATCCCTTCAAGTTTTGTCAGGCCTGATTAAAACAAAGCTTAGCGGGCCGCTTATGGCCCCCGGGCTGTAGTTTGCCCGTGCCTGATGCAGGTAGTTGGATGGAAGTCCCAACTCAACTCAGTAGGAGACAACGACGTCACGTTCATTTCACAATTTAAAAAAGAAAAGAAAAAAAATCCATATTTTTGAAAACCCGACATAATTTTATGCTTCTACTTTAAACTTTGTTAAATAAGAGAAATGGGTAAATCAATACGTTGAATTGTTCTTGTCTGTGGTTCCTGTCCCCTGTGACCCGTGGTGACCTCAGCCCCATTTCTAGGGTTTTAGATTTGATAGTTGTGTTCTGCCTCTTAAATGTTGTTTGCCATTTGAAAAAGTGTGAAAATCCTCTTAACTGCATTTTTTTTTTTTTTTTTTGCTTTTTTTTTTCTCCCTGCTGTGTCCCAGCTGCTCAGTGAGGAGGTGGATAAGGTGAGTGCGACTCTCTCCCACGCCCCCGCCTAATCTCAACGCAGCTCCTCCTCTCATTCAGTCACTTTCACTCTGCTGCGCAGGCGGAGCACGAACTGCGAGTTGCTCAGACGGAGTTTGACCGGCAGGCCGAGGTGACGCGGCTGCTGCTGGAAGGCATCAGCAGCACCCATGTGAGTGGGAAGGACATTTGTCAGCGAGTCAGCCTTTTTTTTTTTTTTTTTTTCTTTTTTTTTTTCCGTCACACGAGGGTCACTTGACAAAGTCAGCGTTGAGTCGTTCCCTCCAAACGACCAATGACTGGACTGAGGAATTAATGAATGAGTCATAAAGAGTGAGTGAATGAGTCGCACATCATGATTTCAGTGGGAGATGAAACTCTGAATGACTGTATCTATCTATTTATAGCTATATCAGTCTAACTATCGTTATCTATAGCTGTCTGTCTGTCTGTCTGTCTGTCTATAGCTATATGTATCTATCAAAAGCTATGTCTATCTCACTATTTATCTATTTATACATGTATAGCTATCCTATCAATCTATCTATAGATATATCTTTATACAGTATCTATCTATAGCTATGTCTGTCTATACCTGTAACTATCTATATCTATATCTATCTATATCTACCTATCTATATGTATCTATATATCAAAAGCTATATCTATCTATAACTGTCAATCAATCTAGAGCTATATCCCTGTCTATCTATATCCATCTCTAGCTATATCTGTCTATATCCATAGCTACTGTATCTGTCTGCCCATCTGAAGACTCTAAAGCTTCTTCTCTCTTCACTCTGCTCCTCCGGCTGCAGCTGAACCACCTCCGCTGCCTGCACGACTTCGCCGAGGCCCAGGCCACCTACTTTGCTCAGTGCCATCACTACATGCAGGACCTGCAGAAGGAGCTCAACAGGTGAGCAGACGGACGGACAGACAGACAGACAGACAGACAGACAGACCTTTGTTGTGGCCGCATGACACATCGTGCAGACTGGACTGGCAGAATCATGCAACTTTGTGAAGCAGTTGTGTAATTGTGTGTGTGTGTGTGAGACAGTGACAGGAAGGGGTGGAGGGGGAGGAAGAGCTGAAGGTGAGGAGTGAAGGTTGTCCCCAGTGAGTCACTGTGACTCACAGCCAGTCGGGTTTCACTCTCTCTGCATGTCCTATGCGTCCGGAGTGCCAGATTTAGACTCCAGTTCGTATGTGAGAAGCAGTTGAGCGTCCCAGAGGAGAACAAATGGTTGGAATAGAGAAGAAGAATTATCTGAATGAAAAAAATAGATGAATATAAATGTATCAGTGTCTTTGAAGCTCTTTATTGAAATGACTCTGAAAACACTGAAAAAAAAGAGAGGTGAAAGTATTCATTGTGCGTGTTTTCACTGTCTGCCTGCTGTTGTGCACGGAGCTCTTGTTGCATGAAAGCCACATTTGTATCTTTCTCTTTTTCTATCTTCTGATCTGAATGTAGATGTGTTAACAGTGCTGGTGCCCCTCTGTCCTCTCATGCTGCTGCTGCTGCTGCTGCTGCTGTCTGCCCAAACCCCCCCGCCACCTCCTCCACCTCCAGCCAGAGGCCCAGCACCCTGAGCGTGGAGCAGACCCAGCTGCCCGTCACTGGCACCAGGAAGGCCAAGGTCCTGTACGACTACGATGCCCACGATGCCACTGAGCTGTCCCTGCTGGCAGACGAGGTACCAAGGAAGAATGGTGTGTGTGTGTGTGTGTGTGTGTGTGTGTGTGTGTGTGTGTGTGTGTGTGTGTGTGTGCGTGTGTGCGTGCGTGCGTGTGTGTGTGTGTGTGCGCATGTGTGTGAATCTATATATATACAGTATGTGTATGTATGTATGTATGTATATATATGTGTGTATATATATATATATATATATTTATATGTATATGTATATATATATGTATATGTATATATATATATACATATATATGTATATATATGCATATGTATATATATACATATATATGTGTGTATATATATATATATATTTATATATATATATATGTATATGTATATGTATATATGTATATATATACACATATATATGTATATATATACATATGCATATGTATATGCACCTCACGAGAGCGTCAAAACCTTCTCGCTACATTTGAGAGGTGTTTCCAAGTTTAGCTGTTTTGGTGACCAATTTTTTTATTGCCATCTTTAAGGTCTTGTGCAATTCTAGGGCTCATGGAAACACAGCTATTAATACTTGATACTTGAATCAGTGTCTCAACGCCTCTGCGTGTGTGTGTGTGTCAGCTAATTACTCAACTTAAAGACAATGATGAAACCATTTTAGTCTTTTAGTTTCAGTTTTCAGCGTTGCGTCAGTTTACAGTGTTCAGGTTTCATCAGTTCTTATCATCACCTTCCTTCCGCCGTCGTCGTTTTACTGCCGGCAGACTTGTGTCCTTCCGGTGATGCAGGTGTTTTGCTCGCGAAAGCTTTCATGGCTCTAAAAAAAAACAACAAAAAAAAACAAACACTTCCCGTTTGCGTCCTTTCCTGTGCAGCTGATCACCGTCTACACCATACCAGGAATGGACCCTGATTGGCTGATGGGAGAACGGGGTAACGAGAAGGGAAAGGTCCCCGTCACGTACCTCGAACTGCTGAGTTAATGGACCGTGCAACAGGAAAAAACAAAACAAAACAAAACACACACACACACACAGTACATTTATACACACTTAATTCCTCTCTTGTGTTTGAAATTAACACTTATGCAAACTTTGCTGGGAATTTTCTAGAAGCAAGTTTTCGATTCCACCACCTTGAAGTTTTGATGCGGCCTCTTAAATTAACCAAACACTCCCAGCTGTGTGCGAACCGAGCGACGCGCGACCTCGTCCTCTGTGGTCCCACCGTGTCCTTCAGACTCGTTGATTTTATTTATTTCAAGGGGAGCGAGGCGGTGCCGAAGTCCTCCTGCTTTTCCCGCGTCGCACAGACAAAGGTTCTACTCGACGATGCCGCGTCGCCCGTGAAAAACCCGAGTTACCGCAGCGCTGCAACGGAACGTTGTGCGCTGGTTGTTGGCGAGACCACTGCGCTCTCAAAGGGAAGTGAACGGCGCGACCGCAGCTGTCGGCGAGTAGGGCCAGAGCACGATGGCTGTGAAGAGTCTTCGAGATGCGCTGATCCATTAGAGGGAAAACTGCACATCTGCTTCATGTTACTGAGTCACACCTGCTGCTACTGAGTCTTTTTATGTTCAACTTTTTGTTTTTGTTTTTTTTAAAGCTGTTCCATCACCAACACGTGAATGTTTTTGTCACTGTTCCCACCGGTATGATCAGGCCTCGGTTATGAATCATCGCTTTTCCCTTTTTTTTTTTTAATTTTAAATGACATACTGTAATTCATTAAATTCATTATCCCTGAAATGAAAGGAAATGATTTGAGTTTGCTCTCTGCTGATCGTACAGATTCGAAGTGGCTTTACTGTACGACTTTTTGACTTTTAGCGAAGTCAGTTCAATATTTTTGGGGGCTTTTCATTGTGGTGGACGGCAGGACTCGGCTTTTGGTCGTTTCACTCTGGATGCTTTCATCAATATCTTCAACATTTCAAAAAGGACCAAAGCTCGTCAACTGACGGCAGATATTTCCCCCCAATTTTTGGGTTTCAAAAAAAAAGTTTCAAAATCGAGTATCGGTCTTTCATATTTTTACTTGCTGACCTTTTCCAAAATTCCGAGTGCTCTCATTTTGCCCGCTGTCGGACTTCTTTCGATTCGCCGGTTATTGTAAGTGTTGTGGACGCCGTGTGTGTATTGCACCACGGTTTGCGCAGTAAATGGCCAACGATAATGATGATGGCGGTTGGACGAGTGTCACAAAGTGAACAGAGAAGTTGTGCGAGGAGAAAAAATGCTAGAAATGTTCATGGTAATTCAGCAGTTTTAAAAAGTTTCTAATGTTACTAAACATAGTTTGCAGAAAACGTTGGTAACATTTTATAGTCAGGACCCAGTTTGAGCAGCTGCCAAAGTGCAAACATCGGATTAATCATTGGATTGGATTAATTAGTTCTGGTATTAATACTCACTAGTACGTGTTTTTTTTTTTAGTATGAATTAGCAGAGTATAGTATACAGTGGCTCATATTTTTTTTAAACTTTATTTATAAGCATATCTATTATTAAACAATAACATAAACTGGGTCAACATAAGTGCAGGCTAATCCTAACCAATTATTTACAAAGTATGAATACAGGATCAATACATGCATAATCGATGTGTTTACTAAGTGCTTATCAAGTCACTTAAACACTTATTAGGGTAAAAAAAAAAAAAAAAAAAAGTGTACTGTATCTGAAGTGAGTATTTTCTCTAAACTTTGTTGCTTTTTTTTTTTTTTTTTTAAAGTACTCCCTGGGATGATTTGTTATCAGAAGCTACAGAGAACTCGTCACCCAAGTCGGGTGTGACCACACAGTCAGGATGATATGTCATTCCTCAAAAAGCACCTCTCCAGGTCTTCAGTTGTACACCGCAGTCATTGCTCATTCCTTCCTCTGATGCAATACAATAAGCCGGTGTGCACGATGAGGAAACTCCTCGCCCCAAAAGGGTGTAACGACACACGTATTCATGGGTGAGTCACACCTGTGTCAAGTGATAAGGATCCCCAGGCAAATTTCCCAGACAATTTCACTCTCCAAAATGCTAAAAATAGAAGTGGGCATTTTAATCCTGACACTTCCCCAGAGTTCTGTGCAAGTTGAAAATCTGATGTCTGACTCAGATACTGATTTATGAGTGCCGATGTTTTGGTCCCACTCGCAACTCTTTGGTGAATCATCACCCCGGGGGTGAGCAAACATTTTGACTGGTGGGGCCACAATGGGTTCTAAAACGTGACCGAGGAGCCGGAGCAGCAGCAGCAGCAGCAGATGGATGGAGTGTTTTGGTGAGCCACCTCATAGGAGGGAAAAAAAAAATCTGTCATGGCATAAGTAGAAAACATGCTGCTTTAATGTCAACTGAAAATGATCCAAAGCAAAGTTGCAACAAGACCATTGTCTTTGAAGAACCCACAGTGTTATTTGTTTTCAGAGATATTTAGTTTCATTTCTGCAGACTGCATTTCTCTGTCGTCCCCATCCACCGCCTCCGCGATAAACGTGTCCACCAGTTTGAGCAGAAGCCGTTTTGGTGTATTGAACTGGATCCACACGGTGCCCCAAATGTTTTTGTAATCTGTATTTTTTGTTTGTCTGTTTTCTTAGTTTTGTCAGACTGATATTTTCTCCCCAGTCTTCTAAATGAGGTCGATGGCGGCATGTTAATTGTAAGAGTGTCGTGTGCTCAAGTTGCAAAAACAAACAAACAAACAAACAAACAAAACACCATCACTCAACAAAACCTTGCGCTCAAAAGCTGTTTCCTATTGCTATTATTGTTTTGATTGTATTCTTGCCTGTGTGAGGGGGGACGACCTCTCGACATGGTCCGGCCATCAGACGAATGGCCGTCGGTGTGATGTGCAATAAAAATGCATGTGTGACAACAACGCGGCTGCCGCTTTGGTCATTTTTCTCTGAAGTTTTCCTCGGCCTCTGTGAAAAAGACCAGACGACTGCTCTCCAAGGTAACAAGCATACATTAGCCACATACTCACCAAATGTTTCTCACTGTCACATGGACAACAGACTAGTTCTTTGCCAGCTTTATCTCTGTGTTTGGATGAGATGCACGTCCAAACAAATATTTTGCTGTCTCACAGCAATGTTGTCATGTCCCAGACATTTGCGACGTAAAGGACCTCTGAAGATGAAATAAACAAGTAGATAAGATAAGCAACAGAAATCCCCGGCTCCAGGGACTACCAAGCGCTCTGCCAGTTGGTCTGAGGGACCTACTTGGTGTATACCTCAAAAAACTGTACACTAATGAAAGGATCTTAAAATCTATTCTAGCACTGACAGGAAGCCAATGCAGGGATCTTAACACTGGTGTAATGTGGTATTGGTGAGGAGACGCGTTGCGGATAGTTGACTGATAGTTGACTGATAGTTGACTGATAGTTTTTTGTTTTGGTTGGCCAGATAGTGCAGCCGTCCAATCTGCTAGAGATAAAGCCGCACACGAACACGAAGGGCATCACCTTGGCAATGTTTCTTAGGTGATAAAAAGATGTTCTCAGCAGAAGACTTTAGTTGGACCTGAGTCGAGCATAACGGCTACGTTTCGGGCCTGACCGATAGTGTTGAGTGACCGAGAATTGAAGTGAGTGGCTCGTATTTCCCGTTGGCCTTTGCCTGCAAAAAATAGTGTTGCAGCTTTGTCCTGGTTCAACTGTAGAAAGTTTTATGTAGGCAAAACATTTGGCCAGTTTGTCAACTTTGATGTCGCCAGGCGGTGTCACAGAAAATATAGAGCTGGGTGTCATCAGCGTAGCTGTGGGGGCCAATAGTGTTTCTGCTTCTGATATGACGCTCGGGGAGCTCGTACAAGCTGAATAGAAAAGGCCCTGGGACTGATCCTTGTGGACTACCCCTGTCATTCTGACTGTCTTTAAGGTAGGGTGCCCAATGGTGACAAACAAATTCATGGCCCGTTGGGTATGTTCTGAGCCATTTAAGTACTGGCCCCGAGAGGCCGACCCATTTCTCCAGTCTACTGATAAGAATTTCATAGTCAACTGTGTCTAATGCCCCACTTTGGTCTAACAAGACAAGGACAGACAGCTTTTTCCAAGTCAACATTTATCAGCATGAGGAGCATTAGGTCTGGATTGAGTAGTGTTCATCTGTATCTGAGTGTTTCCGGAATATAACTTACTGTTCTCTGTATGATTCATTTCACATGCAATAATGTAATCATTACTAAGACACAGACTTCTAATTTTAGGCATTTTAATATTCAGAATACAGATATTACTATTTCTCTGAAACAAATACACCCATAACAATACATGAACTTTGGCCAATAGAGTCAATACATTTTCCATGCTGTTGTTCTGGTGTTTGAACTGTCTCACAATCCTTTCAATGCAATTATCAACAATGATAATATAATGTGCTAATATGGTGTAAATCTTTTTTACAATTTACTAAAAGTAATAATAATAATAATAATAATAATAATAATAATAATAATCTGGTAAAAACTTAAATTAAAATAATTTTTAAAAGAAACTGATTTATTGTAGGCAGTAAAATGCAGGATTATTAGGAAAACGCCACAGCGACATGAGAATGAGAATAGTCTTCTATTGTTAACTTTGCAAGCAAATATTCAGTGAACCAAGTTCAAAATTGTCACCATTTAAGTTGAGGTACACTGCAGAGTACATCGAAGACACAGAATACAATAACAGGAAAACTGCATTTTGTCACAATCCTTTTAAAAAAATAAAATAAAATAAAAATACAAATTACATCTTAAACCTCAGATTTTTGTCCGTCTGCCAATTGACCCGTTTGACTTTTCACACTTAATCAACATAACACAACATGTCTTTCTTCCTTTCCCCCCAACATGACCCATGAACTCCGTAACCTTAAGTTTATTCAGATAAAGCTGACGGGATTAAACAACGGATACGTTTTCTCACTGACGCACTTAACCTGAACGCACAAAGGTGTAGCTTCATTTCATTTTAGACAGAAACTGCAAATGCATAAAAAGAAAAGGCATGCGCTTTTTTTCTATGTAACATAGGCGCCGAAAAACGATTCTGTCACGAGGACATAACCATTTTTGATGAATACGCTGACACGATCGCCCTCCAGCAAATCAAAAATCTGCCCCACAAACACGGTCCTGGGCGCGTCCGACCCTTGACCGCAATCCACGCTGTCCCAGGCCTGCGCCAACTCCACGGTCTTGTTGTAACCCTCGTTCCAGCTGTGCAGCTCCAACTTGAACAGCGTGTATTTTAGATCGACCCGATCGTGGCACCTCAACGTGGTTCTCACGTAAACAAAATAGAATCCACTCTGAGGAATGACAATGTACCCGGATCCATCATCCCACCTCAGGTAATGTCCGTCACTCTTTTCAGACACGTGCTCGGACGCTGTATGGATGGGGGGGGGGGGAGAAAAAAAGATTGTGAATGAAAATATATGCTCCAATGGAATGGAACAAAGAAAAACGTGTAAAGATCGTGAGATCAAGTTAAATTGCAAAAGAGAAAGAAAAGGGCATCGCGTCTCAAAACATACCACCAATCTTTTACAAATCTTGTGTAAAGTTTCATGGTGTTAATGGGATGGTTCAACATGGCACACCACCAACCAAAGAAATATTATAAGATGACGTAGTTTAGACATGGACATAAGTTTCTTAATCTATTCAGGCCAAGTATAACCAATTCCACTACTATTAGATGCACACAAAGCTGATATCCTTGGAGGAATTGAGGAAGGAAAACAGGCTGGATTCCTTTTAAAGCACAGTCACTCCACAATTGAATGATACTGTTATTATTATTATTATTTTTTTTTAGACAAATTAAGTCAAATGGGACGATTTTTAACGGCAAACCTGACATTATCTCACGGTACACGAGTGTGGCCGCTGCACGGTGGTTGAAAAACACAGCTTTAGTCAAATGAGCGCGTGCCTTTCACCTCATTCCTCATGGTTGTCGAAATGCATGGGCGGACAAGTGAGCTCTTGAAACGTGACCACGGGTTTCCCTTCCCTTGAAAGTCAACCAAGTAGACGATCCAAAGATTCCAAAGCTACTTGTGGACAGGTTGTGACAAGCACTTTTTATTTATTTTATTTTGTTTTTACCAGGCAGCGACATTGTAATGTCTAATTCTGACAGTATGACGCACACGCTTGAAATTGTTTTCACTGGGCGCAGTGACAGGGAGCCGCCTCAGACCGAGCAGCAGGTCTTTGGGGGTCTGGTTGGGAAGGACGTCATCGTCGCTGTCCACCGCAAAGTCTGCCACAATCGGATGAGGGCAGCTGCACGAAGCGCGAGGGCAGTGGAATGGTTCACGGAATCCACACTTTTTGGTTTAGGTTGGTTTCATGGTTTTGCGGTGGTGGACCACCACGCGGGCCACGGGAATACCGTACATCAGGTAAGAAAAAAAAAAGAAGAAAAAAAGAGAATCGTTTGACAGTCTGTCACGCGTCACGCGTCGTCACGCGTCGCAACAGTTCGGCTTGCGGGAGGCGAGACGCTGCAGGTTTCAACATGTTTTTGTCATCGATGTAGCAATGAGGCGTCTCGTTTACAAACACCGGGAGCATATGGTTTATTGCGTTTGAAGTGTACGTCATCGTCGAACAAAATGTGAAGCACTTACTGAGATGAATGCGCCATCTTTGGAAGGTCACGGGAAGGTCACTGGTTTCAGGGTCTATACGTAGAGTGACAGAGAAGATGCTAATTAGTTTCAGTTTTAAAGTTTCAGCTTGTGGCAAATGTGGCTCTGTCAGGACTTTGCTTTCTGCAAAGACCAACATTTCTTCAACAGTTCTTGCACAGTTTGCATGAAGGGTTTTTAAACAATAATAATAATAAAAACAAATTTAAAAAAAAAACAGCGACAATGCAATCTGAACTGAAATATGGAGCTGGAATGGGTAACTTTGCCAAATATTGTTTGAAGCACAATTGACTCAACATAAATCAAAGGGCATACCTGCAGGGCACACTTTCTCTTGGCTCAGGAGGGCTGCGCTGGGAGAGACTTCACCCTGCGGATAGAGTTGGAAACATTTGTTTTAATCAATTATGAGTGCGAACGCAGATGACTCACTGCACAAAGTGACAGCTGCTGATATGGACTTTGCATCGACTCCAAAAACGAAATAAAAAGAAGGACTGATAAGAATTGCCTCATCACAACCACCTGAATACATTGTATTGACTTTTGTTCCTTGTTCCTCACTTTCCTTTTAAATTCATTTTTAATATATATTTTTTTAATCTATTGCTGATTATATTGTTATTATAATACGGATTATTTAATCAAGGTTACTCCAGCAGTTGCAGTCACTGTGTTGAGATGCAGCGTAAAGTATTTAGTAACCTGAGAATTTGGAAATGAGTGCGACGGGTAGTTAAAGCAGTCTAATAATTTCACGATCGCAAAGGGGTTTGTTGAGCTGCAGTAATGCAAACAGCCTAGTTCTGTTTGCCAAAGAAATAAGGAGCGCAGGAGAAAGGTTCTGGGACTTACCCCTCTTCCAGCAGATGCAAAGCTCCCCTGGTGCCAGGGAGAGAGGCGGTTGGTGAAAAGGAGAAGTGCCATGTTAACAAGCAGTAGGAGCAGAGTGATGAGTCTGAGTCGTGCCTCCTGCTGCTTCATGTCGTTGCAGTGTTTGATGAGGATGAGCGCAGACTCGTCCTCTCCCATGGCTATCACCGAATCTCCAGCAGCAGACCCAGCTGGCCGGGTGTCTCTTATCAGCCTCGGTACCATGGCAGCCTAAAGTCTGTCAAGTCAAGAAATGCACCTAACCAAGATGCATGCAGTGTTTTATATTTGAAGTAAACCGCCTACTCAAACATATCAAGTTACCTAATCTGTTGGTAAAGGAAAGGACGAGACAGAAGGAAGGGGGTGGGGCGGGGGGTGGGGGTGGGGTAGGGGTGGGGTGGAGCAGCTTCCGGACACAATTTCCTCACAATTGCTGACAAATGGAAAAAACATAGCCACTATTAAGATACATCTGTGTCCTATCAGAACTGATTCTGCCTTGGGTCATTAAGAGGGGGCCAGGGCCAAACCCAGTGGTCATAAAACACAGGTGGCATCCTGGATAAGTCACTGGGTTATCACAGGGCTGACTTATAAACATGTCGGGTAAACTCACCTGAAAGTCTCGGTCAATTTAAAAAGAAATTCAATTCCCGCATAGTCTTTATTTTCCTTTTCTTTGAATTGGAATTCAGGCCAGGCATCCAGGCTGTTAACATTAGCGTCAGGTGGCACGTTTCCCCCACGGTATGCTAGTAGCTGACACAGTGTCAAGAAAAGCAGGGAGGATTATTCAAATGTGAGTCCTCCTTTCAAGTCAAGAGCAGAGTTTCCCCGAGCCATTCCAGTAGTGGTTTGGCGCCTCGCCTCATCGAAAGTATGCTGCTGTGTTTGGAAGGGCAGGGCCGAGGGGAGCGTCACTCTCATGATGCAACACTGCGGAGGTGAGCAGTAATAAGAGGGGTAAATAAGTAACATAATGAAGAACCATCACAGGGAGTGCGCTGGATTGTGCCCACGGAGGAAGCCCCTCTTGGAGCTGAGCTTCGAGAGAGGGGCGACACGGGGGGGGCGCTGTGGTTAGCGGTTGGTTGTCGGTTCGATCCCGGGGGTCTCCTGGGGCTTTTCTGTGCGGAGTTTGCGTGTTCTCCCTCCGGCTGTTATAGTAACAGTTGGGTTTTGTTTTTTTTTCCTCAAGATTTTAATACTGCTTTGTATAGCAAGTAAACAAAAGAGCATTTAACAATAGGTAAAATTCAATTCTGATTTTTTTTTTTTTTTTTTTTGGGCTGTTTTAATTAGAATTGAAAATCGTGTATAATCTTAGCTTTATTTTTGCATATGAAGTCCATGCGTCTGACCGCACGTCACTGCCCCCTATCAGTGTGGCGCGGTACTTCTTGCCTCGCCTCAAATAATTTCACTGCTGCATTCATGGCCGATTAGAAAGACCAACTTTGTTGCAGAGATTCATTAAATATATTAGACAGACCGTGGAACATCAGCATGGGTAGCACACAAGTAATCCAACATGTAATCCAACATGTAATCCAACATGTATCTTGGCCATAGAAAGAGAGACAGCAATGGGCTTCATGTCGCCAACTGTTGCCAAAGCACAATCTCTAAATTTAGCGACTCGGATGGCAAACGCACCTTCTGTCGGAATGAGTCGCAAAAAAAAAACAAAACACCTTTTTGGATTTGCCCTACGTCAACTAAGTTTTGGGGGATTTTGAAAAATATATTGACGAAAAAAAACTGGACATACAGATATAGTCTGACCAAAGGATGGGGGCGGGGGTGTGTTTAGAGCACGAAATGTGTACATTTAGAGATTGAAGCCTTACAGAAAATAAGTTTATACCTGCCTCCCCCGACGCCACGTCACTGATGCCTGGCAGGACAGACGGGTACCGTCATCCACGTAGTGGATGCAGGGGCGTTTTTCACTAAAACCACACCGAAACCGCACTTGTTTGAAAGCCACACCGAAACCGCACTTGTTTGAAAACCACACCGAAACCGCACTTGTTTGAAAGCCACACCGAAACCGCACTTGTTTGAAAGCCACACCGAAACCGCACTTGTTTGAAAACCACACCGAAACCGCACTTGTTTGAAAGCCACACCGAAACCGCACTTGTTTGAAAACGCTCCTCAGGGTGGATTTTTTTTGGGAAAACGCTGCCTGTCCGGTTTTGTGTAAACGCGGAAACGGTGCTTTTTTTTTTTTAGATACGCTGTTGTCACACCTCGAAACTCCTTCCCTACCTGAGCCGGCAGTGAGACATGAATGACAGCTACGGGCCATCAGGACAGACAGGTGGCGTCATCCGTGGAGTGGATGGAGACGCCCAGCAATGTGCAGTCTGGCGAACATGTGAGACTCATCGCTGATGTCGGAAAGATAGCGATCTTGGAGACCATCCGCAAGCACCTGGTGAGGCAGTGTCTCGCCTGTCTGCCCTGCTGGCTCGCCACTGGCTCTTTACGCCCACTATGCACTGTTGACTGCATCTGTCTGCCCGGCCGACCAGCGATGTGCCGTCAGGGGGCACAGGTGAGACACGTCACTGCTGCCGGCAGGTGAACGGACGCGCCAAGAATTCTTGGGGAGAATCCACAAGCAGCCAAACAAGCAGGAAACATCTGTCTTTGAACTAGATGACGAGAAGTAGACACACTTCCTGAATCTGCACAGAAGGAGAGTAAAATATAGTCATTTCCCCCTTTAAAGATTCTCGGCTAAGAAAAGAAGTTGGTTATCATTTTGGGCTTTTTTTTTTTTTTGAATATTTTATTTTCAGTTTTTTACATTTATCACACAAAATCAACAAAAAAAAGTAAATGTATCAACGGTATATAGACAGAACTTATCAAGGAACCCATCACCTCACCAAAAAAATAAAAATAAAATAAAATAATGAAAAAAATTATAATAATAATAAAATAAAATAAAATACAAATACAAACAGGTCAGTGTATGAAACAATTAACGATTACTGATTTAGACACTTGGTGTAACAGATAAATGAGTATAGTCCAGATATGGTATGTACTGTTTTCTGAGGAAATATGTCATTTTTTCCAAGGGGTCTGCAACTTTTCATTTCATCTATCAATGAGTAGGGGAGAGTCAGATTTCCAAGACATCCATGATGCATTTCCTGGCTACACAGGGCAATTCCCACAAATCTTAGCTGCATTTTTCTTTATCGAGTCACGAACACTTGCCAAGTTCCCCCAATAGGGGGACCGGAACTTCAGTGAATTCGGTTAAAGTGGAGCAGATTCCATGCCAGAAAGGTTTCACTTTAGTGCACAACCAAGTACAGTGCAACAAGCAACCCCACATCAATGCCACATCTGAAGCACCAATCTGACACATCAGATTGAAACAAATGTCATTTTTCTGGGGTGAGGTATGATTGACGTGGCACCGGGGAGATTCTTTGGAAGTGCCGCCACTGCCCCCAGATAGTTCAGAGTGAATACAGACATTCTTGTGACCGTGTATCACTCATACTAATGTTTAACTCCATCACCCTGCAAGCTCGGGCTAGCTTACTCAACAATACACAAGTCTGCCTTAAGACGACTGAACACTCCCGTCAAGGGAGCCGTCTTGCTTTGATGAGGCCGACGAGCAACGTGCACTGGCCGCAGGCCTCCACAGGAGGTCCTCCGTGCGGATCACCCCATGGCAGTCCAGCTCCTGAACACTGACTGTCCCGATACCAGCGGACCATTGTGTGACTCAGTCTGACTCAGTGTACTTTAAGCACTTTAATGTGAGTTGTTGCTGGAGATTTTTGAATTGTCATGCTGTCTATGATGTTTGTTGTCTTTGCTGTCTTCCTGATGCTGCTCCTCCAGTCTTCTAAAATGCCCCTCTGGAACACATACAGTGTTTTTATTTCAATTTTATTACAAAAAGGCTGAATTCTTTCAGAATGAACTGAATGAAACACAGGTTTTACCCATATTACCAAAACATACCCCTAGAAGTGAGTATCATTGAAGATTAAATTCAAATAAATTTGAAAAAATGACTAAACTGTATGAAATTAACAACAGGGTTCTCAAGCAGGACCTTCAGCCAAACCTTGGAAATGGTCAGTACCAACACCGGACTTAAGCTTGAGAATAAAAATCACAATCAATCTGTTACCCAGAATGTTAAATTTGTTTCAATTATTAGCAACACAAATTTGCAAATCACAATTTACAAAGTGGGACAAAAAAAATAAATCATAGATGTAAAACAAAGATTGTCAAAAGGAAATAGCGGTGTTGTTAGAGTAATCCATTGCACTATGGTATTACTATGGTATATGTTGTGGCCATATTTCATGTTATCAATATTTTCCTCACCATTAAAAAATTTTAAAATATTAATCTAACTGTATATTGTTTCCATTCACGATTCTCAAGTCTTAAACAAAACAGAATTCATATTCCAAAATCATTGACAGATTCTATAAAATAAGGTAGTCCTGAAAATATTTTTTATTGCGAGCAAAATCATGATTGTGTGCTCAACATCATCAATGTTTTTTAAATGTCTATATCTCTTTAATAATTTCTCTTGCAAGTTTAATGAATTGCTCTACATTTTGCACTTTCAAAATTCACAATCCTAATTTGTCATTTACTTGATCTGGTCTGTACATATATCATTACCAGTATAACCAATAACCAATTTATAATGAAATATCAATTCAATTAAGGCAAAAAAAAACAACAACAACAACAACATGTTTTCATTCAAAAAGTACATACCATATACTTTCTGATACATAAAGACAAAAGGCTACATTGCTAAAGTGGATAATATTGAACACTGTTGCTCAAAAGGTGTCGACTGCACCAAACAAATGTTATGCATGAAATTGTTTCACTTGGGCAATTTAATTCAAAAAGGAATGAGCAGAGGGTTGTGTTTGAACGCATCACTACCCCCAACTTTATGGGCAACAGTGTCATTAAAGTAACATTAAATTGTAGAACATCAAGTTGCCTTTCATTAAACCTAAAATAATAATGATAATAATAATGATAATAATGATGATAATAATGATAATAATGATGATAATAATGATAATAATAATGATAATAATAATGATAATAGTAATAATGAAATGTCCAGTTGACTGATCACATGGTCTCGGCAAACTAATCTACAGAGACGCAGCAGTTTGACCCCATGGTTTTATCGACCGCCTTCTGCTCCCCTCCTGTTTTACGTCAGGCCAAATGCGTGCAAGCCAAAGTGAAAGGCTGCCATCTGCTGTTTCATTGCACATGCAGCACTTGCTGAGTCACTGGCAGCGAAGCGGTCTCACGCTATCTATGGCTGTGGTATTCTAATAAACTGGAAGCAGCTTAATGTTTAACATGCCTGCGGCCTTCAGTTGACTCGTCTAGCTGTTGTTGACAAGGCCCGGCTGGGATGATGGTAAACGTCCACTAATGATCCATCCGGGCCCTACTTGGTGTGATCCCGGACCCAGTGACATAGCCTGACGCAGTAGGACTGTGGACTGACGGTTGAGAAGGACCGGCCCGGGTGTCGCAGGCTCTTCCACCAATGCTCCAGCCTCTTCTTGAAACTGTACACTGTGAAAATGTCAATAATGCCGATGAAGTAGCGCTGCTCGGGACCATCAATGACGTGCAAAGGATTCTTCAAGTTGGGCAACAGACGTCGGTTTTGGGCCCTGAAGTCTTGGAACTCAGCTTTGTCGTCTTGCTCTGCTGTGTCGGCGTCGTCGCTCATCGAGTCGACTTGTAATTCCTTCAAACTGACGTTGTCTGCTTCAGACAACGCTGAGGTGACATTATCTTCTGGCCCTGCCCCAGGGACACCCGCTGCACCTGCACGGACAAGGCTGGAGGCGGGACTTACAGATCTAAAACACAAAAAAAAAAAAAAAAAAAAAAAAAGAGTTAGAAAGTTGAAGGTCGTCAGGCTTCTCAGCTTCAGACATGCTGAACTAAACACTGATTGATGTCATTTGTGGGTGTTATTAATGGCAACATGTTCCCAAGATAGAATGTAGACGATGGAGAAGTCTGCTACGAATGATCACGTAGTCTGACCATAGCAACGCAACGAGACAGAAACCAACAGATTTTGGAATAACTAACTAACTAACTAACTAATCACTAACTAACTCCAATTGAACATTACATCTTAAAACACAAATAACCTAAAGCAGTGGTTTTCCCTGTGGGAGCCACCAGGGGGCTTTAGAGGGTCCACAGGCAATTGGTCCGAAGATAAGAAAAAATAAGTCCCAAAAAATATTTTTTTAATTATTTTTTATCAAATATAATGGAATAATTGAATTTAATTTGATTAATTGGGATGTCAGTTGAGCAGAGTGTATTGCCAAGAAGCATTTTAACAATAGTAAATATCTAGCAACTATCTACCAAATACATTTTTAGCTAAGTTTAGATTTACAATTTTGAGTAGTTTATTCCAGACTTATACCCTTTATGGTGTCAGTACGAATTTAGCTGGAGTTCAGTATGCATCATACTGTATGGAGTACCTGTATGGTTGAATACAATGAATCTCATTGTCAGCAATGAAAAGCTTTCTGTTAGCACTGACCAAAAGGTTAACAATGTCACATGGTAATATTAAAAACCCCACTTAAAACCACTTCAACATACTTCAGTAGATATAGACATTGGCACATTGGCTATCGTGTAGGAAGGACAAGCGCTCGAGGCAACTCACATTTTGGTTCTCATAATGAGCGAAGCAAAAGAGAGACCCTGGTTGCGTTCGTCGCTTTGTAGCGGCTGCTGAGCCAACAGCAGGCTGTAGTCCAACACATTCAGCCTCCGGAGGAAGTTGGTGTCGATCTCCACCTGCCGCAGCAGCCAGGGACGTTGGCGGTCTGCACACAACACAGAGAGCCGCGCTATTCAGACAGCAAAACTCATTTGGAGTTTCATCTCATGCTATTCACAGGGAAGGACCATCAGCGTGCATTTGCGCCAATCTATCCGGTTCCCAACAAATAGAAAACACGACCGGCTCTTTTCTTACCCAGGTTGATGCATTGGCCTTCAAAATTGAGGTCTTTGAGAACCACAATAATCTGGCTTCCAACAGGTGCAGGATCTGTCCACCGACTCACCTCACAGCCCTTAATGTCATATCTGACCATGTAAAAACACATTTTAAACATTAAAACAAACACTATATCCATGCTGGTGTAATATTATTCAGCTGATGCTCGGCAACGATGGGCACCTGGCATTGATGCGGTCGTCTGGATAAAACACACTTTGCATGACGATGAAGTATTTCTGCAAAGGACGAGTGAAGTGCTTTATAATCTTTATGGCTGATGCGTCTTCATCTGATAAACATTATTGCTTTCAATTAGGGTTGTACCTTTTCTCGCTGTTGAATTGTAATCCTGTGAACACCTTTTTTAAAAAAAAAAAAAAAAAAAAAAAGGACCATGTTTAGCATTAGATTATTCACAGTCACTGCACCTCAATCTCACACCTGACAAAACATTCAATGCAAAACGTCACACAGCTAAAGAGCGCTGAATGTCGTGCTACACTCATCCTGTGGATTTGAGCTCGCTGTGTTCAGGAAATCAGTGCAGATACCAGCATCATCAGTCTTGCAGCGACATGTTTGAAAGATTGTATTTCTGTGACATCATCTGCCCAGGAATAAGTAATACTTAAAATTTTGGTGGTGCATTGATTTTGATTTATATATTAGTTTGTTGGATTTTTTAAAAAAAATGAAATCTAATCAGTGCTCTTGCTGAACTGTGTTGTGTGTGCGCGCAAGTGCATGTGCATGTGCATGTGCATGTGCATGTGTGGGATATGTATACCTAAGAACTTGACCAGCAGCGAATGGGGGTATTTTTTCAGGTGCTCCACATAGATCTTCAGGTTTGCCAAAAGGAATTTGATTTCTCTTCTGTTCTGGGTCTTCAAAAAGAAGCGTTTGTCATTCCTACAATTCCAGAAGCAAAGTGTAAGTAGATCTCAGTTCTGTAAATGAAATAACAAAAACAAAAGCCTAAAATCTGAAGTGTAACGTGTTTCATTTATAAGGCTGTCAACGATTCTATGTCAAAGATGGATCGAGGTCACAAATTTTTTTTTTTTTAAATTACAAATGCATTTTGAGATATGCAATAAAATAACACATTTAAGTTGTTACACATAAGAAAGTGATCTGCATTCCAGCTAACTTTGATTGAACAATACCCTATACAATACACTGAAAAACTGGAAAATGTGAACTATACAAAAAGAAAAACAAATGATTCCCCCCTCCCCCCCCCCCCAAGTTCAAAGTCACTCACGTCAAGAAGAAGTCCGCCTTGCTTTTGGAGTTGCTGATGAACTGGAGGTAGCAGTTCTGAGAGCAGAGTGACTGCTGATATTCCTGTTCGGTAATTCCTAGAAAGCCACGGAGGCTGGCAAACACAGGGGCTGCGTACGTCTCCAATGTAAAATCCTACATATTTACACATGTATGTAAAATTTATGAAACATCCAAGACGAAAAAAACCTGCAAGTTACCTAGACGAGTTAATTCACCTACCTTATGGATCTGAAGGACCTGCCGTTGAAAATCATCATCAGACAGTTCAGTCTAACCAAAAGAGAAAGACAAATGTTCTCAGTGAAAATAGGGAGATGTAGTGCTGCCAAGAGAGTTCAAGTTAGGTCAGCTGGTTTTTGCCTCGTTTACTGTATATCTCATGATTGACTCACTGCTGTATTAGGAAAGTAAACTATCTTCTCTTATCAGGTAATCCCTTCCTTTCTTCCACCACCATCATCTGTGACCTTTTGATGAAGACGGAGGCGTACCGTCGAGACATGTCAAGGTACGAAAAATAAAACCACTCCATGCACACGTCAAATTCTGGACAGTTGTCCCCTTGGAAACACAACACTAGTAACAGCGTCCTGGTAAACAGAAAGCAATGCTCAGGATTTAGGGTGATGTAGGTTACATTCAGCATAACTTCAGCTAACATTAGCAGCATCTCTATTTGCATGCGCAAACAGGCTCCAATACTGACTTTCCAGTATATTCATGGTGGATTTGATTTGGTCTAACCAACTATTGAGTTTGTTCAGGTCTTGAATTAAGTGCATGCACCTTGATTACAAAAGGCCAATGATAATGGAGCCCCGATACTCCGAGTCACCATGGCTACTCTCAAGAAGAAGGAGCCCACACACTTTGGACTCTCTGGAAGAAGAAATTCTCATGTTCCCTCAAACCAGGAGGCAGCTGGAGTTACACCACCTGGTACAACAGAGCAGGCACTGATGAAAGCTGATGAGTGAAGCCTTGGAGGATGAAAAGAAAGGAACTAAAGCTCCCCAGGTGAAAGTCAAGAGGCGACTGGCATGCTTAAGGAGTGCAGAAAAACTACAGCTCGCCCTCATCCCTCATCATCTACTGCTTATGCAGGCCCAGGATGTGAAGGGAAGTGTCCTCAACATTCCGCATTGAATTCAAAATCTTCCTTCACACCCATGACTGTCTGCACGGTGCGGTCCCCACCTGCCTCACTCAACTCCTCACCCCCCACGCCTCAGCCAGAACCTGGTCGGGCCAAATGCACCGTCTACACCCGTCCGGGACTCGGCTCAAGACCATGGGTGACAGGGCCGCCTGCGGAATCACTCAACTTCTTCCACCAGCTCCAGCTCCCACAATTTAATGTCCCAAAAGCCAATCTCTTGCTTGACCACCCCAACCCAAGGCCTGGCAACGGGGCGGGGGGTGCCAGTGACCCTCCAGGGAGTGTACTTTAGGTCTTGGTACTCCTACTCATTGAGGTCTTTGGAAGCTGACCCAGAAGAAGTAAAAAAAAATATAGCAAAAAGAGATTTCTACAGAGACCAAGAAGAAGAGAGGTACTCTGAAGACTACCAAGGAGTCCCTGGAAGAACACCTGGAAAAATGCACTGATCTGAGGAATGCACTTCCATCCACTTAGGAATGAAACAGCTGTGATCACACCTACTTTTCTCCCAAAAGAGCACCCAGAGAACCCAATGGACTCACGTCCGTGTTCCAGACGGTAGGAAGGTAGAGGTAGGTACGGAAGACGGTAAGGCTGGTAAGACTAAGATGAAAGTAATGTTCAGGGTATTTACAGCAAGGAACCTGAAGAACACTAGTAATAATTTTGGAAATGGTTTGTTGAGTTAATTTGCAAATAATATGATCACAAATCTAAGCGGATGATTTGACATTTTAATTTGAGATACACACAAGGTCAAAAACCCAAACAAATATTTGGTCCAGCAACTGCTTTTCCACTTATTGGGAGACACGACAACAGACAGCACAGTCATCCATCACCCTGCCAATTCAGCAGAATGTGTTTTACTGGGATTAGGGCGAAACAGCGGCGCAGTTTTGTAACGCAGTACACATGCTCAGTTAGAATGCGTGATAAAGGTTGGACGCTGCAAGGCGGATGTCACCAGAAAAACGTTAACTTTACTTTATAACACTTTAAATACTTTTATAAATGTGTTCTATCGAACATTGTCAATGCTTGAGTGCGTGTAAATACATACCATACTTCTCCCATTAAACTAAGAAAGTCTTTTCTTTTTTTTTTTCGCTGTTGGAAAGTTTTTGGTACTGCTTACATGGATGGACTCTCGTTATCATCGATCAAAGTATCAAAGACATCAGCTTTAGCTTTTGAAATAAAGAGCATCTATAAGTGCCCTCTTTCTTCCTGCAAAACCAGCCGATTAACATAGGTTCCAGCACTGTTGCCAGTCTTCAACAATGCTTTGTCTGTTTTGGACAATGGGCAAGAAAAGACAAAGGATTGAGTGTCATTTTCAAAAGTCACAAGAGGGTACGGTGATCTTAAATAGAAACGATTGTGTTCCAACAACGTCCTATTTGACATATCAAAAACCAATGCAACGCAACTGTCAAATCACTGGGAGGAGGGCCAAAGAATTTCACATAAAGATTTTACATAATTATCAGTATGATTACTCACTGGAAGGGGAGTAGCACAGCTCAACATCTATTAACTTCCTCAGTCGAAAATGACTCAGATTTTACCACGCTAATCCAAAAGGGAACTACAAATGATAACTAAACAAGGAGAAGGAAGAACTACTCAGAAATCATGTTTATTTAAATCTTTTTCAGTCTCTCTGACCAAATAAGTCAGTGTTCGCTAAAGAAGAAAGGCAGTAGATCAGGGTCCAGTTTAGTTGGGGATAAAAAGACCAAGTTGCCAGAGGTTGGTTAAACAATCAAGGCTGAGGTTTAGAAGGTCCAGTGCATCTTTGCATTTTTAATTTAAAGACAAAGACATGCTAAGACAGACAACTTGGTTAAAGACCTGGTAGAGCTAAACCAGTGGTGAAGGTCTACTGGGAGCGACTGGCAGACAAACCTGTCAGGCTGCTCTGTAAACCCCCACTTCCTGAGTTTGGTGTGGGACATAGAGCCCCGCATGGTGCTTGTTCCACACTGCCATTGTTGAGGTGGCTGTGGTTGTAAGGTCACTGCTAACCTCCACTGAGGCTACCGTCCAGCGGTGGAAGGAATACTTTGAGGGCAGAGCAGACCTGGTGGGGTCCATCCTGGTCCCTAGACCGACAGAGCATGAGTGTGGTATGGTGGCCGTATCAACTTGTATCGACCCCCTAACCTTCTTAGGTCGCCTCAGAGAGCCACCTCAGACCATCTATGTGAAAAAGGCTTACGTTACCAAGTGGCACCACTGGTAGCAAATAAATCAGATTGTGCCGTATGCGACTATGGCAGACAGATTTGTTCATACAACCGCCCCCTCCCCAAATGTGTTGTTTTCTAAATGGCTGAGCAATACTCACTGTTGGTGCGCTGTCATCGGTGTTTTGCGTGACTGCTGCCAATCCTTCCTTTATCATGCAGGTCAGTGCATAGAACTCGTGCTGCTGATCGATCTCAAACAGACCCAAAAGCTTCCACTGTTGCCTCAAACCTCCCCAACGCCTCCGCTTTTTTGTGTTGGAGGGTTGATGGTGTCCCGACATCTCCTGGCCCGCTGCCATGCTCATCTGGAAACAACAGAAAAAGACAACTTTAAAACACGTGTTTGCCGAACACACTACTGCGCACACAAATGAGGTTTCAGAGCTGGATTCAAAAGAAATGAGAGCAGACAGAAGCCAAAGAGGCCATTGCCGTAAACAAAAGACAGCTGACTGTTGAGTCACAAAGACACAAAGGGATCATTGCTTCATGGCGGTCCTTTACTGTGGTGTGCTGTTTGCATTATAGCGGCGCTCTAACCAACTCGTCTCCTATGGAAAACAAAAAAAATGAACGGTAGAAAACTATGGAACGTACCGTCCACAGAGAAAATTTAATACCAATTAAGGCCAAATAGTGACAGAGTGTCTGGCAGTAAAAGTATTGCCCTGATACAAGATGCATTGAAAAACAATTAAAAGACTGTGTACACATGGACGCATGGATAATACTCGTAAAATCTCGTCCCGCGAGACCCCACTTTGAGGAGGACGGAGGTACAAAACGTTGTGCGAAAAATCTGCATTTCGATGTTGTTTGCTGACAAGAATGGTTGTTACAATACCAGTTTTTTTTTTTTTATTGCGATATTTAGGTTTTGCGCAACTCTAGGCGTAATGGAAACGCAGCTAGTGACGCCATTTAAAGAAATCCTTGTCTTAAAAATGTAGCCCAGTTGATCTGACGCTGCCCTTCATGCCCAGACAGCAGCAAGGAAGGTTTTGGAGCTAGAGTTCGGGTTGGTGTATATATAGTATATAAGATTACCATCTTACTTTTACTATTGTCCACTGTGACAATGATGGAAATGCAGCTCGGACTGAATAATATTTGAGCGCTGATGCACCACAGGGTCAGTTTTGCCAGTGCCCCCTCTCCCATAAGCCATTTGTTTAGCGGCTTTATACAGGACTTTTGGCCAGAGGGAAGTGTGTGTGTGTGTGTATGAGAGAGACAATGTAAACAATAATACAGGGGGTGCAGCTCGTTAGCTGGCGATCAGACATGAGATTTTTCAATCGGTGAAAGGAACCAAATTCTCTAAAATCAAATCAAAGTTATTTCACACTTTTCTGTTTAATACGTAGTCGGTGTGTTCATTCATCGTTTTGATGCCTTGACTTGGCTTTGACTCACAATCAATACAATGTAAACAGTCATGAAAATGAAGTCAAGAAGTATGTGTCACATCAATATCATTTGCATACACTGTTTTCAGTTATTCCCTCCTCGTTGATCCCAGTGGGAAACCAATATTTTTAATAATGACGACGGTGACAACTCACAAAATCACGCTGATGCCTTATCAGATCAGACTTATCAGGCTGATTACTACTCGTCACTAACAGGCTGTTATTGCTGAGAGAAAACTACTTGGAGCGGACACCAACCACACTGTCACGGGCGCAGTGGCACACGCCGTTTACTCGTTTGCCATTCAACGCCGCAATGGTCGAACACTCATCAGTGTTTTTCGTTGTCGTTAAACTTGAATCGCTTACCTGATTGGGCTGGTCTGACACGTGACTCTCCTGACACGTTCTCAAATACGCAAAAGACGACTTTGATGTTTGGTCAAATCAGCTGATTGCATCATTCTGTTGTTATCTGGTTTTCAACGTCCCTCAATGTCTATGGTGGAATTCAATTCAATCCGATCGGTATCGAACTGTCTGCACCCGATGCAAGTCGGAATGACAGGATCACGGGTGCGCGCTTTCCTCGGCAACAGTGACAGTTGATATTTATTTATTTATTTATTTATTTATTTATTTATTTATTTATTTATTTATTTTCCTGTACCAGATTCGCTTTAGAGCAGACACGGACCAGGCGTGGGCAAACTACGGCCCGGGACCAGGGACCATATGCGGCCAGTTAAGGTTTATTTTGTTTTGTTTTGTTTGTTTTTTTTAATCCGGCCGGCCCAACTTGAAGAAACTACAATTAATAATCAGTAGGTCATAAAAAAAATATATATATATATATATTTTTTTTCCATTGTTTTGAGAATCAAAAAGACACTGATTTGGTTGTAACTTAATTCAAATCACATGTTTTCTACATGTCCCATGATGAGGTGGGTCACCAAAACAACTCCAACCATCCGCTGCTGCTCCAGCCCCTCCCTCCGTCATATTTTACAACCCATTGTGGCCCCACCAGTCAAAAGATGGCCCACCCCTGACACAGACACTTTGTCCGAGTGAGTGACGTGTGTCACATTTTTCACCACATCACCGCGATCAGCTGAGCACCTCTGGCTTTTAACTAAACACCATTGACTCCACGTCACAACAGCGTGTTAAATATTTGGCGACTGACAGAAGAGTAGATGAGTTTTTACCGTGTTCAGTGACGTCTCTCGTTGGGAGCAGAACTCGTCGTAACACCGGTCCCGTTCGGATCGAGCGAGTCCTGCGGGATGTTCAGGCGCTCAGCCAACGACGCAGCGAGATGATTAAACACCAAAAAATAAAAAAATTGAAAATAAAAAGATCCCGACTGGTGCGTCCTGAACTGGACAGAGAACAGCCGAGCGAGCAGCAGCAGCAGCAGCAGCAGCAGCAGCAGCAGCAGCAGCCCGTCCTCTTGTTGGTTGGTTCTTCTTAACGTGACTCATGAACGCAGCGCTGCGAGTCAGCGCGCACTGACCCGGTGTGACGCCGAGTTCTGCATTTCCCCAAGAATCGTAGCCCTCCCAACCCCCACCCACTCGAGTTTTTTTTTTTTTTTTGTTTTGTTTTTTTTTTGTTTTTTTTTTTTTTTTTTTTTTTTGGGGGATTGCAGTTTAAAAAAAATTGAAGATTAGAAAAAAGATCGTTTTGCAAAAAAAAAAAAATTACTCTTCAAAAGTTTTTCCCACGTCTCTTTTTTCTTCTTTATTTTATTCATTGTTTTACTTTTCAATTTTTTTTTTTAGACTGACACCACCGTAGTGAAGCGCAACAATCAAACAGAAGATGTGATATCAACCTCTGACTTGCAGGTCGACGTGGTGGAGAACGGTGAGCGCTCCCACTTACTGACTTTACAATGATGAGAAAACGTGTTGCCTTCACTTGTCCTGCCAATAAACCAAGTACAAAAAAATAACTGGGTCCACAACATGAACCGATGTCCTGGAGGCTCCATCCATGTCTGTTCTACCGACAGATATGTTATGTTAGTCTATAAATGTTTTTATTTTATTTCTTTAATGCTGATTTTCCTCCTTTTGCACTGTATTGTTGTTGTAATTATGCACATTTCCTCAAAGTGGGATTAATAAACACAAAAACCACCAGTTGAGTGTATATGCCTTCAAAATCACATTCACTTTTATTTCTTTATAAACTCGAGTTGTAATAAAAATTCAACATGTAGTTTCTGTACATTGCAGCAACTGTTTTTCGCGACTGAAGCTTCCGTTTAGTTCCGTGACATCTTCACAAACTCATATATACACACAGCAGGGATTGTAACCGAGCTCAGTCCGCTTTCTTTGGCTTTCGACTCTTCCACATGATAACTGCGATGAAGGCGCCTGTGAAGGAGAAGGCTTCTTTCAACTTCAGCGTAGACAAAATAAAAAGCACAACTTTTGAGATTTTGGGCTTTCCACATTATTTCTTTGGTTGTAGATTTAGATTTTGTTCTTTTTTTTTTTTTTTCATAGAACACACACATATATTCATACCATCCAAAGATGATCTGCAGATGGTCCTGCAGAGTACCAGTCACAATGACAGTACTGCAATCATTGCGCTGCTATGTAAGGGGACATTGAACTGACCTGCAAAGAGGAGCAGGATCCCTGCTGCGATTCCAGGCAGAATGACGGAGTATTCCCGGGGAAGGAAATATCTGTGCAGCACATGATCACTGTCTACAAAAGGCTACGGGTGGGGGGAAAAAGATTTAATTGTCACGTTTTTGTTATACTGCATTACCTCTACGACACTCGACTTGCACCACTGAGAGTTAAAGTAGCAAAAATCTCTGAAAGAGGCTGAAAGCAGTGATGGAGTTTCTCTACTTGATATGCAGGTCTACGCCGTATTACCACTAGAAAAGGTTCAGAATTACCGTACAACCACTAAAAAATGTGCAAAGATACGTATCAGTCTTTCCCGTTCACTTTCCCGTTTCAAAATGCGATTAAAATGATGTTTTAGGTTCTGACCCGTTTGAGTCGGTCGTGGCTTTAGTGCCGCTCAGAGAATTTATTTGTGTTTGCAGCACTTTTTGCAGTTAATTGCTGAAACTTTATTTTTTTTATATATAAGTGTGTTTCATTTTTCTTTATTTTAACAAATTTGTCTTGTGACTGCTTTCCGTCAGTTAATGAAAGCCCAGCTGTAACCGACTGTTATATATCTTGTGTTGCTTACAATACATTTACATTTAGACAGTCAGTCTTTCATGATCTCACTTATATGTGGATGCTGGATACTCAATGCATTACTGAGCCTGATGGTGGTTCTTGTTTTGTGTTGTTTTGAAGCAGCTGCTGCGGGGCGCACGTTTCGAGGTAACATTATAAAAGTATATATATATTTTTTTTTTTTTAAATACAATCGTGTAAAGGGTATGTACAAACTGAACATACCATAATGATCACCCAGACAGAGTAGTAGGAAAACAAAAGGAGGCTGAAGACAACCAGACTGAGGCCGGCAGCTTGATCTACTCCTGTAGCCTGGAAACAAGGTGACAGTTACTGCTAATTCTCAAGACATCAACGCTAGAAACCCTTAAAAACAAACATACGCACGAAACATATTAATACATTACGGCATAATCGCAACATTGATTTTATCTCTGAAATGGAATCAGATGCTCGCGGATGGAGCGATGAGGAGGTGGATGACGCAGATGCCATGAAGTCCAGTGAACAAACAGAATCAAGATGAAGAGTCCAGAGTTCGTATGTATTGTGAGACAGACACATGCTGCCGCATGCACCACCAACCCAAAATATTGTAAAATGACACTTTTTAGCCTAATAATGACAATAATCTCTTCATTTATTGCTACTCGCTCAGTGTGAAACCTGTTTTCGATGCTCACAGGGCTGATATACAGGGTGGAGAACAACTCACTTGGTAGGAGGTGATGGTTCCATTCAAGAGGAACTTCAGCGACGTAAAGCAATGTTTTGTTTTATTTTGAAACGCCGTGTGAGAATGTACGGAAAGGGACAATATCCGTTTCTAAACATGTACGAGGACATTGATTTTATTTTGAAACAAACACTGACCCGTAGTACCTTGTAATAGACGTCGTTCGCAGGTGTATGTGCTACGTGTGTCTACTCTCGTGTACCTACTGTGACTGTGTCACAGCGTGAAACGGGAACTTGTGGATTTCTGTGCATTTGTGTAGTAACTGATTGTTTCGTTCGGAACACATTCGAGTGGGTTCAATGACACTTTCACGCTGTCAGTCGATGTAAATAATGAATTACCCACAGTTTTTTAACATCGACGACAAGCTACAGAAGCCACTTGGCCAGTGTCGATCCAACGCGTCACGACGTCTTATTTACAAATTACGGTATTATTATAAAAGCTGAACAGCAACTTTACACAATTACACACATTACGGCTGGGTTTCTTTATTTCTTACCATTTCTGACGACTGTCTGTTGCTGATTACGTTTCTTGCGTTTCTCGGTCGTCTTCTTCTTCTTCCTCCTTGTAAAACCGCTTAATAAATGTGTTCGAGTCACTTCTGACCCCTAGTGGGAACCTGATGTATTACGTTGATAAAACAAGGAATCCGAAGACCTGAGCATAGAGTGAATTACTGACATTCAAAGTTTCAAAAGATGTCAGCTGGCCCTTTTTAAAAAAAAAAAAAAAAAAAAAAAAAAAGGTATGGTGTGTAAAAATATGTCAAGATTACGATTATTATTATTATTAATAATAATAATAATAACAATAATCATAATAATAATAATGATAATATACTATTGGCAAAACCCAACATGTAGCCCCACACTACTAGTCGGTAATCAAGTTATATGCAGCTTGCAGAACTAGCATCACATCATTTATATTCACACAGCGCCTTCTTCTGGTTGACCATCAGTACTGCCTGCAGCAAGAAAACGAAGCTTCATCTGCAAACTTTATTCAGATATGGTAAACATCCAGTTGTTAAAAAAAAAAAAAGCTTAAAAAAAGACTTAAGTTTTGCAGAAATGTGTGAGGGAAGCGTAACAAATGCAACACATTTTTTAGTCGTTTTATTCAATATATATATACAGACATTTACAAACACCTCAGACTCCTTGGTGCTCCCATCCAATCCGGTCAGGTGGTTTTGAATTGCTTCGCCCTCTTCTGCCTCAGTAGTACATATTGTTGATCTGATCCAGCTCTTGTCTGGATTATTCATTTACAGGTATTACCCAGAAAATAAGAATATTCTGAAAAGGTTGTTGTATTTCTGCAATTCAACTTAAAAGGTGAATGTGACATATTATATAAAGGAATATGCAGGCGTTTTGGATTACTTGCCTGATTAGAATTTCACTCTATGAACACACAAAACTGAAGCTTTTCACAGTGTTCTAATTTTCTGAGTTTGTGGGTTTGTGGTTTTAATAAGCTGAAAATCTTAATCAGCAAAGTTACAACAAGGAACTGCTTGAGATGTCAATTTGCGTGGAATGGCTCAATAAAATTTGTTGGGTTCATCTTTTGAGTTAAATTGCCAAAATAAAACAACTTTTACTTGATATTCTCATTTTTCGGGTAGTACCCGTATGTTGTCCAAATAATGTGTTGTTTTTTTCCCCTCTGTGTATTTTGCTTGGTTTTGCTGCATGAGCTTCTCATGCACGACGGCTGGACTTGGGAAAACCTGAAGAAAAGTTGAGAAACGCACTGTGTACTCAACTCTTTTTCAGTCCCTCTTTTTCTCTATGAATATTTATCAATATTTTTTATTTGATTTCTTTGTCGTCTTTTTTGTGAATACAATTTTCCTTCTTTTGCGGTGCATTGTGGCTGTAATGATGCAAATGTTTCCCGCAATGTGGGATTAATGAAGCCGTCTTCCTCTTCTTCTTCTTCTCATTCATACGGGATGGTATCACCGTTTTACCCTCTCATCCACCAGCGCCTCAACTCTGTCGTACCTCCCAATTGGAATTGTCATGGTTTTGTGAGGCGACTCCACTCCAGGCAGTACAACTCCCTCCTCCCTCCCTCCCTCTCTCTCTATTGCGACACCTCCGGCTGAGGCGGAGGAGTCTGCGGCCGGCTCTGCTCCTCCGCCTGCCCTCCGTTCGTCGTTCCCTCGGCCGCCGGCGCCGAGCTGTTGGAGGCGGCTCCGTCGGGGCCGCCCTGCAGGAACTTGCGCAGGTCTTTGAGGGCGGGCCGGAGCATCTGCACCAGCGCCAGCAGGGCGGCCTGGGTGCCCTCCAGGGCCTGGGCCTGGCGCTCCTGGGCGAAGGCCTGGGCCTCCTGCGAGCGCCGCATCATCTGCAGCAGCTCGTTCTGGCCCTCCAGGTGCTGGGCGATGTGGCCCACGTGCACGTTGGTGACGCGCTGCTCCTGCAGGAGCCGCGCCGAGTTCAGGGCGATGCGGCTCTTG
This sequence comes from Thamnaconus septentrionalis, assembly GCA_009823395.1. Lineage (NCBI taxonomy): Eukaryota > Metazoa > Chordata > Actinopteri > Tetraodontiformes > Monacanthidae > Thamnaconus > Thamnaconus septentrionalis. Next base: position 3,090,105 of record CM020518.1, read on the forward strand.
AGTTCCTGCGGTTTGACTTGACCTTGGACTTGACCGTGAGACTGAGGCGGCGGAGGGGAGGCGGAGGACGCGGCCAGCATCTCCACGGCGGGGGCCTCGACGGTCGCCGCCACCACGGTGGGCGCCGAGTCGCCCACGATGGTGGTGCAGTACTCCACCACTCCTCCGTCCTCCAGGGGGTGGAAGGTCTCTTCAGCTGCGGAAAACACCACAGCGTCAGTCCAAAGCCCCGCAGGCCGCTGCTGTTGAAGTCTGTGTTTCTCCAGCAGGGGGCGACGCGGGTGTGTTTGAGAAGCACGTCTGAAGACACTTTGAAAATACGCAACTGTTCTTTTTCCATTTCATTTTTCACGCTTCACGTGTGGCGACCGAGTCAATGGCAGCAGGTGGAAGCATTTATCTATCCATCTATCCATCTATCTATTTATCCGTCTATCTATCCATCTATCATCTATCTATCTGTCTATCTATCTATCCATCTATCCATCTATATTGACAGAAATGTGTGAGCACAAAGTCTTTCAGGGCCAGGTGCTGTTTTGAATGAGGCATATTTGCATAGAAGAGGCTGCCATTTCTTTTATGCAAAATGACCAATTTGAATATATTCAAATAAGTCTGGCGCTACCTGCACTGTGATGCATTAACCTTCATACTGCGGTGCAGCGTCACACTCTCTACCAGTACAATGATCAAATTTCAAAGGTGATAAGTTGGCCTTTTTTCACCACCCGAGCCTCTTTTTCCCCATTTAATGATCCAATATGTATTTGAACTGGATTGAATTGAATTGAACTGAACTGAACTGGATTGAATTGAACTGAATTGAAAACCTCTCTTGTCATTGTACTTTTCAGAACAACTTTTCAGTGATCTGCTTGATTTTACAAATGAATCTTGATGAAAGGGTATAAAGGCAAGAAATCTGCTCACCATTTAGGGTCTTTGTTTCATCACAGACAGCGTCTTGGCCAGCTGGAATAGCAAAAGAAACATGATTTAAACAAAAAAGATGTATAATATTAGGAAATATAAACCCATAATACAACATACAACATACATACAACAAAATCAACTCTGAAAACACTGGAAAAATTGATGAAATACAGTTATTTTATGACTTAATGATTATTAAAATAATTTCTTCAAGTTCGGCAGGCCTGATTAAAAAACTTGGACGGACCACAAGGACCATTGTTTTGTTTTGTTTTTGTTTTGTTTTAATTATTATCCTCTCACTGTAACACAGCTTTTTAAAACACAACTTGAACTTTTTTTATATGGACCCCAAACAAATTTTACTTCAATATGAATATGGAACAAGCAAAGCTTAATACTGTACAATAAATACCTCCATATTGCACACATGCAAAATTTCAAACTTAAAAAAAAAACTACATTGAAATAAATAAAATGTAAATAGAGATCTTATGTATCTTTTCTATTTGCAGCCTTCTGATTTAAAGTTCAAGTCGGAATAATAATACCCTTCAATGAACGTGCAACCATTCAAGCACCATTCAAGACGCTACTTAAAGTCTGTTCAAGTAAACAGTCTGCCTAGAATACACAGCAGACTGAGCACTGTGGGATTTGTACTATTGGGCGGTCACATGTGCTGTATAATTCCCGGCGGACCAAATGCAAATACATTTGCGGGTCCCAAATGTGGCCCGCGGGCCAGAGTTTGACACCTTGTAAGAAGACTGTAACATAACTTAGCTTTGTGTCTTTCTTTTGTCCTAGCTTACAGGAATAGGACAAACAAACAAAACCCTTGTGTGTACAAAAGAAACACACAAAAACTATGAAAACTGAATACATGAACACAATACAACTGTCACTTCACTTACTTTCTGTGAGGGTGACGGTGGCCGGCAGGGTCAACTCCGCGTCCGAGTCCCCCGCGGCGGGCAGACTGATGATGGTCGCCTCGCCCAGCAGGTTGCAGATGCGCTGCTGCATCGCGGTGAGGTTGACGGGCACCGGCGCCGGGTCCGACCCCGCCGACGACGACGACGACGTGGTGCCCTCGATCGCGGAGCGCGCCTGGGCCACTTTGCGGCGCACCTCGGTCTTCATGTCCGACCACTTCTTCTTGACTTCGGCCAACTCGCGCGGGCAGGTGGTGACGGCGTTCACCCTCCGCACAATCTCCAGCCACGCGTTGTTCTTGGCCATGTGTGTGACCCCGGCGTTGAAGTGGTTGACCAGCGTGTGCTTCTGCTTCTCGATCTCCTCCACGATGATCTCCACCTCCCGCTCCGAGAAGTTCATTTTTCTTTTTTTGGCAGTCGATGCCATAATATAAAAAAAATATTATTAATAATAAGTCGTATCGGTGGGGGGAGGGGACGTGGGGTGTGTGGAGGGGGAAAAATCCTCGTTTCGAACGGTAATTGTGCGTATTGTACGCAAAAGTACTAAGGTTTTTACTTAGCTGGTATGCGCAGCGTTAATGGCTTCCAGAATTGGCGTCGTCGTCTTCTTCTTCTTCGTCTTCTTCTTCTTCGTCCCCCCCCCCCCCAACAACAAACGCTTTACGTTACGTTAGCCGCGCACCTAAGTCCCGCCCCTACATCCGCGCCATTGGATAACCGCGTTGCTCGTCATGCCAATAGGCTGCGTTCTGATTGGTTCGAACGACCGCTCGTCATTCAACAAGCCGAACAAACTATGCCATTCAAAAAATGTGGTCGCGTTGTTTTACTTAGATAGATAGATAGATAGATAGAAAGATAGATAGATAGATAGATAGATAGATAGATAGATAGATAGATAGATAGATAGATAGATAGATAGGAAGAAGACCTTTATTGATCCCACGGTGGGGAACTTTGCAAGATAGATAAGCTAGTTAATTAAAGGCAATGCAAAGTTTTAAACTATAGTATAAAAACAAAAATACGGTATCGTTTTCAGCTTAGGAAAAAAAAACGCAATTTACAGTCTGTTACACAAATTGTTGAAGACAAGTAATTCGTATGCCGAATATAATAATAGAGTGTTTATTATAGTGGAGTAGGAACCCCATTCAGATGAATTGTGAGAGTTGTGATGTTATACGGGGAGCTGCAGCAGCACATTTAAAAGTGACCATACTGACTGTCACTACACGACTGAAAACACCCCGTGCGAGAAACCAGCCTGCGTTAGCTATTAATATTAATTCTCTTATGACCAAAATTAATAAATAAGCTGCCTGGATATATATGTTTATCATTTTAATGGCTGTAGAATTGTCAAAAAAATTGTGCAATGACGAAATGTTTCAGCCCCCAATTTTTCGGGGAATCCTCTGTATCTAGTATTATTGATCTTCATTGGGTGTTTTTGACCTGTAAAAATATTTTTTTAAAAAAAAAAAAAAAAAACGAAAAACGAAAGAACAAAAAAATGGATGTTTATAAGGTTATACGAACTATGAAATGACATAAACAAGGACATTGAAATAAAGAAATGTAAAGAACCTTTAACTAGTTTTACAATATGCACAAAAACTTCGAAATTTATTGACTTTAAAGGCACATGTACAGTTGATTAGCACTACAGCTACTCTTGAAGCAGAAAAAGGAAAAAAAAAACGGTTGCGAGTGAGAGTCTCCATGTTGAGTGAGGTTAGGGCACCACCTAGTGGAGAGTAACAGCCATATAGCTGGCTTGGTTAGGACACAGGCGTCAAATTCTGCAATTTGACGCCTGGCAAAACGAAATAACCACTGGAGTTGTTGTACGGCTGTAAAGCTACCGCTATTGTACCGCACATGTACCGCTAATACTACAAATCCCAGAATGCTCTGCTGGCATTTTGGTAGACAATTTATTATTTTTAACAGACTATAAATAACGTTTTCTTTAGGGATTTTTTTCCCCTGCTACTCCAATGCATGGGCTGCATGCTCAGCAAACTGCAAGAGGTCCGTCAGCTTTTCGTCGCGCGGCCACGACGTAATCTCGCGTTGTTTGTTCGGCGAGACTTGCGGAGCGAGCCGGCCGGCTAGTAGCGATGACTTTTTCTTTTTTCTTTTTTTTCCTCCCCCGTGCGTGACAAGCCGGCAAATTGATGCCGGCAATTGAATACGAAGTTATAGTTCATAGAGTGTAGCGTGACGGCATCCCCGTCCTGCGTAGTAGCGGTTCCGCGTATTCATTGTGTGTAACATCGGTACAATTTGAGGGTTTTGTTTTGTTTTTTTTACACGCGCAAGTCTGCGTCAGCCGAGAACTCGTTTTTATCACCGCGGCGACACGGAAACAACTCAACTTTACGGACTTAACGATGTAACTTCGGCTGTTGAAACGATTAATATTTCTCCTCCAGGATGCTTCGGAAGTTTTAAATGCCTGGAATGAACCTTTTCGAGTGACCTCGCAGCGTCACTCAGACACCCATTGATGCGGTTCGGGGGATACCGCCCGCTAAATAAAATATATATTTAAAAAAAAAAAAATGCACCAACTGGGCTCAGTGGTCCCGCCCTGGTTTACATCCTGCCAGTGCCAGTCTGGCTCAGCCGGGACTTCTGGAGCCGTGGATGCCGAGAACCGGACTACGGACACCCGCCAGCCCCAGGACCACCACCGCGGACACCCCGAGCACCGGGGCGGAGGAGTGGAGCAGGAGCACCGGCTCAAAGTGCTGTTCGAGGTCCTGGATGTGAACGGCGACGGAGGCATTTGTATCGACGACTTGACCGCTGGTTTGCAGAAATTAGGGGTTCGTCGGACTAAACTCGAGGTCATGGTGGGTGAACGACTTTCAGGTGTTGATGAATGTATTTATCTTGTGTGAAGTGACGCCGCGCTGCTGTTTCCGTCAATGTTGCTATCGCCTACACTTCTTCTTCTTCTTCTTCTTCTTCTTCTTCTTCTTCTTCTTCTTCTTCTTCAATACTTCTACGGTAATTTAAAAAAAAAAAAAAAAAGAGTCCACATCCAGCTGTATATGCAGGCTGCATTGCAGTGGTGATACTGTGTATTCTCTTAAAGGGATATTTCACTTAAAAAAAAAAAAAAAAAAATCACACTCTGGCGACTTTTCGTGTCTACTTTGGCTCATGTTATTTAATATACTGTAATTTTTGATTGCTTGTTTTAGTGTTTAGATAATAACAATAAGGTGCTCCCACCCTCTCCATTACAAACTTTACGTTAGCCTCACCTTTAAAAACACACCCATGCATCTCCTGATAGATGAAGTCCTAATGTGTTGAATGTCCGTCATTTTTTTTGATGTGTTATCAGCTAATATCTCTTCCATTGTACATCAAATAAGAAGACTGATAAAAGTGGAAATAGCAAATAGTTTATAAAAAAAAAAAAAAAAAAAAACAGACAAGAACTGTAGAATGTAGTCCCAAAACACAGTTCCAGGTTCCAGCCAGAAAAAGACCTTTTGAAATTCAACGCTTCAACATCCTCGTGAAAAATAACTTCAAAGTTATGTTTCAGGCAGTGAAGCGGACATATTCACCTCTGGTACCAGAGCTCAGTCTTTTATGCTAAACTTTAAAAAATAAAAAAAAATAAAAAAAAAAAATAAAGCCTTTTCTGTTTACCTAGGAGCCTGTGTTTGTCCAAACTTCTGTTGGCAAAGGTACAGAGATGGTTTAAGGTGGTTTGAGCTTCTTTACCACGGTCGGTCAGATCACGCTGTGCACAGTCATAAATCTGTACTTCAGATGAGCCATACATGACTTTAATTCATGGCCCATTTTTTATAGGTATTTGTCTGCAAAAACATCTCTCCAGTCCTCACATCTTTGTTTCTTCCTCGTCTTTGTTCCCATCTTCACAGAAAATTGTTAAAGCAGGAGACAAAGACCAGGACGGACAGTTGGACTTTGAGGAGTTTGTTCACTATCTCAAAGGCCATGAGAAGAAGCTGCGGCTGGTCTTCAAGAGCTTAGACAGGAAGAATGATGGTACGTAATTTTATTGCAACCAGCGTTCTTTAGTAATATACGTGCAATGCAGTCGAGGAGATGAGGCCACAGGAATACGGTAATATTCGACAGTTTGTCATATAATTTATTTGCTTCTGTTAAAACTGATGGTTCCGCAACTAGAATGTAGACTAGTGATAGACAACAAACCATCAAATCTGCCGCTGCAGGGAAACAAGCATTTCCCATTTATTTTCAGGGATACCCACTTGGACAGCCTGAGACCTGGTCAACCTTTTGGACGCCACATAGCGTAGCAGCCGGCTATTGGGCATCAATATCAATAATGTAAACCTCAACATTGTTATATATGGTAGTTTGGTAGTATATAAGAAACCCGGCCACAAACACCTATCAGGCTCAACACAGTGCCACTGGAATTTGGTGTGAATTAGTGATATATTAAGTTAAAAGTGCAATGGTCGCTATGCTTTTCTAATAACGCTGTGCATCTGAATTTAAGTTAGGCTCAACAGGTATTGCAGGTGTCAAAGTAATGTAATATAATACAGTGATAACGTCAATACTTGTTCTGTCTCATACAGGTCACATAGACTCACAAGAAATAATGCAGTCTCTCTGTGACCTGGGAGTGAATATCTCCGAGGAGCAAGCTGAGAAAATCCTTCAAAGGAAAAAAAAAAAAAAAAGTGACGCTGAGATCCTCAGTCCTAATGGAGCAAAACCTGTCAACTTTGTTCACGCATGTGTTGTTCAATGAGTGACAGTGAGTGACAGTGGGGCTCAGTTAGCGCCATTGATTTGAAAGAGCTACAGCAGCAAAAGCTGTTTTTGATTCAAACAGTCACACTTTCAACAAAAGAAAGCCACAAAACTGATATTGCTTTCCCAGATCAGTTAAGAAGCTCTTAGGCCAAAGAGCTTCTTTCAAACCTTCTTAAGAAGCCAATGAAAGAAAAACGAGTTTCCCAGAATGGAATTGTTGTTAATGGGAGATGGATACCACGGATGCTACCAGACAGTCTAGAGAATCAACACAGGACTATCAAATCACACTCTGGGTCTTTTTCCTTCTATCACGCTATATTCTTTTTGTCTGTCTTGTTTGTGGTTGTCACTTAACCTCTAACCCCTCAGTTCCTCTAACCACCTGTCTGTCTGTCTGTCTGTCTGTCTGTCTGTCTGTCTGTCTGTCTGTCTGTCTCTCCGTCCGTCCTCTTCTTTGGTGGGTGTCAGAATAAGGAGGGGTTATATCTGGACCCCTGTTCTGTAGTAAGTAGCAGCCTTTATACGTAGCTTGCCAAGCTAATGTACCGCTGATGACAACAGTAAAGTAGAAATGCAAGAGGCCTTCTTTTTTGACAAAGCATATACTGCTGTCAAACTCCAACAAAGGCAAAATATTTAAAGGACGCTGATAATAAATAAATAAGACTGGTTGATTGAGGCCCAGAGCGGGAGCATGACACAATAACTGTTTGCTGTTTTTTTTCTCACGACCATTCACTTGAACCTAACACCTTTGATCCGATGTCATTTCATAATCCTAGTATGGATAAAAATGGCACCATGACAATTGAATGGAACGAGTGGTGGGATTACCACCTCCTGCATCCCGCGGACAACATTCCCGAGATCATCCAGTACTGGAAACACGCAACGGTACTCGACGGCTGTTAGCCTTCATCTCACACTACCCCGGAATGGCATTATATTATTGACCTGTGATATTGATGTTGCTTGATATGAATGTATTTAATCAGGGGCGAGCTAAACGGAAGCATAGCAGCAGCAGATGTTTGGAAACCGTGCGTCCTGCAGGAAGCAATTCTTAGAAATGCTCGACACACAGTTGTGTATCGCCAAGTGCATTCTTTTACTCTTACACAAAACTGCAAGGGAAGGATTAGACTGATATTTTGGAAAATTTGGGAGTGGATGGTGAATCGATCTGCTAATAATCATAATCATTTCAAGGCAAAATCATTTTTTTACTAAATCTAAGAAATAATTCTTGCAAAAAAACATTTTAGGTTGTAATGAAAAGAACATGCTCATAAAGTAAAGCCTGATTCCTCTTCATAGCTAAGAAAATACAAAGTCATCTGGCTCCTCTTTAGATTTTTGATGTCGGTGACAGCTTGATGGTCCCTGACGAGTTCACTGCAGAGGAGAAGAAAACAGGAATGTGGTGGCGACACCTAGTTGCAGGAGGAGGAGCAGGCGCTGCGTCTCGAACGTGCACCGCTCCGCTGGACCGGCTGAAAGTGCTCATGCAGGTAAAAATAAAAAATTATTATTATTATTATTATTATTATTATTATTATTATTATTATTATTATTATTATTGGTAGTATTAGTAGTAGTAGTAGTGGAAATGATCTGGATCTGGTTTTCCTCTCTAGGTTCACTCCTCCAAGAGGAACAGCATGAGCCTGGTTGGCGGGTTTCTCCAGATGGTCCGAGAAGGCGGGACCAGATCCCTTTGGCGAGGCAACGGAATCAACGTCATCAAAATCGCACCTGAGTCTGCCATCAAGTTCATGGCCTACGAGCAGGTACGCAACAACTTTAGGAAGTCTGTTTTTTTTTTTATTGGGGGGATTTCTGCGATGCTCTGTATCGGAACAATCCTAACCTTTCTCTGTATGTATTGTCAGATGAAGCATTTGATTGGAAGCAATCAGGAGACACTGGGCATGGCAGAGCGAGTGGTTGCTGGTTCCATGGCCGGAGCCATCGCCCAGAGCAGCATCTACCCCATGGAGGTTAGAATGCACCGCAGGCACTGGGACTGCCGCACGGCAGAAACAGACAGTTGTTATCACTGAATGAGGCTCATAATTCATTTCAAAATAAAATAACAACAATAAACCAATTTACTAATAATGTTATCCTTGGACGTCCAGCAGCGGGCCAGCAGCTCTAGCAGGGATTTAGTTTGGCCTCGCGGGCCAAATACAATAATAACTCTGCAGGGCCAAATGTCCCGTGTTCTTCTCTCAGGTCCTGAAGACGAGGTTAGCGCTGCGCAAGACGGGCCAGTACTCCGGGATCCTCCACTGTGCCAAACACATCCTCCAGAAGGAGGGAGCGACTGCGTTCTACAAGGGCTACATCCCAAACCTGCTGGGCATCATACCTTACGCCGGCATCGACCTGGCAGTGTACGAGGTGGATGGTTGACATCAGTATTACACATAACCTCTGCTTTATTCACTTGTTGACGTATTTATTTACTTACTTGCCTACTAACTAACTCACTTACTAACAGTGACAGTGACTGACTGACCTACTGACTTACAACTAACTCACTTACTGACTTACTGACTGTCTAACTGACTTATTTACTGACTGACTGACTGACTGAATTAATGACTGACTTACTTATTTGCTTACTGACTGACTGACTGACTGAATTAGTGACTGACTTGCTAACTGACTTACTTCCTTACTGACTGACTTGTTTACTGACTGACTGACTGACTCACTCACTCACTCGCTGACTCACTCAATCGCTGACTCACTCACTCTCTGACTCACTCTGACTCACTCACTCGCTGACTCACTTCCCCTCGACTCCTTGCTCGTCTCTTGCTCGGTCAGACTCTGAAGAACCACTGGCTCCAGCACTATGCCACAGACAGTGCTGACCCAGGGGTCTTTGTGCTGCTGGCCTGTGGTACCACCTCCAGCACGTGTGGCCAACTGTCCAGCTACCCTCTCGCCCTGGTGAGGACTCGGATGCAGGCGCAAGGTCAGTGGCTTTCTTAGACTTGCAGTAAGCCGGTCTACACACCTTCAACCTCGTCCTCTTCCAGAACACCTATATAATGAAAGCCTCTGCATAAAATCAATCAATCAATCAATCAATCAATCAATCAATCAATCAAAACATTTTTTAGCCCAAATTCAGAAATACAATTTGGATCAAAGGGCTTCACACTCTGTACAGATGCAATGCCTAGATCCTTGAACCAGGTTAGGAAAAACTAAAATACCCAAACAAGAGATGGATGGATGGATTGATTCATTGATTCATTGATTCATTGATTCATTGATTCATTGATTCATTGATTTGTTGATTCATTGATTTGTTGATTGATGCACTAGTTGATGAATTGACTGACTGATTGATTGATTCACTTCTGGCGGCATCTTATTTCAAATGATGCTGAAGCATCCTGGTGGTTATCAATTCAACGCATCCATATGTTCAGACATCTGTGTGTGTGTGTGTGTGTGTGTGTGTGTGTGTGCGTGCGTGTGGTGTTTTGTCTCTGACTCCTGCAGCTGCAGAGGAAGGAGCTCCTCAGAGGACCATGAGAGATCTCTTCAAACACATCGTCAAAACGGAAGGACTCAGAGGACTCTACAGAGGCCTGACACCCAACTTCATGAAGGTCATCCCGTCAGTCAGCATCAGCTATGTGGTCTATGAGTACTTGAAGATTGCACTTGGAGTTCAGTCAAAATGATGAGGAATTCTTCTTAAATGGCGTTCACATTTAGACACGTGGATTTCATGAACAAGAAGCAGATCGCTTATAAATAAAGATCATGTGATGTTGAATTATAAAGGGCTTTCCCCCCATTGTGTCTCAATGGAGAAGTTAGAAGAAGGTTATACAAATGGATTTGATAGTTTTTGGTCTCCTGGGACGCCGTACCGTACCACGAGCCTCTCTAATGTTTGTTAAAGTGATGAAGGAATTGTTGGCGCTGGACCCAATGTTAGCAGAGACGCAGATTAGTTAAGTGCTTTAACGACTAAAAGCCTAGATAGGCTATAGCGCAGGTGTCAAACCTTGGCCCGTGGGCCAAATTTGGCCCCACAGAGTCATTATATTGGGCCCGCGAGGCAATACTAAATCACCACTAGAGCTGGCCCGCCGCTATTATACAGCGCATGTACTGCTAATACTACAAATCCCAGAATGCTCTGCTCAATCAGGACAGGCTGTTCATTGAAGGACATTATTATTAGTAAATTGGTTTATTGTTGTTATTTTATTTTTGAAAATGTATTATTAGCCTGTGGAAAAAGGTGACAGTTGAAATTTAAATCAGAAGGCTGCAAATAAAAAAGAGCCGTACGAATTTTATTTACATTTTATTTATTTATACGATTTTTTTTTTTAATTTGATTTTGCATGTGTGCAAAATGAAGTTATTTATTGTAAAATATTGAGCTTTGCTTGTTCCATATCCAGTGTTGAAGCAAAACTTGTTTGGGTTCCATATAAAAAGGTTCACTGTAACATCTGGAGGACGAATTTTTCATTAAATATCAACGTTGGCCCGAGACTTTGTCCAAATGTTGGACCCACTGTGCATTTGAGTTTGACAGCCCTAGTTTACACTGAATGTGCGCAAAGAATAATGTTTCTCCCCTTAATTCAGTGTTTTCTCAACCACTGTGCTGTGGCCACACTGTGTACCATGAGATAATGACAGGTGCATTGTGGGAAATTATCCAATTTCATTAAATGGTCAAAAAAAAAATGCATTGTCTTGAAAACGAAATGTGAGCCCTGTTTCCTCCCAGGATATCAGCTGTGTGTGCATCTAAACAGGTTTCACCGTGAGTGACTAGAAATAAATGAAGAGACTATATTGTTGTTATTCTTAGGCGTCTACAAAAATTTCAATTTATATTATTTTTGGTTGGCGTTGTGCTCTGGGATTTTTTTTGCAATTTCAAAAATGTGTCGTCGTGGATCAAAAAAATCATGGCAAACACTGGCATCATCCGGAACTGAGGGGGGCGGTAAAGGGTCGATAAGCTTCAGTTCAACTCCGGTGAAAACCAGAAAAGGGTGAAGAAGGAAGAAGGAAGCCAAGAACTTGCTCTTGCTCGCCGTCTTGTGTCGCCTTCTCGACAATTTCCGGGCTGGAGTGTTGAGCTAATGGCGCCTTTAGACCTCGATAAGTACGTGGAAATAGCAAGACATTGCAAATATCTACCGGAAAACGACCTCAAGGTGAGGAGGCGGGTTTCATATTTTTTGTATGTGTGTAGTTTTTTTGGGTTGTTTTTTTTTTTTACAAATAGCATGCGGTTAAGTTTTGTTGTTTTTCGAAGCTCATAACGCTTAACGCTTGTCACAAAGTTTGCGGAACTAGCACGGTTCCTTTCAAATGGCTGAAGGGTTTCAACCGCTGGCTCGGACACTGAACTGTGTCATCAAACAGACAGAAATATTCTGCGTTGACGGCTAGCTTTCACATCGAACGGCCTCTTGCGCTACATGACGACCATTAGCGGTGTTGTGACACTACTGGTTTCCTTGCCGAACAGCTTGCAGATGTGTTGCGCCGCCGTCAGCAGATTCGACACAAATTCACAAACATGCACAGCAGATTGCCGGCGATTTGAAAGTCGTAGCCCACATCTACTTGAGCGAATATGCTTCTGTAAATGAGCGCTATGTACTGGCGACATAAAAACTAAAGAAAATATGAAAAACAATGTTCCGTCGGGTTGGACTCGATTTTCCTCCAGCAAAAAAAATCATAGAGTTTGTGTCGAATCGGCTGACAACGGCTGCAGCACATCTGCAGCTGTTCGGCAAGGAAGCCGGTTAAAACGGAAGCCAGTAGGGACGTAACACCGGCGATAGCAAGAGCGCTAGTTTGGATTGAAGTCCACCCTCAGCATGTAGCACCGTAGGCGGAAAATAGTCCGTGTGAAGCAACATTGATTTTCAGCCGCCACAAATGACACATTTTTCAGTTTTAACGCAGCCTGCTTTGCGCTGATACGGTGCGCAATCAGGATGCGAAGTATGTGTCGGTTGTGTACAGAGCTGAGCCCGCTGACACTGCTTGGTAATAATAATAATATTATTATTAATAATAATAATAGTAATAGTGGTTGGCAGAGCTACTCTGAATGTTCTTTCACTCTTGAATTTACTAACACTGCACATAAAGCGTTTCTTAACCACATTAAAGACTATGTTATAATTGTGTTGTTTATAATATACAAAACATTTTACTCTTGCATCGTACAGTTCAGACTGAACTAAACTCCTTTTTTTTTGTTTTTTCCTCCCCCCCCCCCCAGCGATTATGTGATTATGTTTGTGAATTACTTCTGGAAGAATCAAATGTACAACCAGTCTCAACTCCGGTGACTGTTTGTGGAGATATTCATGGTCAGGTAGGAATCCCTGCTAATCTTCTACCACTTCAGGATGGTGTATGAACGTTGTGTTTCTCACTCGTACTCGGCTGACGGCTGTAACCTTATTTTCTGTTTACCTGCCACCTTTTCTTCCCAAAGTAAAAAAAAAACAAAAAAAAACTCTGTACATATGTTGCATTTTATTCAGTTGTGATTATGCAGCTTCCTTTTCTAAGAATGAATAAATCACGTTCATCAAAGTGAGCCTTTCCCTCTGCTTCTTCTTCCCCTCGCAGTTTTATGATCTCTGTGAGCTCTTCCGAACAGGGGGCCAAGTTCCAGACACAAATTATATCTTTATGGTGAGCGCAAGTGTTACTTTCATTGTTATGCTTGGAGTTGTTCATATCAGCATTGTATCATGACGGCACTAGAATCCAGCTGTTTTTGGGATGGTTATTAAAACAGCTGATGATGGATGGATAGATGGACGGATGGATGGATGGATGGATGGATGGATGGATGGATGGATGGATAGATGGATGGATGGATGGATGGATGGATGGATGGATGGATGGATAGATGGACGGATGGATGGACGGATGGATGGATGGATGGATGGATAGATGGATAGATGGACGGATGGATGGATGGATGGATGGATGGATGGATGGATGGATAGATGGATGGATGGATGGATGGATGGATGGATGGATGGATGGATGGATAGATGAGTACTTTATTCATCCCCTTCTGGGGACACTCCTCCCAACTTGTTTTCTGGTTGTTTGAAAAGACTCTGAGCTGCCGTCTTTGCTGAGCAGTTGGTTGATTTGATTCACCTCAAAGTCTGCGTCGCACCAAAATATCTCCTTCACCGTCGTCGTCTTCTTCTTCTTCGTCGTCCCCAGGGAGACTTTGTAGACAGAGGATATTACAGCTTGGAGACCTTCACACACCTCCTGGCGCTCAAAGCCAAATGGCCAAATCGCATCACGCTGCTGCGAGGAAATCACGAAAGCAGGCAAATCACTCAAGTGTACGGTTTTTACGGTAGGTCGACGTCACTTCAGCCTCGTTTGTGTTTGTACGAGTTGTTGGTTTTGTTTTGCACGCGTTTTGTTTTTCGTGCCGGTTACACTCTCAATGTGCTCTGCTCTCCATCAGATGAATGCCAAACCAAGTATGGCAACGCTAACGCCTGGCGGTATTGCACCAAAGTCTTTGACATGCTGACGGTCGCGGCTGTAAGTTTAAAGTGTTTGCAATTGTTTGTGATTGTGATGCTTTCAGGCATTGACCTGAATCTGAGACCTTTTAATACTCAGTTTCACGGTGAGACGACTTGTTTTCTGTGGTCGTGCATTAACTTGGCTTGCGTGCCCGATTTCAGTTGATAGACGAGCAGGTCCTCTGCGTCCACGGAGGACTTTCTCCTGACATCAAGACCTTGGACCAGATTCGCACCATTGAGCGCAATCAGGAGATTCCACACAAGGGAGCATTCTGTGATCTGGTTTGGTCCGACCCGGAAGATGTGGACACCTGGGCCATCAGTCCAAGAGGTGCCGGCTGGCTGTTTGGTTCAAAGGTCACAAATGAGGTACATATATATATATATATATATATTGTTATCTTATCTAATGGAATAGAATAGAATGCCTTTATTAATCCCACAGTTGGGAAATGTGCGTAATTAGAGCAACTGTATAGTGCAAAAAATGGAAAATTATTTTAATTAAAAGAAACAAGGCAATAAAAACTAACATTTTTGTAGGGTATAAAAGGAAGAAAAGAAGATATTTCCATCATATGTGCAGTTGGATTTACAGCTAGCTACGTACTAGCTGCGTTTCCATGACAGTTTTCCGCAAAATAAAAGCGGTATTTCTCAAATTTCGACAAAGTACAATTGCGATTTGCAGGCGTTTCCATTGAATGCTGTGAAGCGCGTGAGCCGTAATTCTGGTAAAATCCCGTCCCGCGAGAATTACTAGAATTCTCACGGGACGTAATTCGTGCAATCGCATGTAAATGCAAAACAAGTGTTTCCACGACATTTTTGCGATATTCCTCTATATGAATACGTCTGAAAAACCACCTCATGAGAGCGTCAAAACCTTTGAGCCGTATTTGAGAGGTTTTTCAAAGTTTAGCTGTTTCCACCACCAGTTTTTTTTTTTTTATTGCGATATTTCAGTTTTGCGCAATTCCAGGGGTCATGGAAGCACAGCTAGTGACATATTAAGAAGTCTTCATTGCACCAGTTGAGATGTTTCATTCTGTCATTCATCCTCTGTTTTCTCCTCGTGGTGTTTTTGTCGTGTCGCCAGTTTGTCCACATCAACAACTTGAAACTCATCTGCCGCGCACACCAGCTGGTGCACGAAGGCTACAAGTTCATGTTCGACGAGAAGCTGGTGACCGTGTGGTCGGCGCCCAACTACTGCTACCGCTGCGGGAACATCGCCTCCATCATGGTCTTCAAGGACGTCAACAGGCGGGAGCCCAAACTGTTTCGTGCCGTGCCCGACTCCGAGCGGGTCATCCCACCCAGAACAACCACCCCCTACTTTCTGTAATCTGTTTCTGGGGCCATCCAGTAGGGGGTGGGGGGGCGCCCTACCACCCCCCCCCCCAAAATGTATTTATATGCAAAATGTCTCTGTAATTTATGGAAGTAACCTCTTGTTAATGTCACAGAATCAAAAAAATAAAGTTGACTTTAAGTAGCCGTGTGTCACTTTAACGGATGCAGTCTACTTTTTTTGTGCTCATAGTTTTGTCCGGGAGAAATTCTGTTTCTCTTCATTTTCTTGTGTCACCACTCAGAAATTAATAATCCTACTGAAGATAGAATATCTCCAATTTTTTTGTTACAGTTTAATCTTACGGTTTACTTGTGGTAGACCTTTTTCTTTCTTTTTTTTTTTCCAATCATTTTTAATGATTACACTATGGTATGGGATGAACTGGACTTGAACACCAGAGACCCCCTCAGGTCTCCTCCAAAGACTGAACACTTTGTCCTGAAAAGTGCGAGTTATTTTTGCCCCGTGTCACCGACACCATTTTAACTGTGAGCTACTGTGATTTGCAAGCGAATTGTCGTAGTCTGGCATTCAGTTTTGCAAAGTCACTTCACTGTCTGTTCTACTAATTTCTTATGGACTTTCTCCAGCAGTGGTTTTTGCAAGAAAAATTAAACATTTACATTGAAAAGCGTCTCCGTTTTCGTTATTGTTCCAGCGTGCAGCCTTTGCTTGTGTGCATCGCTGGCTTTTTTTTTTTTTTTTGAGGAAAGAGAAATTGAAAGCTGATTTGGATTTTTGGCGAGGTTGGGCTTTTTTCTTCAGTGGAATACATTGTCCTTCAGGGCTGTTAAACCGTAATCAGCAATGCCATTGCTGTCTTGACTGATCAACTGGATCCCTTGACAATGTAGGTGAGGATCACATGCACGCCTGGGTTTTGGTCCCGTGTCTCTACGACTTTTGTACTGGTTGCAAGAATTATTCTAGTTTGGATTAAACAAAAAAGATGTTGGCCTGTAGGTGGTGCTATGGAGCACATAAAGCTTTGATCTTTGCATCAGAATTTTTTTTTTGTCCGGTCCTGACCTGCTTGCTGAATTTCGTCAAAATTGAATTAGGTTAAAGGGGTCAAAATTGGGTGGAAAGACGCATTGTAACAACAACAACAACAACAACAACAACAACAGTGTTTGATTTGTAAAATGTCAAAACGTAATTCAACTTTATAAACTCTGAATTAGTTTTGTCTTTGTCAATGATTACAACTTGTTTGACAGTCACTTCATCCGAGTTATTTGTAGTTTATTGGACTGACCTTCACCACAGGTTCAGTCACATGTCTCCTGCTGCTCCAACGTCAATATTTGATCTGTGATCGATCGATCAGTTGACACCGTCACAGCCATTTTAGCTGCAGTCAGACAGACGGACGGACAGACGGAACGGAGCGGCGGACGGAGGCAGGTCGCACCTCTACCCACATCTGCACACTTCAGAGTCTTTAGTGACTCATTCGACCAGGACAGACTCCTTTTCACTGCTGGACTGCTTGAAAGGTGATTCAAAGTCTGAGAGGAACGAGAAGCTTCAGTGTTTGGAGACCAAGGTGGAGAAGCTGAGCGGCCGTTTCTATCTGTCTGAGGGAACTCCGTCATCCAGGTCAGCAGGCCATCTCCATCATCTCCATCATCTCCATCATCTTCATCATCTTCCTCAACTTCATCATCACCTCCAACATCTTCATCAACTCCACCATCTTCATCATCAACTTTCTCATTTCCACTATCTCCATCAATCATCATCTCATCACATTACTCTCTGTGGCAGAGACACTGAGGTGCACGCACACACACACACACATTCTGTGCAGACATGTGGCCTGTTTGGTCTCTGGGCTTCTGTGTGCTGCTGCTTGTCGCTGTGATCCAGTGTTCGGGTGAGTCTGACCTCTGACCTCTGACCTCTGAATCATCACTCACCTTTGTGAACCCTCAGCAAACGCTCACTGTCGTCGTGCTGTTGTTGTTGTTGTCAGTGTTCCTGGACCAGCCCTCGGCAGGCCAGGTTCTGGGTGTGGCCTCCAGGAGGCGCCGTGCCAACTCACCGATGGAGGAGCTCCTGCCGGGAGACCTGGAGAGGGAGTGTTCTGAGGAGGTCTGCAACCAGATTGAGGCTGCTGAGATCTTCCAAAACCACGAACGGACGGTGAGGCCCGCACACACACACACACACACACACACACACACACACACAAGTCTTTCCCCTGCACTAACTCTTGGCTCCTCTCCTTCCAGATGGAGTTTTGGTTCAAATACACAAGTGAGTCGACTCATCGCCCTTTGATTCATCACTGATTCAAATGAGCCGATCACAGCACAAGTCACTGATTCAGTCTAACCCGGGGTCAGTCGAGCCTTGAAGCCAAGAAGACAGACGCGACACACGTTGTGTGTTGTTTGACGCGATTGCCTTCAGGTTCTGCCCCTGCGTGTCGTAGATCTGAACCCCTGCGACACTAACCCGTGTCTGAACAAAGGGTTTTGCACGATGGACCGAGGTCACTTCCAGTGCTTCTGTCCACCCCCGTACCAGGGCAAGACCTGCGAGACAGGTACGCAACAACGACAACGACGACGACACAACAACTTACCTGCAGCAGCAGGAAACGCTCTCAAAAGTTGTGTTGCTGTCGACCCGCAGTCGTGACGGAGTGCGTCTACAAAAATGGCGGCTGTGAGCAGTACTGCAAAGACCTGCCAGGGGGAGCCGGAGTGCAGTGCGGCTGCGCTGACGGATACGAACTGCAGAGTGACGGACTGGGATGCTCCAAGACAGGTGACGTCGTCGCACAATGCACTCTCGACGTCTGAGAGGTGACCAATTCATCGCAAACATCGTCGCACAATCGACACACACACATACAGAGAGAGAGAGAGAAACACACACACACACACACACATTGACAAATACACATGCACACACACACACACACACACAGCCTGACGCGCCCTCTTGTTGGTGTCACCATTCACACTTCGTCTCGTGTCGCTACCTTCCAGTGTCATTTCCCTGCGGCCTCCAGCAGAGGGAGTTGTTGTCTCAGTACTGGACTCGGCTCGTTGACGAGCAGCTGCTCAACAGCAGCTTGGAGCACCTGGAGGCCGCGGCGGACGAGCAGCTGCTGGCGGCCGACGTCACGCTGTCCAACCGCACGGCGGGGAACGAGACGGAGCCGGTGACCTTTCGGATGGTGGACGCAAACCTGGAGAAGCCGGGGGGCAGTCCCTGGCAGGTGAGGACCTGGGTCATGTGACCACCGGTAACATCTTCATCCTGGTTCATATCGCAATATTGACTGGGGCTGTGTGTGTGTGTGTGTGTGTGTGTGTGTCCAGGTCCTGATCCACAGGCCCGATGGTTTCGGGTTCTGCGGGGGGACGCTGGTGTCGGACCGCTGGGTGGTGACGGCGGCTCACTGTCTGAAGGAGACGATCGATCATGTGACCATCGGTGAGCCAATCACGTCACAGCAGCTCGTGACGCCTTCAGTCATCGCATCGTCGTTGTCGCCGCACGACACAAACACACGCGGCCGACGTTGTCGACGACCGGCGGCTCGCATTCTGCTCTGTCATTGGCCAGTCTCTCATGTCACATGAGCCCTGTGGCTCCGCCCCCTCCCAGGAGACATTGACAAGGAGCGTCCTGACCCCGGCGAGCAGCTGATCAGGGTGCAGCAGGCCTTTGCCCATCCTCTCTTCAACTCGGACACCTACGACAACGACGTGGCTCTGCTGCGCCTGGCCCAGCCAATCAGCAGAGGCCCCACCTCCACGCCAGCCTGCCTCCCCGACCAGCACCTGGCCTCCTACCTGCTGCAGGTGAGCCCCCACTGGAGGCCAGGGAGCAGACCTTGACCTGCACCCAGCTCACTGTGTGTGTGTGTGTGTGTGTGTGTGTGTGTGTGTGTCCAGGACGGGTATCACGGGAAGGTGACAGGATGGGGCCACACCCTCTTCCTGGGCCGCACCTCCCGGTTCCTGCGGCAGGCGATGCTCCCGGTGGTCAGCCACAGGAACTGCAAGGCGTCGACGGAGGAGGTGAGCAGGTCAGCTGAGCGGCCGTCCGCTGCGAGGAGCCGTCGCTGAAGTCTCGCCGTCGCCCCCTGCAGCTGGTGACGGACAACATGTTCTGCGCCGGCCACCTGGAGGCGGGGCCGGACGCCTGCAGCGGCGACAGCGGCGGGCCCTTCGCCGTCCACTACCGCGACACCTGGTTCCTGGTGGGCGTGGTCAGCTGGGGCGAGCGCTGCGGCTCCGACGGGAAGTACGGCCTCTACACCCGGCTGGGGAGCTACCTGGGCTGGATGAAGGAGACCATGGAGGCCCCGCGTCCCACCGCCCACCAGGAGGACCCCTGAACTCTAGGTGTGTGTGTGTGTGTGTGTGTGTGTGTGTGTGTGTGTGTGTGCACGCTACAAAGAGAAGAATTAAGACGAGTGCAAAGAGTGAATTTAAAAGGAATAAATAAAAAAATATAAAAGTTATTTCCGTATCTAAATAAGTGTTTTGAAAAGGAAAATTAAAGAGAACACAGACGTGATGCACATTTTAATGTTCTGTAAAAGATTTTATATAATGTAGAATAAAATAAAGAGGTACTCAGTGGTTCAGTTTTCAATAATCAATCATCAATAATATGTCAATACATCACATATCACACACATATATACACACACACACACACACACATTGGTCTCCAACCTCCAGACACCTCTAGTGACCAGCAGGGGCGCCAACTGCTTTCCAATGAGGTCGACTCGCTGCTTTCCGACAGTAGGGGGCGGGGCTACCGTGGGGAGGGGGCGGGGCCTCTCACACACACACACACACACACACACAGTGCGGGTGACATCACACAGTGCTGCTGAGATCAGTGTTGGTGCCCATTAATGATTCATGGCTCATGAATTATTCAGCAGTTTACCTGCAGGGTCACCTGTGGCTCTGAGGGGAAACACAATCGCATGACGTCACTTCCTGTGCCGTGAGGTGACGGAGTGAAGGATGATGGGAACAGACGCTTTAATACTGCGGTTCAGTTCAACCTTCACATCTTCGTAACAGTCGTTTGGTCTGCTGAGTTCAGGAACTTCAGTCTTCTGGTTGGAGTCCAGTCCAGTCCAGTCCGGTCAGGTCCTGTCCGGTGAGGTGAGGTCCAGTCCGGTGAGGTCAGGTCCAGTCCAGTCCGGTCAGGTCAAGTCCGGTCAGTTGATGAAAGCAGCCGACCTTCACTAATGGCCTTCTGCCCGACTCCACCTGAACGCCACGCAGACGATGCTGATCTGTTCTGGAGGAACCAAGCAGGAACTTCCTGCAGGAACTCTGACCGGTGAACTCTGCAGCGCCACAATGTGGACAGCATTGGTTTCTGCAGCGCCACAGTGCTGCACAGTGCTGTGAGACACACGCAAGCACACCTGTGATATTTGGCTGTGATGCTCGTCAGTCACTCTTCTTCTAGCGCCACCAACAGGTCAACCTGGGGCCGGGCGGGACTGGGTGTAGTTTCTGAAGGGTCCTGAAGGGGGCGGGACCAGGCGGCGCCCTGACCCGGTTGGCTCCTGGCAGCCCGCCGACCCCCCCTGGCTGAGCTGCGGAGGAGCTGCAGGCGCAGGAGGCAGAAGGTTTTGTTGGAAGCGGCTGGAGCTGCTCCACTGGGCCAATTAGAGAAACTGGGCCCGAGGCAGGAGAGGCGGCGGGCCGCACGAAGAAAAGGTGGCGGGAAACCGAGACGCCCCCCCCCACACCCCCACCTGAGGACAGGTGGAGGTGGGGGGGCTAATCCTTCCTGATGGTGTGTGTGTGTGTGTGTTTGTTTGTGTGTGTGTGTGTGTGTGTCTGTGGGGTGTGTGTGTGTGTTTGCGTGTGCGTGTGGGTGTTTGTGTGCATGTGTCTGTGTGCATTTGTGTGTGTGTGGGTGTTTGTGTATGTTTGTGTGTGGGTGTTTGTTTGTGTGTGTGTGTGTGTGTGTGTGTGTGTGTGTGTGTGTGTGTGTCACGCGGCTCTCCGTGGCCCCGCTGAGATTCAGGTTTCTGGAGGAAGAGAAGCGACGTCACCGAACCGCCGGCCGTTCATGAGAGTTATTGATCCTCTGGTGTTTGTGATGCAGTGAGATCGATTTTTCAGCACCAGTTATCATTTGTTCAGTTGTTATTGTCTTTGTGATTTATGAATAGTCAGTTTGTGTGTGTGTGTGTGTGTGTGTGTGAGAGAGAGAGCGACGGGGGGGGGGGTAGAGAGACGCTCAGCTGGGAGTCACTCTGAGCAGCTGCAGGTAAGAAGGTAAGATCTCCCCTCCTCAGGTGTTTATCTGCTCAAACTCAACCAAAACTGATGGTGTTGATTGTTTTTCACATTTGTTCATCTTCTCTCAGTTGCGTCAGTTGTGCAAAATAATACCTCAGATATTTTCCGTGAAGCTCTAGAAGGTGGTCCTGTTTTCACAAAGTGGATTTAATTCAAAAGATTATTAGTAGTAGGAGTAGTAGTAGTAGTCGTCTCATTATTATTATTATTATTATTATTATTATTATTATTGTTATCATTAATAATAATAGTAGTAGTAGTAGTTGTATTTATTTTTGAACTGAAAAAGTCGTGTCACCATCCAGCTACTGCTGGATATTGGAGCTAGTTTCAGAAGTTGTGTTGGAAGTTGTCTTGTGCTTGAGAAGTTGTTGTTCCATTGTTGTGTTATTTTTTTTCTGTTGTGATGCTGCAGCTCAGCGTCGTTTCTAATCTTCACTCCTGGAAAAGAAACAAGGGATGAGCTCACAGCAGGAGGTGTGTGTGTGTGTGTGTGTGTGTGTGTGTGTGTGTGTGTGTGTGTGTGTGTGTGTGTGTTTTGCTAAATGTATCCATAACATTGTTGACTGGCAGCTTCCTCTGTTGGGGAATACTTGTTTACACCCAGTGTGTGTGTGTGTGTGTGTGTGTGTGTGTGTGTGTGTGTGTGTGTGTGTGTGTGTGTGTGTGTTCAGGTGGATGTGGAGCTACAGCAGATCCTGGTCCAGGTTTCTCACCTGGAGAACATGAGGCAGGTTTTCTCTGTTTCATCAACACACTTGAACTTTTTGTGACTGATTGATTGATTGATTGATTGATTGATTGATTGATTGATTGATTGATTGATTGATTGATTGATTGCTTGATTGATTGATTGTCTGTCTCTGCAGGCTGAAGTCACTGTGTGGGATAGTAAGTAACTCAACTGCTGACGTCACACTGTCTGTTCATAAATCAGAATGAATCAGTTGTGTGGATTAAATGACCTGCACGGCTCCCTCTGCTGGTCATTACACTCTACTGCACTCAGGCACAGAATATTACACATGCATGATAATATAACACACACACACACACACACACACACAAATACACACAGCAGTATTCAGGGTCTCTCTGTTGTGAATCACATGACATTGTGACCTCACCGCCGCCAGCACCACAGAAGAAGAAGTTCTCACTGCAGTGATTGATGATGTCACACTGCAGTTCCAGCAGCTGCTGATGACAACAGGAAGTTAACGGAGGACGTGTCCTCTTCTCCTCAGAGACTGGTGGAAGAGGAGGAGGGGGAGGGACCGTCCGTCAGGCTCCTCCCACAAGTTTGTCCCATCCCCCGGAGGCTCGCCATTGGCCGAGGAATGGGCGGGGCCCCAGTCACCCCGGCGCTGGTGGAGGTGAGAGAGAGTGACTGAGGGAGGACTGTGTGTGTTTGTGTGTTAGTGTCGAATTCAAGACAGCACCAACCAAGACCAAGACAAGACCAAGACTAGGTGGTCTTGAGACTGGTCTTCAGACCAAGACCAATCTCGAGTACTAAATCACTAAGGTGTGTGTGTGTGTGTGTGTGTGTGTGCATGTGTGTGGTGTGAGGAACGTCCTGTTTGGTGGAAACTTCCACGTCTTCAGCTACGACTGGAGAAGGTCGGTCTTCCAGTTCCGAGAGCCCCGTTCGCCGCTGTCCTACGCGCTGCAGGTGGAGAAGGTCTGAGGTCACACCTGTCACCGCCGAGATGGCATTTTTTAGAACCAATGATTTTTCGGAAACGCTCTCGGGAAAATAAAATGTGTCTACACAAAAATGTTCCCGTTTGGACGGAGACGGAGACGGTGGCGGTGGCGCTTCACGCCATTCAGTGGAGACGCCTGCAAATCGCAATTGTACTTTGTCGAAATTTGAGAAATATCGCTTTTATTTTGCGAAAAACTGCAACGGACAAGAACCTATTGTCCACTATTGTTTGCAGTTTGTCGTAGTGGAGGTTAAAGGGAATGATTGGTTTCAGCGTTTACACGAAGCCGGGCAGGGCGGCGTTTTCAAACTTGTCCACCCAGGGCAGCGTTATCGAAAATGTGCGGTTTCGGTGAAAACACTGGATTGGTGGAAACGCAAGGCCGAAACGAGAAAATATTTTCCTGTTTTCAGAGAAACAAACCTTCGTGTAAACGGGCCCTGAGACGTAGCTCACCTGCTGTTGTGTGTGTGTGTGTGTGTGTGTGTGTGTGTTCCAGGGTGGGGCTGGTGCCATCCAGATGGTCATCCAGGCTCGAATCCTCAAACATCTGCTGTTCATCCGACCAAGCAACTCAGCAGGCCTTCAGAGGTGAGAGAAGGTCTTCATCTCCACCTGCTGCTCCTGTCTTTTTATCCCAGAATGGGCCTCTCTCCTGCTGCTCCTCCAGTCTGACCACACTGGACCAGAAGGACCAGGACTCAGTGCTGGCGGCGGCCTTGTCCGACTCTCTCTGGTTGGCCGGCCAGGAGCTCGGCGCCACCGTCACCCTGGTCAGTGAAGATTACTGCATCACGCCTCACCTGGACTACAAGCTGGACAACTTCACAGAGAAGGTACCGCCCACCTCTAACGCCGATCCAATCAGTCGTCTCCAAGCAGCTAAAGCAGCGGACCGTCTCTCAGTTGCAGCTGTTCACCTTCAGCCAGAAGGAGGAGGTGCAGAAGTTCCTCCTGGACCACATCCAGAGCGTCAGTAGAGCCGCAAACCTCTGGAACGTCTCGCTACATCTCAACCATCAACCTGACCCTCACCTGCTCTGTCTCAGTTCACTCAGGAGGGAAGCCACGGCGTCATCCTCTTCCTCTACAGCCTCATCTGCTCCCGCACCGTCACCAGGTAACAAGACTCCACTACACTGCCCCTACAGGAGGACTGCCTCCCAGTCTAACCTGATGACTCCACCGCAGACTGAAGGGGGACCTGGACTCCGGCGCCTCACACCTGCTCTGCAGCAGTCAGCACACCTGTGGGTGTGGCCAGGTGAGAGACCCTCAACCCCCTACACCTATCCTAGCCCCGCCTCCTTCCATGTTTTTACCCCCACCCTCCTCCGCCGCTGGTCTGCAGGCTCTCCTCCTCCTGCTGCTGACGGGCCGCGCTTCCCCCAACACCTTCAACGGCACCAGGCACTGCAGGGAGGACGGCCGGCCACTGCAGCGCCCCCTGCAGGGCGTCCTGTCTCGCAGCGATGTCGGCTACCTCCGCTGGAGCCGCGAGCAGACGGAGAGACGGACGCTGCCCGCGGTGAGTCTGCTTCGCACCGGGGGCGGAGTCGGAAACCAGCGACCAATCAGTACCGATTGGCTGTTTCAGCAGTAGGAAGGGACCTGCTGTGTGTGTGTGTGTGTGCACGCAGGTGGGCAGCATGCTGAAGACCCCCCACTACCCGGTGTGGCTCTGCAGTACCAACGGCCGCCACTGGGTGGCGTTCTGCACCAAGCGCTCGCTGCTGTCCGACTGGAGGACGGAACACGTCTTCCAGCTGTGCTGCTACGACGGCCAAGCGGCCCAGCTGACCGTGGGTGAGCAACCTGCTGCTGTACATGGCCCACGTCGCCCCCTGCTGCCTGGGAAGCCTGGCGACTGTGTGTGTGTGTGTGTGTGTGTGTGCCTGCAGATACCCGCTCCCACCACCGGGAGGCAGTGTCCACAGAGGCAGACCCAGAGGAGAGGCTGGCCTCGCTGGAGATGACCATCAGGACCAAGTGGGCCGGAGCCTCTGTGGCCTGGAACAACACGACGCCGCACCACTGACTTGCAGCACCGCTACTGGACCTGTCAGCCAGGAGCAGCGCCACCCGGAGGAGACAGAGGGTGTTGCGACAGATGTGGTTTGGGTGATGTTTTTCTTGCTGTTGTTTGAGAATAAATCAGGCAGTTTCCTTGCTTGTGACGAGTCTTTTTAATGGATCAGCATCAGATCCACGGAAATAAACACACATCTGCCACCTGGTGGCTGGCAGCGGTATTGTCCAAAACAAAAACCCACCTCCCTCAGTGTTGGAAATCTAAAACTCAAAACACATTAAATCATTGAAAAAAGAAAGAACAAAAAAAAAAAAAAAAAAATTAGAAAGATAAAAAACTTGGTGTTTCCCAACATTGGCTCCCAACAGGATCCTAACGGGGGAACAAGGACTCGGTGCTCTCTCTCTCTCTCTGTGGTCTCTGCTATTGTTCAAGAACCAGTAGGGGGCAGCACCTCTCCGTGCTGTCACGCCATCCCGCTCCACTGTAGCGACGTGTACGTCACCGCCCCGTCTTCTGCCGGCGAGCAGAGCAGCACTGTCTTCTTCACGTTGGAACCCAGCCGGGCCACAGCCAGGACGTCCAGCAGGCCCACGGCCTCGTCCGCCGCCAGGCACACGGCGATGAAGTGGGCGTGGAAGCGCAGAGGGTCACCTGACGGCGAGAGAGAGAGAGACAGTGTGAGCGTGTTCTTCTGAATGGACACTGACCAATCGGGGTGAAGGGAGGGGCCAGTGACCACACGCTCACCTGGGTAAACCAGGAAGTCTCCTCCGAACTTCCCCGCTGATGTCAGGTAGAAGCCCCGCCCCCTCAGGTCTCTGAACACCTGGTACTTGGTGTCACGGCTCAGTCCGTTCTGTCCTCCTCTGATTGGCTGCTCGGCCTGCAGGAGGGCCCGAGCCTCGGGACAGTAGCTAAGCCCCGCCCTCGCCGTGCTCAGCTGGACCCCCAGTGCAGAGCGTGGAAAGACGAAGCTGCGGTCCAGATCCTCTAGGCGGCGCTGCAGGGACTCATCCATGGCTTCAGGAGGTGAACCTGAGAGGGACCAGGGCCACAGACACAGATAGGTCAGAAACAACAGAGAGAAAAACGCAGCAATGCATTCTGGGACGCCACTGTAGTCCAGGCACTTGGTCCCAGAACAGTGAAACACCACGCAGTGCATCAGAAGCGAAAAACTACACATCTGCTCTGGTTGTTTGATGTACATCGATTGATTTGAGTGTTTTGTAACTACTGTAAGTACTTTAAAGTTTTTTGGTTTTTTTACCGTTTTTGGTGCTGCAACAGTGTAGTGTAGATCAATAAAGGACATCTATCTATCTATCTATCTATCTATTCTCAATAAATCCATCCAAAAATTCCAGAAGTTGGAGCAGCAGTGTGACGACTACGATCAATCAATTAATCAATCAAGACGGTCACCTGTGTCTGATGACGTCATGGCGCACAGCAGCGACGATTTGCGGTCCTCCAGCGCCAGGACGCTCTGCTCCTCAAAGCTCCGCTGCTGCTCCTCCTCGTGTCGCCGCACCTGCAGCTCCAGCTGAGCTCCGTCCTGCTGACAGACAGCGAGTCGTTCAGGGGGTGGGAGGCAGGTGAACTCAGGTCAGATAGTGGAGCCCAGAGTTCAAACCAAACATGGTGAAGTAGCATTTAGCTGCTACGCTGCACACAAATGGAATAAGCTGCCAACAGACTGTGAATGTTTCTGAATCCAGGTTAAAGACTTTTCTCTTTCTGATGTTTATGATGGAGTGCTTTTATTCACCTTATTATATTTTATCATAATCTTTTTTATTGGGCCATCTCACAGCAAGAGGGTTGTGGGTTCAAGTTCTCACCCACAGTCAAAAAACATGCATTGCGACGTCCAGGGTGTCACCCTGGTTTCCCCTATCACAGCGGGGAGAGGCTCCAGCAGATGATCATAACCCTAACCCTAATTTCAGCCTTCAGCATAACCAGAATGCCATACAAGTGAATGAGGGTCAAAGGTCAACTTTGTCCTAGAGACGTGGGGCCACTTGCTTTGTCATCAGGATACCTCAAGAAGTGCCCACGCCAAATTTGGGGCTTCTAGCAAGTGAGGAACCCCGAAACCCTAACCCTAATTTAAGCCTCAAGCGTAACCCTAACCCTAATTTCAGCCTTAACGCTAACCCTAATGCCATACAAGCCCATGGGGGGTCAAAAGTCAACTTTGTCCTAGAGACGTGGGGCCACTTGCTTTGTCATCAGGATACCTCAAGAAGTGCCCACGCCAAATTTGGGGCTTCTAGCAAGTGAGGAACCCCGAAACCCTAACCCTAATTTCAGCCTTAACGCTAACCCTAACCCTAATTTCAGCCTTAACGCTAACCCTAATGCCATACAAGCCTATGGGGGGTCAAAAGTCAACTTTGCCCTAGAGACACGGGGCCACTTGCTTTGTCATCAGGATCCCTCAAGAAGCGCCCACGCCAAATTTGGGGCTTCTAGCAAGTGAGGAACCCCGAAACCCTAACCCTAATTTCAGCCTTCAGCGTAACCCTAACCCTAATTTCAGCCTTAACGCTAACCCTAATGCCATACAAGCCTATGGGGGGTCAAAAGTCAACTTTGTCCTAGAGACGTGGGGCCACTTGCTTTGTCATCAGGATACCTCAAGAAGTGCCCACGCCAAATTTGGGGCTTCTAGCAAGTGAGGAACCCCGAAACCCTAACCCTAATTTCAGCCTCAAGCGTAACCCTAACCCTAATTTCAGCCTTAACGCTAACCCTAATGCCATACAAGCCTATGGGGGGTCAAAAGTCAACTTTGTCCTAGAGACACGGGGCCACTTGCTTTGTCATCAGGATACCTCAAGAAGTGCCCACGCCAAATTTGGGGCTTCTAGCAAGTGAGGAACCCCGAAACCCTAACCCTAATTTCAACCTTAACGCTAACCCTAACCCTAATTTCAGCCTTAAGCATAACCCTAAAGCCATACAAGCCTATGGGGGGTCAAAAGTCAACTTTGTCCTATAGACGTGGGGCCACTTGCTTTGTCATCAGGATACCTCAAGAAGTGCCCACGCCAAATTTGGGGCTTCTAGTAAGTGAGGAACCCCGAAACCCAAACCCTAATTTCAGCCTCAAGCGTAACCCTAACCCTAATTTCAACCTTAACGCTAACCCTAACCCTAATTTCAGCCTTAACGCTAACCCTAATGCCATACAAGCCTATGGGGGGTCAAAAGTCAACTTTGTCCTAGAGACATGGGGCCACTTGCTTTGTCATCAGGATACCTCAAGAAGTGCCCACGCCAAATTTGGGGCTTCTTGCAAGTGAGGAACCCCGAAACCCTAACCCTAATTTCAGCCTTAACGCTAACCCTAACCCTAATTTCAGCCCTTAACGCTAACCCAAATGCCAAACAAGCCTATGGGGGGTCAAAAGTCAACTTTGTCCTAGAGACGTGGGGCCACTTGCTTTGTCATCAGGATACCTCAAGAAGTGCCCACGCCAAATTTGGGGCTTCTAGCAAGTGAGGAACCCCGAAACCCTAACCCTAATTTAAGCCTTAAAGCGTAACCCTAACCCTAATTTCAGCCTTAACGCTAACCCTAATGCCATACAAGCCTATGGGGGGTCAAAAGTCAACTTTGTCCTAGAGACGTGGGGCCACTTGCTTTGTCATCAGGATACCTCAAGAAGTGCCCACGCCAAATTTGGGGCTTCTAGTAAGTGAGGAACCCCGAAACCCAAACCCTAATTTCAGCCTCAAGCGTAACCCTAACCCTAATTTCAGCCTTAAGCGTAACCCTAATGCCATACAAGCCTATGGGGGTCAAAAGTCAACTTTGTCCTAGAGACGTGGGGCCACTTGCTTTGTCCTCAGGATACCTCAAGAAGTGCCCACGCCAAATTTGGGGCTTCTAGCAAGTGAGGAACCCCAAACCCTAACCCTAATTTAAGCCTTAACGCTAACCCTAACCCTAATTTCAGCCTTAACGCTAACCCTAATGCCATACAAGCCTATGGGGGCAAAAGTCAACTTTGTCCTAGAGACGTGGGGCCACTTGCTTTGTCCTCAGGATACCTCAAGAAGTGCCCACGCCAAATTTGGGGCTTCTAGTAAGTGAGGAACCCCGAAACCCTAACCCTAATTTCAGCCTTAATGCTAACCCTAACCCTAATTTCAGCCTTAACGCTAACCCTAATGCCATACAAGCCTATGGGGGGTCAAAAGTCAACTTTGTCCTAGAGACGTGGGGCCACTTGCTTTGTCCTCAGGATCCCTCAAGAAGTGCCCACGCCAAATTTGGGGCTTCTAGCAAGTGAGGAACCCCGAAACCCTAACCCTAATTTCAGCCTTAACGCTAACCCTAACCCTAATTTCAGCCTTAACGCTAACCCTAATGCCATACAAGCCTATGGGGGGTCAAAAGTCAACTTTGTCCTATAGACGTGGGGCCACTTGCTTTGTCATCAGGATACCTCAAGAGGCGCCCACGTCAAATTCGGGGCTTCTAGCACGTGAGGAACCCCGAAACCCTAACCCTAATTTCAGCCTTAACGCTAACCCTAATGCCATACAAGCCTATGGGGGGTCAAAAGTCAACTTTGTCCTATAGACGTGGGGCCACTTGCTTTGTCATCAGGATACCTCAAGAAGTGCCCACGCCAAATTTGGGGCTTCTAGTAAGTGAGGAACCCCGAAACCCAAACCCTAATTTCAGCCTCAAGCGTAACCCTAACCCTAATTTCAACCTTAACGCTAACCCTAACCCTAATTTCAGCCTTAACGCTAACCCTAATGCCATACAAGCCTATGGGGGGTCAAAAGTCAACTTTGTCCTAGAGACATGGGGCCACTTGCTTTGTCATCAGGATACCTCAAGAAGTGCCCACGCCAAATTTGGGGCTTCTTGCAAGTGAGGAACCCCGAAACCCTAACCCTAATTTCAGCCTTAACGCTAACCCTAACCCTAATTTCAGCCTTAACGCTAACCCAAATGCCAAACAAGCCTATGGGGGGTCAAAAGTCAACTTTGTCCTAGAGACGTGGGGCCACTTGCTTTGTCATCAGGATACCTCAAGAAGTGCCCACGCCAAATTTGGGGCTTCTAGCAAGTGAGGAACCCCGAAACCCTAACCCTAATTTAAGCCTCAAGCGTAACCCTAACCCTAATTTCAGCCTTAACGCTAACCCTAATGCCATACAAGCCTATGGGGGGTCAAAAGTCAACTTTGTCCTAGAGACGTGGGGCCACTTGCTTTGTCATCAGGATACCTCAAGAAGTGCCCACGCCAAATTTGGGGCTTCTAGTAAGTGAGGAACCCCGAAACCCAAACCCTAATTTCAGCCTCAAGCGTAACCCTAACCCTAATTTCAGCCTTAAGCGTAACCCTAATGCCATACAAGCCTATGGGGGGTCAAAAGTCAACTTTGTCCTAGAGACGTGGGGCCACTTGCTTTGTCCTCAGGATACCTCAAGAAGTGCCCACGCCAAATTTGGGGCTTCTAGCAAGTGAGGAACCCCGAAACCCTAACCCTAATTTAAGCCTTAACGCTAACCCTAACCCTAATTTCAGCCTTAACGCTAACCCTAATGCCATACAAGCCTATGGGGGGGCAAAAGTCAACTTTGTCCTAGAGACGTGGGGCCACTTGCTTTGTCCTCAGGATACCTCAAGAAGTGCCCACGCCAAATTTGGGGCTTCTAGTAAGTGAGGAACCCCGAAACCCTAACCCTAATTTCAGCCTTAATGCTAACCCTAACCCTAATTTCAGCCTTAACGCTAACCCTAATGCCATACAAGCCTATGGGGGTCAAAAGTCAACTTTGTCCTAGAGACGTGGGGCCACTTGCTTTGTCCTCAGGATCCCTCAAGAAGTGCCCACGCCAAATTTGGGGCTTCTAGCAAGTGAGGAACCCCGAAACCCTAACCCTAATTTCAGCCTTAACGCTAACCCTAACCCTAATTTCAGCCTTAACGCTAACCCTAATGCCATACAAGCCTATGGGGGGTCAAAAGTCAACTTTGTCCTATAGACGTGGGGCCACTTGCTTTGTCATCAGGATACCTCAAGAGGCGCCCACGTCAAATTCGGGGCTTCTAGCACGTGAGGAACCCCGAAACCCTAACCCTAATTTCAGCCTTAACGCTAACCCTAATGCCATACAAGTGTATGGGGGTCAAAGGTCAACTTTGTCCTAGAGACGTGGGGCCACTTGCTTTGTCATCAGGATACCTCAAGAGGCGCCCACGTCAAATTCGGGGCTTCTAGCACGTGAGGAACCCCGAAACCCTAACCCTAATTTCAGCCTTAACGCTAACCCTAATGCCATACAAGTGTATGGGGGTCAAAAGTCAACTTTGTCCTAGAGACGTGGGGTCACTTGCTTTTTAATCAGGAGCCCCCACAGCCACGGCACACCCACGCCAAATTTAGGGCTTCTCGTAACTTCAGCGTCGTAGATGAACCAGTGGAATGGTTGTGACGAGGAATTAAAAATGTGTAGGTCACCTCGCGTATTAATTTAAATTTAAAAATAAGGTGATTAACAAATATAAAACTCAGGAATGATTAGACTGTTTATGAAAATTATTTAGAACTTTTCGTTTTTAATGTTCTGTTCTTGTATGGACTATTAAAACATGAGCTGCTTACAGGATATGTGAAAAGGGTAGGTAACACAAGCTTAAGCTTAAACTAAACTAAATAAAGTTGCCTTGTCTTTCCTTGTCTTACCTGGCGGGGGCGGGCAGAGCGGCGGCGGCGGTGCGGGACTCCCCCAGCAGCCTCTCCTCCTCCGGCAGCAGCAGCAGCGGGCGGCCCATCCTGCAGTTCTGCCGGGGGCTGCGGGGCAGGGAGCCCAGCAGCGCCCCCACAAGGCCGCGGCGCCTGACCGAGCGGAGGTCCTCCACCCGCCACAGCAGCGGGGCGGAGTCACACACGCTGACTCCCACCACGCGTGCGGAGTCTTCGGGACGCTCCATCCTGGACGATTCAAACCGCATTCATCGATAATTCTGATCGGAAACAAACATCAGCGTGGTCGCGGTGTAGTGACGTCATGTGTGCGCTTCGCCCACTCAGTCAAAACATAAAGTTTAGCGGTCCAGGGGTTTGAACTCTTTGAGAGCTGCAAACCAACGTGTTCGGTAAAACCTTTTGTGCGACGTGCCGTAAACTGACTGACTGAACATTAACGACAAAAACCGGAAACAGGACCCCAACGAACACGAAGCCCTGGCAGAGCTAGTAGCAGCGGCTAGAGGTAGCAGACACTTCCGCCGGCTGACGGACCGCAGGGAGGATGTGCTTGGTGCGTTGTACCCTTACAGCGCAGCAGGGCGGAGCCGCTTAAAGGAGCCTCAGCCCCAACCAGCGCACGGTTTCCAGTGTTCAAGCGAGCGCACGCAAAACAAAACAAAACAACAACTCCGCCAATCGGTAAGGAGACTGGGTTTGATTGGCACCGAGACTGACCAATGGTGGACCGGAAGCGCGGGGCACCGACTCTTCAAATTTTTACCCAGATATGTTTGTGTTCACAGAGATGACGTTGTTTATTTCACATTTTAAAAAAAAAATGTATATATAAAAATCGTCGACACATCACGACAACGTCGACATAGAGCTCCATCATATCTATAACTCTCAGTCAGTCACTCAGAAAATCAGCCCAAAACACTCAAAACTCAAAACTCTTTGACCTGTGTTATCAGGTTAGCTTGCTACTTACATCATTGTTCTGCACGTCTTTTATTTTTATATTTAACTTTAATGACACCATTATTTAGACTTTGACCATGACGGAATTTCACTGTAATTTCCCTTATATGACAACAAATTGATAAAAAAAAAATCAAACAAAAACATAATTGCCAATTTTAGAGAAAACAGGAAAACTTTTAAGGCTGTGAAGAAGCAGCACAGAAACCTGGAGGAATTGTGGGGAACAGAAAGTAGGTTTTAGTAACAGGAAGAGCCGGGACAGCTGAACGTCTCCCCACCTGAAGGTCACCTAAAGGTCACATGACATCAAGTCAACTGCTATTGTGTGTTTGTTTCTCACCTGGGACCAGCAGGTGGCGCTGTCTTCATAGCTACTAGTTCCTTGTGACTGATGTCTGGTTGGTGCATATGAAAAACTCAGGGAGTCAAACTGGATGAAATAATAACATCAGATCTTTTAATATTAGTTCAGACGCAGAAATGAAACACATGAAACATTTACAGAGGAATAAAAATGAAAAAGAAAAAACCCCCTCCAAACACAAAGTTTCTCACTGAGAGCCACAGTCCAGTGGGCGGGCGAGCGAGCAGCGCTTCAGACAGGAGAGAGGGGGTGGTTGGGAAACACTGATCCCTAGTGGTCGCTGTGCAACACTGCAGCGTCACTGACCACAAGGTGAAAAGACGATGCGAGGAAACAAGCGGCTGCATTTCAACCTTTAATTGAGATCTTTTTGCAGAAAACAATCTGAGCTGAAGTTCCTGAAGCAGGCAGAGGAAGAGGAAGATGGGAGGAAGAGGAAGAGGGAGGAGCTTCACTCCAGACAGGATGTGATGTCAATGCTAACGGCGGCTTGAATGACACTTTGTCCTTCCTGATGCTTCTTCCTCCGACTCCTCCGGGATGACCTTTGAGCTCTTGGAATATAGACACGCCCACAGTGCAGGTGGCCACACCCTCCTGACACCATGTGACATCATTGGTCATGTGACGCGACAAGAGAAACAAGAATGAAACGCGGTCGACGCTCTGATGGCGTGAGACTGAAGACACTGTTGTTGTTGTTGTTGTTGTTGTTGTTGTTGTTGTTGTTGTTCATTCATTCCAGCAATGACGACTAGAACAGACTCGTCACTTCATGGCTAAAACCTGAGATATTGATGGAAGATTAACTGCATGGCGAGCTCTATGCTACTCTAGATCTATGCTACTCTAGATCTATGATATATTTCTACACACTGACATTTGATGGTCCAACACACAACCAGACTACATGACGACACCATGTTCTTTTCTACATGTCGGGGAGGCCGGGAGAGGGGCTGGGGAGGTTGTGTGGGCGTGGCCCTGCGGTCTTCGTCCACTTCCTTTCGCTACTTCCTGTCCAGCGTTGCCCCTGCTCCTCGGAGCAGAGGCGTGGCTCCTTCTGCTGGACGGAAGCAGGTAGGACAGTTTGAGTTCGGGCCTGGACGACTGGACGACGGTCATCTTCCGCACCACTTGTGCATCACAAAAAGTCCTCGTAGTCCATAAGTTTGGAGTGCTGGCGAGTCTTCCAGAGGCGGTAGAGGCGGAAGTCGAAGTAGAGCTCAATCATCTCTTTGCCTGGAGGGAGAAGCTCTCAGTCAGTCGCTACCTCAGACAGAAAATCAGCCCAAAACACTCAAAACTCAAAACCCTTTGACCTCCATTCACTCTGTTTCTTTGGCTGCATTTCCATTACCCTAGAATTGCGCAAAACCTAAATATCGCAATACAAAACTTGTAATGGAAACACCTTAACTTGGAAAAACCTCTCAAATATCGCTAAAGTGTTTTGACGCTCTCATGAGGTGGTTACTCAGACGGATCAATATAGAGGTGTATGGCAAAAGTCATGGAAACACTTTTCTCGCATTTATACGATTGCAAATCGCAATGGCACTTTGTCGAAATTTTAAAATTTTGCTTTTATTTTGCGAAAAAACTGTAAGGACAAAGCAGCTTCTGTTAACGACATTGGACGATGATAATGTGGAAGTGAGACATTGCCCCCTAGTGGCCACCACAATGACGATGGTTTGATCTCCACCAGCCGACTTTGCGAACTTAGCGAACTTAGTGTGGAAGAGAAGTTCATCGAGATAAAAGAAAGAAAAACCCAAGAGCAACGATAACGTCACACAAAGCGGTGTCGTGTTGGTCTGCTCCTCTTACTGGATCTTCGGGGAAAATCTTCCCAGACTTAGAGAAACTGGTTTGCAAACTGAACAACTGAAGCCAAAGACTTTTTCTGATTAGTGGCAGAATTCCTTGTTACTCAGCTTCAACTACATGAAAAAAACAACATATTTTGTATTTCACCCCAACCTAAAGGTCAAAGCAGAAGAGCAGATGAGGACCTACGGAGTCTGGATCTGCTTCTGGCTTCTTCCTAAAGGGGAGTTTTTCCTGGCCACTGTCGCCCCCTGCTGATCTGGAGGAATAGTTAGTTTTTCCTCTGATTGTACAAAATAACTTGGAAATGCCTTTGGATGTGATTTAGTGCTATACAAATTTGAATTGATTGATTGATTGATTGATTGATTGATTGATTGATTGATCGATTGATTGATCGATTGATTGATTGATTGACTGCAGGAGCTGCTGGACGACCCACCCTGAGCTGAGAGCTCCAGCGGCGACTCAAACTCCACAGAAAAAGGCCTCATCAGGTTTTTGAGCTTCTGGAAGAGCTGTTGGAGGAGAGCAGAGATGAAGCTGAAGCTGAGCCTGGAGGTCTGGAGGTCTGGAGATCTGGACAAAAAGTGCAGCGTCTCACCTTCTCCCCGTTGGGGTTCCCCTGGACGTAACATCCCATAATGTGGATCAGGTTGGGCTCGGGGTTGATTTTGCTCATGAAGCGGCTGAGTCTCCTCCAGAACCTGCAGCAGGACACAAGTTCTCAGTTTCCCCATTCATCACCAACTGGAGGATCTTCTGCTGGACCTGATCTGCTCACTGGCTCATGTCTTCCTCCTTCTCCACCTTGGCAAATGTCGCCACCTTGTTCTTGAGGAGATAAAGGTGGCCTGGTCCTCCCTGACACACACACACACACACACACATACAAAAACCCATACACTGTCACAACCCTCCACCTTCCACAGTGGACGTCAGCACCTGGACAACCTACCTGGCAGAAGATCAACATCCTCCAAAACTTGCTTCCTTTTCTGTAGGCCGCCAGTTTTTTCTCTATTTCCTCTGAGATACAAACAGGAAGAGGAAGTGAGAAGTGTGAGGGACATATTAAAATTGATATTTTGAATATAACATTTGAAATATATTCAATATACATATAAAAATATGTCACATCAAAGTTTTCTGTCATCACCAGCGGCACCAACTTTCATTCACTCACCCAAAATGTCATCAAAGGTGGCGTGTTCATGGTCCTGTGGGAGAAGAAGAAGCAGCTGTGAGCTTCAGCCAGTCTGTCTGTCTGTCTGTCTGAGTGTCTGTCTGAGTGTCTGTCTGTCTGTCTGCCTGTCTGTCTGTCTGTCTGTCTGAGTGTCTGTCTGAGTGTCTGTCTGTCTGTCTGTCTGTCAGTCTGTCTGTCTGCCTCCACTCACGTAGAGGATGGGGATGATGGACGGGTCGTCCCTCCGGATGATGGTGGGAACGTACTCGGCCTTGGGAACCTTGGAGGAGATCAGCTGGGGGGGGTCAAAGGTCAAAGGGTCAAAAGTTTGCATTCACAAGGCTTAAGTCCACAAGTTCCCCATGTGACATGTGACCAGTGGGTGGCGCTAGCTTGTCAATCAATGTAACGCTCCACCCAGGGTTCAAATACAAAGGTGGAAGGTCAAAGTGGTGGTGCTATACCTCAGCCAGCCACCAGGGGCCGTTCACCTGTGGATCAGGCCGCTGCTGCAGGACATCATGGGAATCTAATGTTGCTCACCATGATCTTCGGAGGAACAAAGTCGTCGCCTTCGCACGCCAACCGCTCCAGCTCCTTCTCCTCCTCCCAGCCCAGATCTTCTGCACCTCCTTCTTCAGCAGGAGCAGAGGAGGCCTGCAGGTCTCCACCTGCAGACCAGGTCAGGAAGAGACAACCAGGGGAGGAAGAGGAAGTGGGAGGAGACATTGGGGGACAGGAAGTGATGGTGGACAAGAAGCAGAAAGGAAGCAAAGAAACAGTGAAGATGGAGGTGGAGAACACACACACACACACACACACAATAATGTTGTTTATTGTTATAGGATAGTTGTGAACTTTATGTTTATATTTAATGTGTGTGGTTTTATGTTTGTTTACTTTGATCTGACGGAAGATGGTTTGATTATAGCTGTGCTTTTAAGTATTTTCACAGTTCAATATTGCCCTTGCGAGTCAGAGTAGTTTTGTATTTCACTGTAGCCCAAAAACCGTGACGCATCCTGACTTGTGAAAAAAAACTGGACTGTTGCATTCCTAACACTAACACTCCCACTACCACACTCTTACACACAGTCAGACTCACTCTGCGCTTTCATCCGTCGGCTGCCAACCATCCGGAGATGCTTCCGGAAGTTTCTGATTGGTGGAGAGCGAGAGAGAGAGAGAGAGAGAGAGAGAGAGAGAGAGAGAGAGAAGAGAGAGAGAGAGAGAGAGAGAGAGAGAGAGAGAGAGAGAGAGAGAGAGAGAGAGAGAGAGAGAGAGAGAGAGAGAGAGAGAGAGAGAGAGAGAGAGAGAGAGAGAGAGAGAGAGAGAGAGAGAGAGAGAGAGAGAGAGAGAGAGAGAGAGAGAGAGAGAGAGAGAGAGAGAGAGAGAGAGAGAGAGAGAGATCTGAGCTGTTGCCATGGAGACACAGTTCGGATGTAAACACACGTCCAAACATCCACTAAACACAAGCGACAAAATGACGACCTGTCAGCGGTTCAACAACAACAACAACAACAACAACAACAACAACAACAACAACAACAACACTCTCTTCAAGTCATTCAGTCGTTGTGTGTTTGAATTCTGGACTTGTTGTCCTTATGTAAATGTCACCTCCATGTGACAGAATGACTCATGAATGAATGAATCACGCTCACACTCACACACACACAGGCACACCGCACACACACACACACATACACACCAGCAGCAGGTTGGAGATACTCACGAGATCCTGTTCAAGTTGGTTGGCAGCAGGAATGGAAGGAGGAAACCAGTTGGGACGCCAGTTAAACCAGTAAAGAGACTCACAACAACTCATCAACATCATCATCACCACCATCATCATCATGTGTGTGTGTGTGTGTGTGTGTGTGTGTGTACTCACGCCTGCATAGTGGTTGTGGCTGTTTGAAAGCTGAACATGTTTTCTTTGGGGAACCAGTTTGTTTCATCTGCAGGGAAGAGACGATCCAAGGATCAGACGCCAACAAAACTACTACTGGTATTAATGGTACTGGTATTACTAGTATTGTATTGGCATTACTAGTACTGGGTTCACTAGGGGTGTGGCTTCTCTCCTGGTTCTCTACTGTTGCTAACATTATCTTAGGGAGGCGAGCTAGCCCCACCCACTCTAGGTCTAGGCCCATCCACTCTAGGTTTAACCCAACCCACTCTAGGTCCAGCCCCACCCACTCTAGGTCCAGCCCCACCCACTCTAGCTCTTGCCCCACCTACTCTGGGTCTATCCCCACCCTCTCTAAGTTTAACCCCACCCACTCTCGGTCTATCCCCACACTCTTTAGGTCTAGCCCCACCCACTCTGGGTCCAGCCCCGCCCCCAGACTCGCCTGCCTCCCTGCTGGTGCTCTCCAGGTCCAGGGATCCTTGGCTCCTGGAGGGGGTGCCACCCCGCCGCCGCTGCTGTCGGCCTCGCCCCTCCCCCCGCCCTCGGCCCCCCAGCTGCGGATGTTGTGGGCGCTGACCGAGGCCTGCAGCGGGGGGGCCTGGGGGGGCAGGTGGTGGTGGTGGTGGTGGTTGCCGTGGTGGTGGCTGGAGGAGGCGCGGCCTCCGCCCTGGTGGTGACCCGCGGTAGTGGCGGTGTGGGGGGAGGACGAGGAGGGGGAGGAAGGAGAGGAGGGGGAGGGGCTGAGGCCGCCCCTGGCTCCACCCGCCCGCCCTCCACCTCCACATGACCTCTCCTTCAGCACGTCCAGCTCCACGCTCTCCCTGCTGCCTCGGCCGCTCATCAGCTCCCCCTGCTGGCCGGTGATGGTGTAGACACGGGCGGGCAGCAGGGGGCGCGGCGCCCGCTGCCTCTGCTGCTCTTCCTCCGCCGAGAAGCTGCGCTCTAGCGACAGCTGCGGCGGCGCCCGGCTGCCGATGGGAAGGGGCGGGGCCTCGGTACGCTTCACAACGGTGGGCGGCGGCGGGAGGGCGGAGCTCTGCTGCTGCTGCTGCTGCTGCACCTGCCGCTGCTGCAGGTGGTTGTTGTTGTTGTTGTGCGGCGACTCCAAGTCCGGACCAAGAAGTGACTCACACAGCAGGTGAGCTGGGACGACAACAGAACAACGCAACTTCAGCTCTGTGTGTGTGTGTGTGAGTGTGTGTCAGTAGCTGCGTTTCCAGGACAGTTTTTCGCAAAATAAAGCGAAATTTCTGAAATTTGCAATTTGCAGGTATTTCCACTGTAGCAGTAAGCAGTAATGGAAACGCAGCTAGTGAGTGTGTGTGTTTGGGGGGCGCCATGGCTCAATATTTGACCAATAGAAACCTGTACCTAACCGGTGTGGTGGGTGGGCGTGGCCACTGACCTGATCCCTTCCTGCTCTCGAGGTGCGTTTGGGACAGAAGCTCTCCGAAGGCTCGCGCTGCTCTGCGGGACACAGACAGGAAGCGGCCGTCAGATTGTGGGAGGGGTCAGAGGCGGCTCAGCACAGCCAGCCGATTGGCTCCTCATGGGCAGAAATCACTCAATTTTCGTCGTAGAGTGAAATAATTTCAGAATAATTTCATTCATAACAAACAAGAAGAGAGTAAGAATTCAGCTTCATCCTTCTGCTCGCGCCTCAGCTTCACCACAAACCTTGATTTGTATGAGGTTCCTCTATATATACGTTTCCATGTAATACACATACAGCACATACATGTATATATACACACAAATATATATATAATTGATCAAGTCTCCTTGTTAAATTCTGTCCGTAAACAAAAGCACAGAAACTGTTTTGCTAAGAACCCAACGATGACGCCACTAAACAACCTTCAGAACATCAAAGCTGGCTGCACCTGTCTCACACACACACACACACACACACACACACAAAATACTTCATTTGCATCATCTGTAAATTAGAACCCTTTCATCTTTCAATCCCCCATCTACATGAACTGTGTGTGTGTGTGTGTGTGTGTGTGTGTGTATGTGTGTGGTCCATGCACATTCATGAGACACACACTCCGGCTGCACTTGCACTTTGAGAACACACAGTGAAAGTGCCTCTTCAAGATTGTACCAAGGAAAGCCTCTGTGTGTTGGAATGACGCTGCAAGGCATGATGGGATTTGTTGTTTGCATTGTTTTAACCCCAGCTGGAGAAACTCTGGCATGACTCAGCAAAATGAGGCGGGGACGGCTTCACTCCCATGACAAAGCGGCTGCAATCCGGCCGAGAGTTGAATCACCTGGTGGAGAATCTCAACATCAGCAGCGCCTGACACAGAGCCGCCACTAGGGGGCGAGGTTCCGTTGCAAAGGTCTCAGTGTAGTTCACAAAATCACACTCATTAAACATTAAGTCAAAGCTCCATAAAGTGAGGAGGGTCAACGGCTGTGGGCCCCGTCTAATTACTGCGACCCAAGTGAACCGGGTCAGCTGACTGATGAGATAGCACAGTTAGTTAGCGTGACTAATTAGCATGACACACGCATGCATACACTATTGTAGGTTCAACCCAATTAATCATGTTTGGGTTTTCATTTTTTTTTTTTTTTAACCAAGTGTGAGACATTACTCGGTTAACATATTTACAACCACCCCCTGGTGGTCATTAGAGGAACAGCAGGTGAGGATTCAAGTATGTACAGGTATGTATAGGTATAAACAGTATGAACAGTGTCTAGACAGACAAGACATGAACAGTATGTATAAAATGAACTCCATCACAACATCAGCATCTCAACATGAGCAGCGCCCGACACAGAGCCACCATTAGGGGGCGACGGTCTGGCCACATCAGTCACACTCATGAAACACGAAGTCAAAGGTGCGTAAAGTGAAGAGGGTCAACAGCTGTGGGCCCCGTCTAATTACTGGGACATGACTAGTTAGTGGCGTGTGTGTGTGTGTGTGTGTGTGTGTGTGTGTGTGTGTGTGTTGCTGATGACGCCTCACTCACACATCCTGACCATCAACATGCAGCAGCAGCAGCTCACTGACCGTGTCCCCACATGTAGAGCGCCACCTGCTGGAATAGTCGAGTTGAAAAAAAAAAACACCTGTCAATCAAAGCTCGAGCCTCCCAAAGGACCCGGAAGAGGAGGTGGGGGGAAACGACGGGGCAGTGACGTCACAGCCCGAGTGTGAAGGTCATTCATTGACTGTAGTCTCAGGTGCGACGACTGCACGTGCGCACGTGCGCGATTCAAAAAAAAAAAAAAGAAGAAGCAGTGGGCACGGACGAGCACGCGCGTGCACGGAATCGAGGGGGAGACGCGAGCCCGAGTTCGTCGCCGCTGCGGCGCGCGTGCGTGTGTGCGCCCGTGCGTTGCGTTCGTCCCGCAGCCTCCGCATGACTTTGGTTACACAATCTGCTTTTGTGTGTCTCCTCGCGCAACGTGGTCGCGCGCGGCCACGTCGAACTCGCGAGCTACTCGGACGCGCGCGTCGGGGGGTCGCTCACCTGACTTTGGCCGCCACGGAGGAGATGGAGGAGGAGACGGAGGAGGAGGAGCTGGAGGAGGAGATGGCATCGCTCCTCAGGCTCCTCCGTCTGGACGCGGCGGTTCCCATGCTGACATGCAGGGGGCGCCAGCAGCGGCGGGGCGGCTCATCCCAGCGGCCGGGACGAACCGGGATCCGGATTGCGAAAGACGAACCAGCTCACAGAACCGGATCACAGAGAGGACGGACAGGCGCACCGAACGAACGCACCTCCGTCCTTCAGAGGGAGGAGGGAGGGAGCGCTGCTTCTGCCAGCTGCGGCCGGACCGCTCGTCGGTTGGTGGGGGGGCGGAGCTTAGCGGCATCACCGCTGACGTCATCGACGTCGTCTCGATGCACCGAGCGGCTTCTGAGTTCACATCACCTCAGCCGAGTCCTCCATCACCACGGTCTCTTTCTCTCTCCCTCTCTCCTTCTTTCCCCCCTCTTTCTCTCTCTCTCTCACTTTCTCTCACTTTCTCTCTCTCTCTCTCTGTGTCACACACACACACACACACACACACACACACTGTTGTAGGTCGACCCAATTAATCATGTTTGGGTTGGGTTTTTTGTTTTTTTTTAACCAAGTGCGGGACATTACCTCGTTCATCACATGTTTACAACCGCCCCCTGCTGGTCATCAGAGGAAGAGCAAGTGAGGCTCCATTCAGGAAACCTTCTGCTCACCTTCACTTCCTCTTCAGAAAGTAAAAAAAAACAAAAAATAAAAAAAAATTCTCACACAAACGACCCCCTCCAAAAGAAAAGGGCTCACCTGCTTCCATTCAGCCGACAAACGGGCCAATCAGCTGCGTCGACTCCACCGCCAAGTCCCTCCAATTGGCAGGAGTCGATGTCAGCACTGTCCCAATACTAATGAACATCTGTTAACTCACTGCGCAGACGGATTGATGAGCAGTCAATCATAGAGCACGCACACACGCACACACGCACACGTACACACACACACACCAGGTACCGACCATCAGCCTCGAAACATCAAGCAGATCAATCCCACGCGGACACTTTAATCTGCACCACGCCCTTGGGCTTTATGTCTTTTAGTATGTGCTTACACACACACACACAAACACACACACACACACACTCTGGGGGACGGCGGGAATGGGAATCAATAAATAAGGCTGTGCTGTGCTGTGCTGGTGTCACACTGGAGGCCATTAAACAGTAAATAATAGCAGCTGCTGCAGGAGGACTGGAGGACGGAGGTGTGGGCCGACT
Organism: Thamnaconus septentrionalis; assembly: GCA_009823395.1. Taxonomy (NCBI): domain Eukaryota; kingdom Metazoa; phylum Chordata; class Actinopteri; order Tetraodontiformes; family Monacanthidae; genus Thamnaconus; species Thamnaconus septentrionalis. The sequence goes on from CM020518.1 coordinate 3,133,565, forward strand.
GTAGATGAGCCCAGCGGGAGGGGCAGTGAGTTAGCGCCGTGCTAGCCGTCCTAGCAGCGCTAGCAGTAGGAAGCACACAGGAAGTGATCAGAATGATCAGTGCGACTTCACAAACGCACTTGTTGGAGAGCGGGACGCTGATGGACGTGATCAATCAGTCTCTGCCACTCCCTCTGCTGGCTGCAGAGTGAATCACCGCTCAACTACAGCCTGTCTGGGAAGCTCGCAGAGACTGAGAGCGACTCTGTGTTCTCTCTGCTGCCGCCATGGTCTAAACTTTTGTCATTTCACAGATTGTTTCCTGAAGGTTGAGTTCTTGGAGGAAGACCCTCACCATCACCATCATGTTCTTCAGCATCATGATGATGATGATCATCATCATCATCATCATCACCATCACCATCACTGTCATCGTCATGTTCTTCAGCATCTTAATGATCATTATCATGATCATTATCATCATCATCATCACCATCTTCATCATCATCAGCATCATCATCATCATCGTCATCATAGGCATGTTTATTTTCCATCACGTGCTTTCGCACTATGGGAATCCATCAGTGATCGGAGCATTGATCAGTTTGACTTTTCCGACTTTGAGAGGATAAATAAAAGTGGTCAGTCGAGGAGGAATGAAGCAGGAAGCTGCAAACGAAGCTTCACCTTCTGAATGTTAATGTGACAACGACCTTCACACACAGCGTGTGTGTGTGTGTGTGTGTGTGTGTGGTGGGGCCAGTCTTAACCGATAAATGTTACCCGGTGCATCGTTTCTCCACAGGGCGACTGAACACAACGTCCCACGTCTGTCCGTCCTGTGCAGGTGACGACTCACTATATCCCCCTGCTGGTGGGAAGCGGTAGCGGCTAATTGTCATTCAGTCCTGGTAGTGGGAACGCCCCTCTTGCCCCCATTGTTCTCTGTCCTCAGTTGTGATGTATTGACCTGAAGAGGAAATGGAGCACTGATCACATGGCCACCGTCTCCACTATGGTGGGGGTGGGGGTGGGGGATTTGTGGGAGATGAAGGGGTGGGCAGGTGGAGTTGCCACCAGCAAGACCACCACGAGCAGCAGCAGCAGCAGCAGCAGCTGTGGACAAACATCAGGCTCAGCTTCTTCTAGCTCACTGGTCCCAGTTTTCACCAGGAGAACCTACTGAGCATCAGCTCCATCGCTGAGTGTGTGTGTGTGTGTGTGTGTGTGTGGACGGTCTAATCTTCACCTTCCTTCACCTTGCCGCCGCTGCAGCTCCCCTCCCCCCAACCAAGCCAGAAGAGTAGTTGTGGGAGCGGACCAGCAGTCAGACTGGGGCTATCGTTCACCAGCGGATGAGTCACTAGCGACGGCGAGCGGGTCGAACACAGTGGAGGTCGAACACACCGACGACGAGAGACGTCGTTTCTCAGTCTGGGAATGTCGAGCATCTTCGAGGAGATGAATTAATGTCCATGATGTCACATTTTTGGCAGCCGGACTACAGGAGCCAAAATGCCGTTTAATGCTGCCAAAGTCGTTAACGTCGTCCTTGAGCGCAGTGTTGAGAGCCAGCGCCCCCTGGTGGTGGAGGAGCGCTACTGCAGCAGAGCGTGGCATCAGATATGAGCTGAGGAGTACAACATGTAGCACTCATAGTATATATGTATACATAGAGTGGCGGGCCGTGCATTCCACACCTAGGCCATCAGCGACGCCATATTTACGACTACTAAACAATCTTTAGCGCACCCTGAATTAATACACCTCCAATGGCTCTCAATGTGACACTAGCTGTGTTTCCATTAGCCGTAGAATTGCGCAAAACCTAAATATCGCAATAAAAAAAAAACGGTAATGGAAACACCTAAACTTTGAAAAACCTCTCAAACATCGCGAAAAAGTATCGACATAGCGGTTTATCGCAAAAATGCATTGACACGTCACTGGCCAAAACGACACTCTGAGAGTTTTAACTCTTGTCCAAACTTCTCTAATAAACTGCACATTGTCACCGATTCATATGAGAGACCAACGAGGAACCTGCAGTGTCGACTCCGCTGGCCTGAGGCAGATTTCATGGACCCTGACAACACAGGCTAGCTGAAATATGATTGGATAAAAACTCTACCGTAATATACGACAATGAAAGCGACCAAGTGAAGGTTATATGATGTGAAATGAACAGACTGGAAATGTCCTTGCGTGTGTGTGTGTGTGTGTGAGGGGCATACGTGCCCTCTGTGACATCACAGATGGCAGGTTCCAAACACACTGCTGAGACACTATCTACTGAGAGGAAACATGAAACACTCTCCGTTAGCACCGCCCACACAGTCACACACACGTGTGCAAGCACCGTATCGCAGCTGCAACATCAGCGGAGTTCCTGCTGCCACCTGCAGAGTCCAGATAAACAGGAAGCGTGGGAGGAGGAAGCACAGCACGCTGCCACCCGGTGGTGCAGACAGGGAGCAGCAGATAAAACTGGAGGAGCGAGTAAAGCCCCTCAAGGGGCTCGATTGTTGAACTTCCTGCTGCTCAACTCAGCTTGAAACACACATTTTCCACATCCACACACACACACACACACACACACACACACACACACACACACAACCTGGTTGTGGCGCTTCATTCTGACCGTCTGGACCAATGAGCAGCGAGGTCATGTAACCAGTTGGTGATGCTGCTGAGCAGACAGCAGTCAGCCAATCCCGGTCAATTTTTAAAATTATTTTCTTTTAAATATTTTTATTATTACCAGTAGTAGTAGTAGTCATAATCATATCATCATGTATTATTTTATATTATAATTTTTTTTTATTATTTTCTATATTAATTGAGTATTTATATTTTAAAACCTTCGAAGTGTCGGTTTGTCAGTTTTCAGGTTCCTCACATGAATGAGGACAGTGAATTCTGCCCTCTACTGGTGGCTCAATGGAACTTTTAGAACAGAGAGGCACTATCATTCGTACGGCAGGGAGCTCCACTGCCACCAGTGGTTTAATTTATTCATTATGCCTGGCTTTCTTTTCGTCTCCTCGTGTTCCCGCCGGTGAAGGCAGAGTTTTTGCAATGTTCTCTGATCCTCCTCACTCACGTTGCAGCATTGGTGTCACTCGCCCTATCTTGGGGGTGTACATATAATATATACATACACATAGAATATAAAATATTGTAATGAGTGCAATCTTGAATTAAATGTGCACTCCTCTTTTTGGTATGTGTATTTACAGTGCATCTTTTCATGTTGAAGGAGGAAGTCAAGGAGAGTCTCCCAGGCGTTCTCCGACCCTCCAGTCGCCCCCTGCTGGACAGAATAAATGTGATTTAACTGTGAATGACATGATAAAACAGGATGCTCTTAGTCGACCGGTGGAAATACTCTTTCCATGTTACACTGCTGCACGCCCGCTAACCAGCTGAGCACTCTGCAGTGCGGCGTGATCAGACACAGACTGCAGCAGAAGATCACAGGACGGAGGGGCTGCAGCCACAAAGCTCCCGGAGCAGCAGCAGCAGCAGCTGGAGGTCGAAGGAGCCGGAGCAGCGTGACCATGTCTGGCCTGAGGTCGGCCAACAAGATCTACATCTCTCAGGAGCTGGCCTGAAGACAGGGGGCGCTAGGCTACATTAGAATTAGAGTTGTCTGTAGTTTTTTAAATACCTGTATTTATCCCACATTGGGGGAAAATTACATAATTTCAGCAACATGTAGAAGTGTAATAGAGAATTAAAATTATATGAATTAAAAAGACAAATAATTTAAATGAAATGAACTATTTATAAAGTAAGAAAGAAAGGAATATATACATCTATATGGACAGTTCTATCAAGCAGTTCTGAAGCAGCAGCACATCTTTTTCTGATTGGAGAGGACGACTTGAGGTGACCATGACGTCACATGACCTTCAGCGCCAAAATCATCTGAATTCATTTTAACTGGCCGTCTGCTGCTTAACATTAAACGGTGATTTTGAGTTTTATCATTCTGCCTTTCATTGACGTCTGACAGTGGAATCAAGTTTGTCTTTCTCTCAGTGTGTTCGGAGGCCCCCTAGTGGCGTCTCAGTGTCACTGCAGGATAATATAATGGCGGCAGTGCGTCGACTTCACCGCTGGGGGGCGTCGTTCTGTTTCAGCAGCTTTGTGATGAGTTACAGCTTCGTTGCTGCTGCTCACACGTCCTGTGTGGCACAGCTCGGCCAGCAGGGGGCAGCATCCTTACTGTGTGTGTAAAGTGGGACAGGCTGTGAGGGGCCTTAAGGGAAGAAACGTCTGGAACTTCCTGCTCCAGGTCTTCTGCTGGGGGGCGTGGCCTAACCTGGGAGAGGCGTCAGTGCCCTGGTCGTTTTGGTGGTGGTCACTGGTGGAGGGAAGGGGGGCGGTCAGACGGGACCTCTGGATTGGATTCGGCTCCATCGGGCGGCCACACACACACACACACACACACACACACACACACACACACACACACACACACACACACACACACACACACACACAGGTGGGTCCTTGCAGAAGTTTGTGTCTCCCTCGGTTGAGCCCAGTTCTGATCCATCCAGGTCAGCTGACTGTCTTATATTAGCGCCTCATTAAAATGCATTAATTGCTTCGCCCCCTGGAGGCTTCTGACGGGGAACTGAAAGTGGAACTGCTATTTTAAAAAAAAATGAAAACCCACAAAGAAGTGGAGCAAAGCCTCCCCACCCAAGTGGTCACCATGACGACAACAGCACAGGCCTCTTAAAGAAGTAGACGTTAATTTTTATTTACTTGTTCTGTACATAAAGGGTCAATACCAGCACAGGTGTTAACCAGGGGGGATATTAACACATGTCGATGGCATAAGAAAAAAAAAATAAAAAGGCACAATTTTTTTGTCGACGACGTGAGTGAGTGAGTGAGTGAGTGAGTAACAGACGGGCGTTTCCTACCGCGGGAGCAGACGGATGACTGGCGCGTATTGCTTCATTAGTAGGTCTGGTTTGAACCATCTGACCAGGAAGGGAAACCAGGAGAGAGGGAGAGAGAGAGAGAGAGAGAGAGAGAGAGAGAGAGAGAGAGCGCAGCATGTGACCCGGGTCCAAGCGTCTCCCGGAACAGGAAGTCATGCACGGAGGGCAAACCAGCAGGCGTTTGTTTCCCTTTTCAACTCGTCACCACACAGCTTCCAGTGGGTGGAGGGGGTCCAGTCAAACAGCTCCAGGTGAGAATAACGCCGCCCAACCCCCCCCAAGAACAGTTCTGCCTGAGCGGCCAATAAAAAAAAAAAGAACTCCGTACTGAGTCTCTGACGGTCCACAACGTTTGATCACATGGCACGACTGGTAGTCAAATAAAGTGGGGAGAAAATAAAGACACAAAGAAGCCGAGTCCTGCAAGACAACCTGGAGCTTTCACAGGAGAGAGAGCGAAAGAGAGAGAGAGAGAGAGTGAGAGAGAGAGAGAGAGGAGAGAGAGAGAGAGAGAGAGAGAGAGAGATAGACAGGAAGGGGGACATGGGGGAGAGAAAGAGAGAAAGGAGGGCGAGAGAGATCAGCTGATCCGACTGAAACAAAGTGAACCTTCGCCATCGTCGCTCAGGAACAGGAAGTCCTTCACCGCCGCAGGTCTGCTGGAGCTTCTGAGCAGAACCGGGTCCAAACACTCACACACACACACACTGAAATGAGGAGGACGCTGCAGAGAGGGCGGGAACAGGAAGTAGGAAGTAGAGGGCGGGGCTGCTGTCCAGAGTTGTAAACAGAAAGCTTGGCGACGATAGGGGGCGCTGGGAGGGCGGGGCAGGGCAGGGGGTGTTAGCGGCTACGTCGCTAACGCAGCATGCCAGCCGAGCGGCGGCATGCTGCGTTCAGGGGCAGCTCAGTCACTCTCGTCCGGGTTCAGGGGGTCGATGATCTTGACATGCGTGAAGGGGAAGAGGCCCCGCCTCCCATTCACCTCACCCTCCCATTGGCCGCTGATGTTCATCCGAGTCACCTTGACGATGTCGCCCACCTGCCAGGACACACAGACAGACAGGTGGGTCACCAAACAGGAAGAGAGACACTCTGAACGACTGACAGAGAACTCAAGTCAGTTGCCGTGTGTGAACACGCAGGCAAGCACACACACACTGATGGAAGCTCATGTGACAGGAAGTCAGTTTGTCTGCTGGACAGACAAGAACATTCTGGACCTTCATCATCCAGTTGCACTCTCTCTGTCACACACATACACACACACACTCTCTCACTCTCTCATATGCGCACGCACACAGACACACACATGGGATTAAGAGGACGAAGCTGATGTGTCAGTGCCAGATGTTATCTAGAGGGATTAGCCACGCCCCCAGGTCGCATTGTTGTGCGTTAGAATCCCGACTGGAGAAGCTGCACAATCACTCCGGAGACACGTGATCAGGTGTCTCCACCAGGACTGCTGTGATGTCATCACCCAGAGGACTTCCTGTCCCGGAGGCGAGCGGATGACGAGTCACAGCAGGTGTCACTTCCACACAGCAGCACAACACTCGCTGCTGCTGCTGCTGCTGCCGCTTCTATTTTTATCCCAGTGGCAGGCCAGCTTCCTGCTCGCTGCTGACACACTGCCGTTGAGAATGCTGCGCTGCCTTTGTGTTGAAAAAAGAAATTTTGACCCGAAAAAAAGTTGTATTATGATCCTACAATTTCTGATTGTTGCTGCTGTTGTTGTTTCTCTGCTGTGAATGTTGTTTGTGTTGCTGTTTGCACTGCGTCTCATTTCATCGTCGGCTGCCATTTCACCGCACGTCCTGGACAGGAATGTGACCAATAAAGTTCTTTCATCTGAAAAATCTTGAATCTCACTGTTGCGTGTAAGTAAAGTGAAGCAGGGAAGAAACCAGAAGCAGAAGGTTGCAGCAGCAGCAGCACAAGTCCAGTTGACCCTCGTGCAGGGCAGCAGGAGGGACAGAGTGAGTGAGTGGCGTCCAGGGTCTGGAGAGCATCAACACAGACCTCAACCTCAGCCATCAGCAGCTCAATAGCTCCATGCAGCAGCAGCAGCAGCAGCAGCCACAGAGACCTGGCTGGGTTTGTATTGGTGCTGCTGGTGAGCTACAGACGGAGCTGGATTTCAACCGCCAACCCTTGAGCAATGGGACGAGCCTCCAGCAGAGCAGCTGCCAGAGGAGCAGCAAGCTGCAGGCTGAGACACGTCTGCAGCCACTGGAGCTGCTGCTGCTGCTGCTGCTGCTGCTGCTCGACTGCAAGCCTTCAGCAGCCAGGGAAGAGCGGACCAAGCAACACCTCCACCAGCCTCACAACCACATCCAACACTGAGGTCGGTGTCACCCGCCACCCCCACCACACCTCATTCAGCACGGTGTCAAGAGCCAATCGCAGGCCAGGACACCAGAACCAAACAGGAAGTGAGCCTTTGAGTGACACATCAGCTGCACCCAAGACAACGACGCAGGGGGTCGTCCTGCAGTCTCTCTCACACACGCACTTAACTGCGTTAAATTAATTTTCAGATCACAATTGTTATGCGCCAATTTCAAAATACCTACCTAGCCTGAAGATACAATTTTAGAAACACACACGCACGCACGCGCGCATGCATTGTTGAAACGCCGCAAGAGAAAAGGTGCTTTCACTTGTGTGTATTAATAATAATCCTATTAATTCTCATTCAAAAGCATTTCCTGTCGGTAGCTTCATGCTAGACAGCCCTGCTGATTTGGAGACGCTCTTGTGTTCCTGCTTCTCTTTGCTCTCTCTCATCTCCCCTGAGGATCAATAAGAAGAAGAAGTGTTCTGGTTCTGAAAGTGGGGCTGACTTTGTGTTTCACTGACATTTGGAAAATACGACAAGGTTTCACACAAAATTGTAACAGCGGACCCTGTTACTGTTAATGTCGTGGTGTCAATCCCCCGCCGCACAACTGTGTGGATGTTACCAGTCTATCTATCGATCTGTCTGGGTTCTTCTTCTCATTACTGTGTAGTTTATTTTATGTATTGTTTTCAGTGCTGCAGCAGTTTACTTCTCCAATTTGGGATCAATAAAGCACATCCATCTGTCTTTCTGTTTTCTATCTATAATACTGCAATTACTGCATAGTTTTGGGTTTTTTTTTTGGTTTTAGTGCTGCAACAGTCAAGTTCCCCAATTTGGGATCAATCAAGTACATCAATCAATAAATCAATCCATCTTCTGTCTGTCTGTCTTTCTGTTTTCTATCTATCTATCCATCTATCTTCTTCCAATTACTGTTAATTTTTTTGTATTGTTTTTAGTGTTGCAACAGTGTGTTTTTTCCTTATTTGGGGTTAACAAAGTCCATCCATCCATCCATCCATCCATCCATCCATCCATCCATCCCATTCAAGCCTCTCACCTCCAGGGCCAGGGCCGTCTTGTCGTAGGCGCAGGGCACTCTCTTCTGGATGGCCTTGGCCATGACGGGGCCGTTCTGCACGGAGGGCAGCGGGCTGATGACGGCGCCGGGCGTCCCGAGCGGCAGCGGCGAGGGCGTCTGCGGCTGGGCGTAGGCGTGCACCAGGGCGTGCGAGGGCTCCGGGATCCCGTAGCTGTTGGAGTTGCGTGAGCCCTGCAGCAGCGGCGGTGGCTGGCTGGCGCCGGTGCCGTGCATCGGCGGCGGCGAGGGTCGCAGCAGCTTCTCCACGTAGGGCACGGGGATCATGCCCACGCGGCCCTCCTTGCTCTTGGCGCTCCACCACTGCTCCTCAGTCTTCTCCAGGATCACCAGGATCTCGCCCTTCTTGAACGGAAGGTCCTCTTCGTCGTTGCCCATGAAGTCGTACAGCGTGCGCACGTACTCCAGATTGTCCTCCGGGCCTCCCATTGGCTGGACGGGGCAGCTGACCGGGGGGAACCTTGGGGGTGGGGCACAGTGAGATGAATGAGGAGATGCCTGCTTGGTCACCACCACCAACACACTGATTGCATTTCCATTACAGTTTTTCACAAAATAAAAGTGATATTTCTAAAAATTTCCACAAAGTACAACTGTGATTTGCAGGTATTTCCATTGAATGATGTGAAGCGCAAGAGCCGTAATTCTCGTAAAATCTCGTCCTGTGAGACTGGTCACGTGACCCCGTCACGCTCCAGCTGACGAGTAAATGCGTTAGTGTTTCCATGACACTTTTGCGATATAGCTCTATATGGATCCGTCTGAAAAAAAAAATTGATGAGAGCATCAAAACCTTTCAGCCATATTTGAAGGGTTTTTCCAAGCTCAGATGTTTCCATTATCATTTTTTAATGGAGACATTTAAGTTTTGCGCAATTCTAGGGGTCATGGAAACGAAGCTACCAACTCAGGGTGATGGGCACTGTGTCCTCATAAGATATATACCATTTCTTAAGCATTTTTTTTTTACATCAGACACAAGACTGTTCCAAGTTATTTTCACATCTTGATGTGTTTGGGCGGTAGCTTCTGTCCTCCTCAGAAGGTGATACCAGCTGATATAGCTGACCTTCTGAAGAGGAGAAGAGCTCCAGTCCAAACATGTCAAGGTATGAAAAAAAAAAAAAAACACGTCAAGATAAGTCTGGTGTCTGTTATAAAAGAAAAATGCAAATAGCCAATATTGCATTTTTTTGTCATGAGCGATTCATTTGCTGCTCATCATAAATGGTGCAAATCTGAGTCTATCAAAGACATAAATCCCTATTTATTCATCTACCTCACTCTTTCTCAATCACACACTAGTGCGGATGGATGATGTTCTGGAAGCAGAAGACCTGACCTGCACAGTCTGGCACCGAGACCCGGCGGCCGACCCAGATTCACGCTCGCCTTACTCTTTACTTCGCGTGCGCGCACACGCGCACACAACGCTAAATCACATCCAGAAGACGTCTAAAAGCGCTTTGTACAATCAGAAGGAAACCAACTGAACTCTTATCGACACATCAACCCGGAAAATTGCCTTTTCCATGTTGCAATAACGGCATTAGCAGCAGCAGCAGCAGTCGGTACCTGGGCGCCGGTTCTATCAGCGTGGTGGTGTCCAGGTAGTGGATCTTGTAGAACTCCAGCAGGGCGGGCAGGTGCTCGAACTCCTGGTCCCCGATCTTGAACCTCTTGCTCGGCAGCGAGTTGATGATATAGTGGGACACCTTGGAGTTCTCCGACACGGACAGCACGTAGTCCCCGGGGCAGGTGGACGAGTCCCGCACCAGGAACGTGCCGTGCCTCTGGCCCTGGAGCCGGTTCTGAGCCTCCTGCCGCGGCACCGGTCCAAAGTACCAGGCGGAGCGGTCGGCCGAGTCGAAGCGGGCGGTAGACATCTCTCTTGCCTCCGATGAAGTTACTCAGACGGGTCCACAGATCCACTCAGCAGACTTGGAGGGCGGGGGGGCAAGGGCTCGGCGGTGCAGGTCCCCGTGCACGACGACGACGACGGGCGGGTCGGGGCAGGCCGCGGCTAGCTGCATCCAGCTACAGCATGTCTCCGGCGGCGGCAGGGATTCGAGCAGGCGGAGGGAAAAATTTTTTTAAAAAAAAGTAACGACAAATCAAAGGAGGCCAGAGGCAACGAGTGACGAGCGGAGCTTCCCCTTTTTTCTGTCTCTCTCGTTACGCCTTCCGAGAAGCTGCTGCTCTTCTAGAAACTCATCTCCTCCGCTCGGTGTCAGTGAACCACAGCGGAAGAAAGAGGCCTCGGCTTCCGCCTCCCTCAAGCCCTCATGTTCGGCCGGACAGCAGCAAGGAGGGAGGGGAGTGGGAGAGGCCCTCAGCGGCTGCCCGGTTGCGTCCGGGAGAGTGACCGGGAGGCACACGACACGGTGACGGGGGAGGTGGGGGCCGCAGGCCGGAGTCGTATCCCCGGGGCTGGCGGCACACTGTGGAGTCGGCGCGGCGGAAAAATGGCGGCCCGCAAAACTCGTCTACTTTGCACACGGCGGACTAGTTTCACAGCGGCGGCCCGTGCTGGCGTTGCGTTCTGGAACCCCCTGACGTGGGTTCGGCTTACCGGGGTTCGGCCGTTTTGCGGTTCGAGCTCGTCCGTCCGTCCGTCGTCGCCCCCTCCTCCTCACCGGGGCCGCCAGAAGTGCGAGAGCGGAAAAATGGCGACGGGAGGGAGGGCTGGTTCCACTGTGTGGCCGCCCGGAGGCGGGAGGGAGCGAGCGGTGGGTGGGCGGGGCAGCTGTCAATCATGTCTCCGGGATGCCGCGTCACGAAAAACCGGCGCCAGCAAGTCGTCACGTACAAACAGGGTTGCCAACCATCCCTTAAAATACAGAAATGTCCCGAATTTGACGATGAGATGGTGTGTCCCGTTTTGAATCGATACGGGACGGGGTTTGTCTTGAACGTAAACTACCGGTCAAAAGTTTGGACACCATGGCATTTAAAAAAAAAAAAAAAATCTTTACAACTTTCTACACTGCATAGATACTGAAGACATGAAATATATGAGCAACATATATGTAATCATGCAGCAAAGAAAAACATGTTCAAAAACTGTAAATATGCTTTTTTTTTATGAAAGGTGGTAATTTTGAGAATTTAAATATAAAGAATTTAAATACTAAACATGTACTGGTTGCGTAGAGTAGGCTATGAATCAGGATCACTCGTTCTTTTCAGATATATTTATTTAATTCTTTTATAAAATCCATCCATCTTGCACTTTACTGATTGTTGTGTAAAAATATGTGCAATTATAAGATTTCAATACAATTTAATCATTCATCTTATTTCAAATGTCTACTGGGAACAAAGCAGTTCAAACTGTGTGAACCATATACTTTATTGAAACCCTATTTTAAGATATGATTTACGACTACTGGCCAGCCACTGGCCTGTGATGGTCATGGTCCAGAGCACTGCAGGAGGCCTCCTTTATTTTTCTGAATGAACACAAGATTCACCAACCGAGTTGTCATGTCTTTTATGTTTTGTTTCGTGTTGGATTTATGGTTATTTTCTCCCACTGAAGCTCGTCTCTGCTCTCAGGTTGAGGAAACTATTTTAAGCTCGTCCAGTGAAGCGATGCACAGAGGAACTAGACCAGGCATGGGCAAACTATGGCCTGGGGGCCATATGCGGCCCGTTAGGCTTTTTAATCCGGCCCGCTGAACTTGAAATTATATTGATAGTAAGTAAGTCAGAAAATAGCTGTATTTCATCCATTTTTTCAGTGTTTTCAATTAAGGGCTAAATACCGTGGGGCTTCAAAGACGCTGATTTTGTTGTAAATTTATAAGAAAATGACTGTCTTTGCAAAAAACGTGCGTTCACTCCTCCACTGACCTGCAGCCAAGCAGGTGTGTGTGTGTGTGTGTGTGTGAGTGAGAGAGAGAGAGAGAGAGAGAGAGAGAGTGATGTTGTGTCAGCAGCAACTCATGATTTCTGCTCGTCAGTTGTGTCTGTCTGAGCTCCACCAGTGAAGTTCTATAATTTGACACGCGCACACACACACACACACACACACACACACACACACACACACACACACACACACAAACATGCACTGCAGAGGTAGAACACAGCTTTGATATGACAAAGGATTTGATGTAGAGACACACAGCCCTAAAAAGCACTGAGAAAGCTTGATGAGCTCTTTGAAAGCAGGTGAAATGCTAACATTTCTAACTCTTACTAACGGCACAGACGGGGGTGGGGTGGGGGGTGTGTCTCTCTGTCCATTTCTTGTAATCCTCCCACTTCCTCCTGGTTGAGTTTCACCCTTAGAAGTGTGACATCGACACAGCGCCCAACACAAAACACCAGCGGAGGGGAGGTGGTGGCGTTGCATTCAAATGCAAGACACAAACAAGGGGATCCGCAGCAAGAGAAACAAAAACTATGCGCGTGCACATACACACACACACACTATGTTAAACAAAGAGTGAACTGGACTTGTGTGTGTGTGTGTGTGTGTGTGTGTGTGTGTGTGTGTGTGTGTGTGTGTGTGTAGGAGAAGAAGTGCTGTTGCAGGTGCTGCTGTGGAGGCTGCAGCTGCGCCTGCTGAATGTTAACAACACTGGAGGTGCAGCTGAGAGCCAAGACCCCAGTCGTTACAGAGACACCGTCCAGCACAGACAGACAGACAGACAGACACACACACACACACACACACACACACAAATTGGGGGACAGTCAATTCCGAATCAAACAGAAACAGCAATTGTGAATTCTGCATTCTTATAGGCTACTATATTTCCTTAAGTATTGTTACTAAAACAAAAAAACAAAGTCTTTGCAGTCACACTGCCCCCTAGTGCAAAGGAGGTTATCTACTATTCACCACATAAGCAAACTTTTCAAAGAGAATAAAGTGTCGAAAAAAACATGAAGATCGGCAGGGTCGCATCAAAGACACACACCAGAGAAGTAATGTCAGCCAACACAAAGTTATTTGGAAAATAGTTGTTGACCCTTTAACTCTGATCTGCCTGAACAGTTTGTTTCATGTGTGTGTGTGTGTGTGTGTGTGTCCACGCTGCTATTGTTTTTCACAAATCAACCACAGGGATGTACTACAGGTAGTCCCATTGTTTAGACACCGCCCCTTTTGCCCCTTGAGGACTGCCGTGGCCCTGCGCCATCAAAGCAGGGCTCACTTGCAGCGCCCCCTGTGGACAGCACAGCTTCTTCTCTGCCTCTGGACCTCGGTGGAGCTGAGGGTCTGGCTGAGGGCCGGCAGGAACGGAGCCGGGCGGCCTGGTCCAGACCTGGAGGTGGACACAGCAGAAGGTCAGGAGATCCTGAGGAGTTGTGGGTGGGGGAGGAGTTGCTGACCGGTGAACTTACAATCTCTCTGAAAATGTTTTTTGAAGAACCTTCACTGGAGGCTTCCTGGTTCTGGACGGTTTGCTGCAGAGAACAGGAGGGGGAGGAGCAGTTAAAGATCCAGTGTGTAAAAAAATTCACTGTTTTTTTTTTGTATTGGTAAAAGCTTAACATGCTGCCCATAACAGTGAATGTCCTTCTCAAAACAAAAAATAAATAAATAATGATAATAATGATAATAAAAATTATAAAGGTGGACGTGTGATCATCCTTCTCCTCACCAGGGGTCAGCATGGAGGTGGTGGTTCTGTGTCCTCCTGCTGAGCCTGGCATCCGTCAGCAGCATCTTCACACGCACCATCTGCAGGACACCAAGGAACCATGAAGGACACCAGCAGGGTCAGAGTGCCCCCCCTGGTGGTGGTGGTTGGTGGTGGTGTTCGGAACTCACTTCCTCCGACTGCAGACTGAGGGCGCTGTAGAGCCGCTCGATGATGACCTCGCACTCCTCCAGGGTGGGAGGGCGTGGTTGCTGGGAGGGGCTGCCGTGGACGCGGAGGGGCTTCAGCGCGGTGACCAGCGCCCTCTTCTGGCCGGCTTCTCGCTCCTCCTGCCAGGCACCTTCCACCCTGAAGCTCCGCCCACTCACGGAGGAAAACAAAGCACGAGGGTGAGAACGTCCGGCGCCACCGCGACAGCAGAAACACTGACTGTTGGCTACAGAGATGTTTCCTGCCACTAGAGGTCACCTCTGTGCTGCCTCCTGCGACACCACTCCGTCCTGTAGCGCCTCCTTCTGGGAGACTCCTCCTGCATGCGTCCCCCTGTCCTGAGCAGGATGTTTGGTGCTGTTCTCACTGCCTCCTGGTGGTGAGACCATCAAACAGCAGCATCCCATTGGGGTGAAAAGAATCATTGTTTGCTGTCAGCAAATTCCAACCTTGTTGGGGTCGTTGAAATGTGCCTTTATGCACCAGGTGTGCTGACAGACGGACTGCTTGCTTGGTGGGTGGGGAAGTTTGGGGGCGGGTGGAGGCCTTACCTGTGGGCCACATTCAAACACTGGGACGCAGCCTCACCTGTTGGCCACCTCCTAGGTTCCATGATCAGTTTGTAGTGCAGCTCTGAAAGGAACAGACACAGTGTGAACCCGTGATGGGTCATTGGGGAACGAATCAGTTCTAAGAGGCTCTCTGAAGTGAACACAGAGAGCCGGCTCCTGATTGGGAGACATTTTTTGTTCTTGTTTTTTTGTTTTCTTCAGAAGCCGAAAGGGGAAAACGGGTCGATCCTCATCAAGTCACGGAGTTGTCGGCGATTTAGAATGTATTTTAGTGGAGATTTTGTGTGACAAATTGCTTTTATCTTGTGACGTTTCGTCGATGTGTTCTTTCACTCGTACATAGTTGTATTGGGGTGGCTGTTTGTTTGGTTGTTTTATATTTATGTCTACAGCACTGCGGTCCACGTTGAGCGTGACTCCTTTTAGTGAGCCGAGCCAAAAGAACTGGTTCTCAGAAAAGAGCCAGAATTCCCATCATCACTTGTTTGAACCCAGCAGCTCCCAATGGCTCCCAGTGCACCAGTCCAGACACGTTCTCGCCACGTGACACTCGGCATCCAGTTACCTGCAGGTAGAATCTGACACCACAGCACCTCCAGGTGGCAGAATTCTCCAGTTTCTCCTCTTTGTTTTTTTGTTTTTTTAAAATTTAACCTTAGGAGCCATTTTGTACTGATTTCATTTATTTATTTTCTTATTTCCCTTTAAGTCAAGTCATCACGTTCATGACCCCTGCTGGCAGTTTTTGGTATCACATAGAAGGTTCTAACACACCTGTGCAAACTGCAAACTTGATGGCAGACAAAGGCCAGATTGGATTTTGTTGAAGCAGTGGATATTGGAAATGAAGACACCAGTAGGCAAATGGTTTTCAATTTGTTTTGTTTTTTAGTTCCTTTTTGAATAGGTTTAAACCATTCTATCATCTGTTGTATTCTGTTTTGCCATTTTGTGCCTTTTTTTGGAAATGGTGGACATACAAATAATAATACCTTTTTTCTCTCGACGTCTTGACTCTTAAGTTTGTTTTTTACTTTTTCTACAAATGGACTTATTGAAAACACTTTGGCGTCCGAAGTGAATGCCTCAAAAGAAGGCATTACATTAACTGTTGCTTCCTCAATAATAATAGTAATAATCATTAGATCTAGCTGGATGATGCACATTATATATATACACTACCAGTCAGAATTTTGGACATGCCTGTTTCTTCTTTATCTTTACTACTTTCTACACTGTAGATAAACACTCAAGGCATGAAATATATGACCAAGATGTGTTGATTAATGTGGCAAAAGAAAAAAAAAGTTAAATACCTAAATATGTTATGTTATATATATTTTACATGAAGGGTGGCTATTCTAAATCATCTAAAATATAAAACCTGTTTGAGTCATCACGTTGTTTTTCTTTTAAATACATATTCCATGTGTGTTCAGTCAAAGTATTGATGCCTTGAATGACAATCTACAATGTCAATAGTCATGAAAATGAAAGACAAACCATTAAATCAGCAGCATGTGGCCAAACTTTTGACTGGTAGTGTATATTTGTTTTCTATTTATTTATTTTTTTTCAAACTTTATTCCTTCCCACCGACGTGACGTCACCTTTATTCTCCCGCCGCAGGTGGTCGATCTCGGCGTGCAGCCGCTGCAGGGTGTCTCTGTGCTGCTGCTGCACAAATTCCAGGCTCCTCTGCAGGGAGGCCAGCCGCTGCTCCTGCCCCTCGGCGCGGCCCGGCTCGGCTCGGCTGGGCTCGGTCCGGCTCGGCCCCGCCCGGCTCGGCTGCACCGCCGGAATCGGCGGAGAGCGCGGCCTCCCGAGGCTGCTGAGCCGCGTCCAGTGCGGCAGGTGGCGCACGGGAGGGAGGCTGGTACCGCCGGTCCGTCCGGCTAGCATTGGCAACGTCACGTGACCCACCGGTGGACCGGAAGTTGGGACACACACGCACACACACACACACCTGTAAGCCTACCTGTGTGTGTGTGTGTTAGCGCAGCGAGCTAACTGCTTCTGAGTCTGCTTCTGTTTGCGGACGTTAGCATGTTAGCCTCAGTGCTAAGCGCAGGTTCCGTCGACAGGTTGTTGCCGTTCAGCGCTTCCTCCTCCCTCCTGCTTCCGCTGCGACGTTGCCACGGCAACCCAATGTTTACCCCCAACCCTCAAGCCCCGCCCCCAACCCATTACAATAATAAATAATGCGGAAGAATAAACAAGAGAACACAAAGGGAGTGTGTTTCCTGTCACTTTATTCAAGCTGCACATCGCGCGCACGCACGCACACACACGCGCACGCACGCACTCACACACCTCCGTGTATTTGGAGTCGCAGTTGAGTTTCATCTTACAGCAATAAATTAAGAAAACAATGTGGAGGCAAGTCGCAGACGACAAAACAAGAAGAAAAACTCGGGACTGAGATGAGCAGAGACGTTATGTGTGCGTGTGCGTGTGCGTGTGCGACTCCCGGGTTTGAAAGTGTCAGTCAGCAGCAGTGTGCAAGAGGCTGTCAGGAATGTACGGCGACACGTCATCGACACCAGGAGAGAGAGGGGAGGGTGGAGGGGGAGGGGTAAAGACCTCCAGGCACGCTCAAAAACACACACACACACACACACACACACACACACACACAGACAGACAGACACACACACTTGGTAAATCCTACTGTCTGTAAATGCACCCCATTATTGTCAAACGTGGAAGTTTGACAAGAGGGCAAGAGGGGGCGGGGCTAAAACAATCTACGAGAAAATAAATACTGTGCATATTTCTGCTGCACAAACGAAACAACAAACATCAAACAATGGTCGTCCTAAAGGTGGCGCTGAAACGTCAAACGGCGAAAAAGTGAAATAAAAAGCTGGAATTCGGAAGGCGACGAGGAGAAAAGTTCTCCAGGGCCGAGCGGAGGACCAACACTCAGCTGGGTTCACTTGGCAGCAGCTCCTCCTGCTGACTCGCTGAATCACTGACTCACTGACTGAGTCATCTTCAGTCCATCAACTTCTTGGCAAATTGCAAAAACATAAAACAACAAAAAAAACAAACTGAGGCGCTCGGCGGTGGGATGCTCCTCAAGCCTGGAGTGGAGGTTGACCTCGTGACCTCTGGGGTTCAGGGGTCAGGTGGGCGTCGACCTCCATCAGGTGCAGGAGGTGAGCGGTGAGGCGAGTCAGACGCACAGCCCCGACTGGATGGCGGTGAGGCGGCGCTCGATGCACTCCTTGCCTGCAAGACAGAGCGAAGACCAAGTGGGTCGTTGACATGCAGTTCCTGCTCCCGCCACAACGGGCAGTGGCGCCTTGTCTCTCTGCTCGACGGTGGTCGAAGACCCCGTTGCTGCTGTTGTCTTGAGCTGACTTGACTAAGCCGTGTTTCCAGGTGAGTCGAGAGTGAGTCGGAGTTTTCAAAGGTACAGTGTGTAAACTACTGCTACCCAGTGGTCAGATTGTAGATCGCAACACTCATTCGCTCACCCGTCTCTCCTGAGCTTGCCAGCAAACTACGAGCTTTCAACAACAACTAACAACTAACAAGCTAAAGCTAAGCTAATCGCTATCGAACCAACATCTGTGTTTTTGAGTGGCCCTCACATTTGCCCACGCTGATGATGTCGTCCTCTTCGGTCAACAGTTGCGTCAGGCCCTCCATCAGCAGCAAAGCCTTGTGGTAGCGCTGCGTCGACGCCTCCCCCTGGTGGAACATCTCATCCAGCGCGGCCGCCTGCACCTGAGGACACAGCAGCAGCAGCAGGATGTCAGAACACTCATCATAAACAAACAAATGCACACAAACAAAAGCAAAAGCAAAGCAAAAATTCTCATAAATCGCGATGAGATTACAGTTTATGTGCTTCAGGCTATTTACTGGAAACACCTGCAAATCGAAATTTGAAATTTGGAATATCGCTATTTCTTTGCGAAAAACTGTCATGGAAATGCAGCCACTGTTACCATCTGCACGGTGTGGCTGAAGAGCAGGCGCTCGGCCGTGACGCGGCCGATCTGGTCCATGAGTCGGTGCTTCCTGGAGAAGAAGCGCTGCAGGCGGCCGCTGAGCGAGCGGCACGACGCCACGCTGGACTTGTACAGCTCGTTGAGCCGCTTCACCACTAGGGGAGACAGTGGGAGACGGGTGATGAGAGGGCTGCTGAGAGGTCAGACTGGACGGGGCGGGAGGAGCGGCGAGAGAACCTTGTTTGACGGTGGAGGAGGGGTAGAGCGCCCCCTGCTGGACCCGCTGCATGGCCGTCTGCAGTGCCGTCGACAGGAGCTCAGCGCTCTTTAGGTAGAGGACCAGCTGCTCGGCGTGGCTGAGACACACACACACACACACACACACACACACACACAGCAGGTGAGCAGCTGTAGCCACCAGGGGGAGCCCTTGGTGAGGTCACACGGTGCAGCTCTCACCTCCACTCTCGGCTCAGCGAGCTGATTTGATCGGCCACCTGGCTGCCGGGGGGCGGAGTCTCAGCGCCGGGGGGTGGAGTTTCAGCGCCGGGCCGCCCCCCCCGGGCTCCCGCCACCTCCATCAGGCAGCGGGCGAAGTCCAGCGTGAAGCGCAGGCTCTGCACCGTGTCCGTGTGCTCCTGCTGCTCTCGGCCAGGGGGGGGCGCACGTTAGCTCCGGTCACCACCACCAACCCCGGTCGGCCACCCGCCCCCTCTCGCCCTCCCTCACCTCCATCAGCGTCTCCTCCGGCAGCTCGGGGGCCTCGAAGGTCACGGCGACGGCAGAGGCGAAGCCGTAGCGGGGGCTGGGCGGGGCCTCGGAGCCCAGGGAGCCGGCGGGACTCAGCGACATGAAGGAACCTCCTGCGGGGTCAAAGGTCACCACCATCAGCTGGCGGCTTCTGCACTCAGCGGCCGACAGGTGCTGCTGCCTGGACCTGATTGATACCTGAGTGCTTCCTCTGCCGGCCACCGGGGGGCGGAGTGACGCCGCCAGGGGGGGAGCCCACTGTGAAGACCACCTCAGAGCCTCCGGAGGGCACTAGAGCACAGCAGGAGACGAGGGTGAGTGGAGGAGGAGGAGGAGGAGAACGAAGAGGAGAAGGAGGAAAAGGTGGAAGAGGAGGAGTAGAAGGAGGAAGAAGAGGAGTACAGGAGGAAGAGGATGAGGAAGAGGAGGAGAAAATAGAGGAAGAGAAGGATGAGGAGGCGGAGGAGAAGGAGAAAGAAAAGTAGGAGGAGGGGGAGCAGACAGGGGCTGAAGTCAGCTGACCAACCTGCGGGGTCAAAGGTCAGGTTCTCAGCGCTGCCTCGGTCGGGGCCAAACGCCGCCCTCAGCAGGACGTCAGACAGGCGGCCGGCGCTCAGCGACCTGCACACAGGAAGCAGAGAGGTGATGGTGGGCTCGCCACACACACACACACACACACACACCCTGCTGGCTGGAGGGCATCACTGCAGGTCCCCCACCACTAACCTGCCGAAGCCCTTGGCGCCCGTCTCTCTGCACCCACAGGGGGCGCCGACGAGGCCCTGCTGGGTCAGCAGGTCCAGCAGGTTTGGGGAGCTGGGGGGCCGGGGGAACTCAAAGGGGGGGACGGCCTGGGGGGCAGGGGTCAAAGGTCAGAGATTGCATGGACGGGACACACGTACGTGCACACACACACACACACACACACACACACACACACACACAGCCCCCTCCCTCCCCCCTCTCTTCCCTCTCTCACCCTGGAGGGGGAGCCCAGGATGGTGGGCAGGGGGCTCCGCTGCATCAGCTCGCTGAGTCGGGGTGAGGAGTGAAGGGGGCGGAGTCCCAGGAGGCCGCTGGGCGGCGGCATCGGGTCCGAGTGCTGCTTCTTCACCTTCTGTCTGCCGCCGCCGCCGGCACACTCCAGCAGGCAGGGGGCGCTGTGGAGCCGAGCGCCCAGCCCTGTTGCTGCTGCTGCTGCTGCTGGTGCTGGAGGGGAGAGCGGAGCCTGTCTGGCGCCCCCTAGTGACAGCCTGCGGAAGCCCAGCGTAGGAGGAGGAGGAGTGGGGTGAGGGGGGGTTGACAGCCCACTGTGGGCAGAGAAGTCCCTGAGAGAGAGAGAGAGAGAGAGCCATGAGAGTGTGTGTGTGTGTGTGTGCGAGTGTGTGTGAGTGTGCGTGTGTGTGAGTCAGCTGACCGTGGCCACGCCTCCCGTCTGGCCACCTGCAGGTTCTGCTCCAGGCGCCGGTAGTTGTGGAGCTGCGTGGGGACAGGGATGGCCGGAGGCTGGTGGCGTGACAGGAAGTCCGTCCCCCTGCGGGAGCACCAGGTCACATGACACTGTGTAGTGTGTGTGTGTGTGTGTGTGTGAGAGAGACAGACTGCGCTAACACTGGAGTCAACACGCTGCAGGTTGGAGGGACTAGTTTCTCAGCCAAGGGGTACGTTGAGAAAGTAGTCCCTCCAACCCATGGCGCTCAGACCCGGTCGGCGTAGGGATACGCCAAGAAAGTAGTCCCTCCATCCTGCAGACTCGATCCATACACCACAAGCGTTACCTGATCAGAGCAGGTGAGCCGCTGCAGGACGATGGCGAGCAGGGTGGCGGCGTCTTGCTCTGGCTGCAGCCGCCGCCAGCAGAGGTCAGCAGAGAGCTGAAGCCAGAGTGAGAGAGAGGAAGAAGAAGCAGAAGTGAGCAGCGCCGAGTTGTCTCTCCTGAACTAAGGTGATGATGCGGTGACTCACCTGCTGCCCATCAAGCTGTCTGGTAGCACCTTGCTCTCACTCGTCAGTTCCCCTGCTGGACAAAATGCGGAAAGACACTGAGTGGACGACGGTGACACAGGTGCGATGGGATTGGACGAGACGGCCGCTGCCTCACCGACAAAGTTGGCGGGGACGATGACAAAGTCGTCGGCATCGCAGGACGACGAAGTCTTGCTGCTGCCGCCTCCGCCGCCTGCAGTGGCGCCCTCTGGAGTCGGGGAGGACAGAGTCTTGAGGCGCAGCTGCTGGCCCTCGGCCAGTGACTGCTGCAGGACAGACAGACAGGGAGATAAACGGTCAGTCAGACAGACAGACAGAAACAGACAAACAGTCAGATAGTCAGTCAGTCAGACAGACAGATAGACAGAGGCACTGACCGGTGGTGAGGCCAGGTGGGAGGTGGAGGAGCTGCTGCAGGAGCTGGCAGAGGCGGAGCTTGGCAGGCAGGTCATGGAGACGGCAGGAGTGGCTGGAGGGAAGAGGTCAGAGGTCACCACTGGATACCAGACTGCCAATACACTTCTTCTTCACACACAGACACACACTGCACTCACTCTTCTTCATGGACGCACTGGCCTCCAGGAAGGGGTGGCTGAAGAACTCGTCTGTGAGGAGCAGAGCAGAAGACAGCTTGAGATGAGCGGAACCTCGGAGCAGCGGCTGGACTGCGGCTGCTGCGCCGCTGCTGTGCCCACTGACCAAAGTCCATGCGCTCCTTGTGGTTGCGCTGCAGCAGGCCGAGCAGCAGCTGCCTCAGGTGGGCCGACGTCTCCCTGGGGATGCTGAGGAGAAGAGTGCAGCGTCACTGTCTGTCACCAGCAGGCGCACTTCTCCCGCTCAGACAGCTCACAACACTCACACACACACTCACTCACTCACTGCTAAAACAACACTTTTAAACTGTCGAAGATGACACCACCTCCAAACTGTTGGGGAGTGAGCTGAGAACCACTTCCTGGTTCCACTAAACTGCTGGTCAGTCACATAGTCGGTGCCCACTAAACCTGGACTGGGAACCACTTCCTGGTTGCTCTAAACTGCAGGTCACATGGTCAGTGCACCACTTCCTGGTTGCTCGCAGCTCCTTACTTGGGGGTGAGAGTCTTGTTCTTCTCGTAGAAGAGCCGCAGGTCCTGGGGGCTGCTCGCCTGCAGACACAGCGGTGACAGTAGCAGAGGTGAGACAGACAGAGAGAGAGAGAGAAAGAGCAGCGGTGGCGGCGCCTCCTAGTGGCTGACTGCTAAGTGTGCTAACAGCTAGCTTGTTCACCTGGAACGGAGCCTTGCCACTCAGACACTGAAAGACGATGGTGCCGATGCTCCACAGGTCGGCCTTGGCGTCGTAGTTCTGCGACATGATGACCTCCGGGGCCTGGGGAGGTCAGAGGTCAGCGGTCAGTGATGTCATCATTGGGCGAGTGGGCGGAAACACAGCCGGCGCTTACCATGTACATGGGGGATCCGCAGAGCGTCGCCGCCATCATGTTGTTCTGCAGGTGTCGCGCAAAGCCAAAGTCGGCTGGCGAGAAGAAAAAAAACAACCATCAAGAGGACGGCCAGCAGGGGGCGCACTGCCTTCAGACAGTCTAGAACAGGGTGGGCAACCTTTTTGACTGGTGGGGCCACAATGGGTTCTAAAATGTGACAGAGGTGCTGGAGCAGCAGCAGATGGATGGAGGGTTTTGGTGAGCCGCCTCATAAGAGGAAAAAATATATCATGGGATGTGCAGAAAACATGTGCTCTTAAAACACTGAAAAAGTGTTGAAATACAGCCATTTAATTACTTACATACTATTATTGCAATTTCTTAAAGTTCTCCGGGCTGGATTAAAAAGCTTTAATGGGCAAACTACGGCCGGGGGCCATACGTGGCCCATTGAACTTGAAGAAATTATATTAATCATAAGTCCTAAAAATTCACTGTATAAATAAATTTTTTCAGTGTTTCCAAAACATTCCATCCATCTGCTGCTGCTCTGGCGCCCCCTCTGTCAAATTTTAGAACCCACTGTGGCCCCACCAGTCAGAAAAGTTTGCCCACCTCTGCTCTTAGACGGCGCCACCTACCAATCTTGACGCAGGTGTTGTTAAAGTGGGACTTGCGGCCCGGCGGGTGCGACAGCAGGATGTTCTGGGGCTTCAGGTCGCGGTGGATGATCCCCTTGGCCTGCAGGACCCGCATGGCGCCGGCGATCTGCTGCAGGAACACCCGGATGGTGTCCTCGCTCAGCGTGCCCTTGGCTGCAGCGGTCAGGTTTGCCGAGGGCGAAGCGTGAGTGCAGGAGGAATGAAAAAATAAAAAAAATTCAGACTCTTCGGGAAGATAATTACTGTTTGAAACTAAATTATTAATACTAAGTACAAGGATCACAAGATTAAACTAGCACTAAATGCTCAATTCAATATTAAAATATTCATTGAAAGAATTATTCAAATTTTATTCTCTCTCAGCCCCAGCTGCCGACACTCACACTGCAGGTAGTCTGCGAGGTCGCCACCATTGCAGTACTGAGGGAGACAGAGAGAGGGAGACAGATCACCCAGGAGCTAAAGAAATCCATTAGCACAGTCAGTTTATGTTGTTATGTTTTACAATTAAAATGGTTTATTTTTAGAAGATTGTTATCCACTGACATCACTGAGAGAAATTTCTTGTACAGTGTGTGTGAAATTGCAGTCGAGGGAACTGAGCCAGTCGTCGCTCGTGAACGCAGCACGACGTCCAACCTACCTCCATCACCAAGAACACCGAGCTGGCCGTCTCCTGGGGAGAGAGACCAGAACAGGTCAAAGGTCAGCAAACAAAGAGAGAGATAGATAGAGAGGGAGAGGAGGTACTAGAGGGTGCAGACTATAAACTGGAGCAATGGGTCAGTCTAACCCTAATTTCAGCCTTATCGCTAACCATAATGCCATGCAAGTCTATGGGGTCAAAAGTCCAACTTTGTCCTAGAGACATGGGACCACTTGCAGGTTCATCGGGATCCCTCCAGACACAGCCACGTCAAATTTGGGGCTTCTAGCCCATGAGGAACCCCGAAACCCTAACCCTAATTTCAGCCTTCAGCGTAACCCGAACCCTAATTCCAGCAGTAACCCTAACCCTAACCCTAATTCCAGCCTTATTGCTAAACCCTAATGCCATGCAAGTCTATGGGGTCAAAAGTCAACTTTGTCCTAGAGACATGGGACCACTTGCAGGTTCATTGGGATCCCTCCAGACATAGCCACGTCAAATTTGGGGCTTCTAGCCCATGAGGAACCCAGAAAACCCTAACCCTAATTCCAGCAGTAACCCTAACCCTAATTCCAACCTTATCACTTCTAACACCAGAATCAGCAGCTGCTTCTCCTCCAGACAGCCTCGACCGATCACCGATGTCAACCAACAGACAGACTCTGGCCCTGATTGGACAGGGGCCGGCAGGAGATGCCGTCTTATCTCCGGCCGCAGCCGCCAGACTACATGGTCTCTCTATCGCCACCGCAGTCAATCAGACGGCAGCCTGGCGGGAGGGGGCGGGGTGGGTGCTGCTGAGTCGGAGTGACCTCGTTTAAAGGGGCAAATGGCGGCGATGATGTCACCTACCTGAAAATCCAGCAGCGCCACAATGTTGTCATGTTTCAGCTCCTGTATGGGAGACACAACCGTCGTCGTCAACAACAGAGAGCTGACCTTTGACCTCAGACTCCTGCTAGGGGAGCCACGCCCACCTTCAGTATTTTGATCTCCTTCCCCAGCAACGTCTGGGACTTGGCCAGGTTCTTCTTGTTGATGCACTTTACGGCCACCTCCCAGTCATGTTTCTGCGCACACACACACACACACACACACACACACACACACTTATATAAAGCAGGAACATGTCATTTCTCTGCATGAAAATCAATTTTAAAATGCAGCAATGTGCCAGGTGGACAGCTGTTGTTACAGCGCCCCCTGCTGACTGGACTCGGTACAGGCAATGTAAACTGGGTAACGCCACTTCTGGGTTTGCTGTGTCATCGTTGCAGCCTAGGAGTGAACAAGGACAGTGTCAACATTAAAGGGACACTTCTCCTCTAGCGCCCCCAGCTGGAGCTCCTGAGGACTGCAGGGACGTAAACCCAGAATCTTGTTGTCTGATGTCGGTCAATCAGACTGCGACCTAGAAACACACAGCTGTCAGAATGTTGTTGTGAACATTGGCTGACCATTTCCGGTCAGCTGAAGCGACGCCCCCTGCAGGCAGTGCAGTGCTCCTGCTGTGTGTGTGTGTGTGGAGGGGGCGGACTCAGGAGCAGCAGCAACAGCAGCTACAGTTTAATGGTGTGTCAGCAGTTTATTTTGGGTCGCATCCCGTCGGGCCTCTTAAGGTGGCGCCACGACAACAAACCAACAGCTGATTCACCGGAAATGACCGACAAGGCTCCAGACGGGACGGGCCGGACAGGCCGCTCACCTCTCGGTGTCGGCCTTTGAAGACCACGGCGAAGGCTCCGTGGCCGACCAGGTCCTTGCGGCTGAACTCGAACCGTCCCACCGTCTCCATGTCGCCGCGGCCAGCCGGCGGGACTCTAGTGCAGGGCGGTGGGGCTCGGCGCTGCTCCGCTCGGCCGGCTGGAGCTGGAGCTGGAGCGGCAGGGGTGTCCGGGGTCTCCTCCACCGACCACGGGCTGCCTTCCTGACAAGCTGCCGCCCTCCTGGCTCATGTTCACGCGGCTCTACCTGCGGTTCGCGGTGCTTCCCATGGCCGTCTCGCCACCTCCTACTGCTCCTGCTGCTGCTAACTCGGCCGCTCTACCTTAAGCTGCAGCTCGCTGCGTTTTGTTTATGTCCAGGACGTCGCTTTTGGGCCCTTCGAGGCTTCGCGCAGTCCAGCGGGCCGAGTTCGGAGGACTTCGGCCGACTTCGGCTCCCTCCTCCGGTGGCTACGAGCCCCTCAAACGGCGACGACACTCGCCGGAAGTTTTGATATTTTCGCAGCGGCGGCGCAGAAAGTGGCACCGATCGACAGTCGCCGTACAGCCAGTCCTGTTGTCTGCAGCACAGCGCATGCGTAGAGCTTGTGCAGCTGTAAAATGTGACGTCAGAGAGGTGGCCGGCTCGAACTCGGCCATACACGATGGATTTCTTCAGATTATTTTTTTTAACCTTAAAAGTCGCAAGTTGTCTAACAGCCTCAGACTGTCCACCAGAAAACGTCACTTCCGCAGCAGGTCCTCGACTTCAAAGCCCTCAAAATTCTATTTGGCGTTCCGGTCTGAGACCGGAAGTAAGTCTTCCATGCCCCGCCCCCTTTTAAGTGGAATCGCCGTCGGAGAAGTGTGTGTGTGTGTGTGTAGTAGGGGGGGTGACGTCGAAAGTCTTTGGAGATTTAAAAGCGATTAAAGGCCAAATTTCACATCCGTAAAAAACAATTAGCAGACTCCAAACCCTGGAGACTTTTACACAAGAACTACATAAATACACAATAAAACACAGAGGTACTCGACAAATATTAAAAGCTTTGAAAATTGACTTTTTTTTTTTTTTTTTTTTTTTAAGGGATTCATGACAGACACCTGCAGTCCAGCAGGGGGCAGCAAAGGTCTGCCGGTAAACACAGCGCCGTCATCAGCTTTAACTGGCTGCAGTCCCCGGAGTCTGTGTGAGTCAGGTGTAAGTGGGGGACAGTTGGGGTCAGTCGGGGTCAGGGGTCCCAAGCTCTTGACCTTCTCCTTCTCCCTGAGTCTTCCTGGTTTTCGCAGGCTTCTCCCAAAATCCAAAAACACCCAGTGACACCCAGTGATGCCTTCAGGTGCTCCGTCAGGTGTCAAAGGAAGACCGCAGCATCTGGTCGTCTGTAATCAATCTTTGGATGACCTGGTCCTATATAGAGTCAGACTAAAAGAGCAGGATAAACCAGCTCCTTGGTTTAACGAAAACAATCTTCACGAAGACTAGAGAGAAGTTGACCACAGCGTTCTCCTTGGCATTAGAGACCAAGCCTTAAATTGGTTTAGATCTTGTTTTTCTGACCACTTTCAATTTTTTTTATGTCCACAATCACTCGTCAGAAGGGGGCTAGGGGGCTAGGTGGTCCTTCTCACCCTAATTGCTCAAGCAGATGAGCGCCCTCTGGAGTCTGGATCTGCTCTAGGTTTCTTCCCCCAGGGGAGTTTTTCCTTGCCACTGCCGCACCTTGCTTGCTCTGGGTGCCCAGTTGGTTTTTTTCCTCTGATTGTACAAAATGCATTGAGACATGTTTGGTTGTCAATTAAGTGCTGTACAAATAGAAGTTGATTGACTGATCCAAACTGGGATCACCATCATGGACTCCATGATGTCCTTGCCCCCTCTGAACATCACCCAATCACAAACTGATCTTTATTTTTGTTTTTTTCTTTTAGAACACTTGACCTGAAAAAACAAACACAACCAAACAAACATTAATATTAACGGAATATTTGATACCAATGCTTCTGACTGGGCCGAGCTGCCGATATTCATGTGCTGTACTGCAGCCAGCCACCGGGGGGCAGAGAGATGTTTTCTTTTTGTTTACCACTGAGATAATAAAGAAGCTGTGAGTGGTTGAGTTTGTTTTTTTCCCTGAGTGATGGATTTCTGTGGCTGAAGGTCACTGATTGGTTAGAATGGGATGAGCAGTGTGTGTGTGTCTGAGTGAGTGCGTGTGCGAGCTTGTGAGTGTATGAGTGTCTGTCTGTGTGTATGTGTGTGAGTGTGTGAATGTGTGTGTGTGTGTGTGTGCGATCCCAGTGCAGGATAATTAAAGAGACGTTGAGAGAAACTCGATAGTCGGGCTGCAGCTGCGTCTCCTGGGACTCTTTGCTATTCATGGAGACAAGATAAAGCTTTTTGTGCTTCGTCTCTCCGGAGCAGTAGCGGCGGCAGTCACATGACCAAGGGAGGCGCCGCCCATCCATCGGCGAGAGTCTGCAGGTGATTGTTGACCGACACCCCGTCTTCTTTATCCTCCATCACCGGCTGGGAGGCTTCATTCAGGGCCAGTCAGTGACATCACAAAGGGCACCGTACCTCTCCCAGGTGTTGGCTCCGCCCTTCCCACCAGACGGAGTTCACGAGGCTCACGAATGGCGCCGGTCCCAGCAGGAGGCTGCAAACGGAGGGCTAAATAACGTGCGGCAGCTGTTCGCCAAAGCCCCGCCCCCCTCCTGACAGGCATCATGTGACCACAGCGTCAGCCAATCAGGCGACAAGAGTCAAAATCCTCTTTTATTCATTTTTCTACAAAAATATTTTACATTAGAAAACACACCTCCAAATATACACAGTCCACTCGGCTCAAACCTCTGGGTGTGTGTGTGTGTGTGTGTGTGTGTGTGTGTGTGTGTGTGTGTACTCAAACTGTAGCTAATTAATATATCCGAGAGAAGAAGAGCGCCCCCCGGTGGGAGTCCAACCACGGCATGTTGAAGCAAAGCTGTGTGTGGAGATGTGAAGTGGAACCACAAGGTTCAGGACAGAAAACCAGTGAGGAATGTTTCTGCTCTTAAAGGGACAGTACACCAAAAATCAAACCACACACACACACACACACAGCCTGTTTGTGTGTGTGTGTGTGTGTGTGTGTGTGTGTGTGTGTGTGTGTGTGTTGTCCAGTGTGATTGAAGCAGATGAAACTTCAGTGGTCGACTCAAGGTCTCTCTCTCTCTCTCTCACACACACACACACACACACACACACCTGGTCGGCTGGACAGAGAAGCTACTTTTTCTCCCTCCGCCAGCCCTGGTTGGTGGACTGTCCCTTTAAAGTGGGCGTGGCTTGTCGGTTTATTGCTGTCACCTGTCGCATTCTGGTCTCAGACCGACTCCAGTCACAGAAGGAGGAGAAGAAGAAGAAGAAGAAGAAGAAGAAGAAAGTGGGCGTGTCCCGCGGCTCCAGTGTCATGCTGGATGATGGATGTGGGCGGAGTCACGTGATGCTTGGCACCTTTGAGACGAGTGCTTCTCAACTGGTGGAATCTCGAGACTCACAAACTCTCGCCCACTTGCTTTCTATCATGTCTAGTAAATAAATTATTGAAATTACTGAAGTGAACTGTTTGCAAAATAAATGCCCGACATTTTTTATACGGATAGGTATATTTTAAAATTCCTTTTTTTTTTAAAAGGAAACCGCCCACGAAGCCGTGACCCAATCAAAACAGCTCCGTAACCCACTTCCAGGTCACGACCCACCAGTTGAGAAACGCTGTTTTAGATGATGAGCTAAAATAAATAAGAGCGTCGTAAAAGAAAAAAAAAAAAACAACCAAAAAATATACCAACTGATGTTGATTTAAAAAAAAGCGTCCCGGATGGCTGCCGTCACAGCGAGCTCAGTGATTGGACGGCCAGCCGCAGCGTCCAAAGTGTCGCCAGCAGCCACGTGGCCGGTGGCCAATCGGTGGCGCCGTCCGAGGTGCAGGAGCAGACTTCATAGCCGCTCTCGGCGTGGTCGCCGCCGCCGCCGCTCGCCGTGTTCTCGGCCTCGCCGTCTGGAGAGTCCGACTGCATGTGGGCGCACAGCAGCCAGTCGCGGGCGATGGGGCGAGGGTAGCCCGGCTCCGCCTCCATGTCGCCGCCCGCCACCCGCCAGTAGTCCCGCCCCTTGAAGAAGTAGGAGGAGCCTGCAGAGGCACAGACAGGAAGTGTTCGATAAGAGTCGAGAAAAGAGAAAACGCGACGGCGACTGCGGGTGAGCCTGGTGTAGCCAGGGTCCATTGGTTTGGCGTATACACGTCACTGAGTCTATGCAGAACCTGGGCAGACGTACGTGTTTTGCGGGATCTAATAGCGCTAATGAGAGCAGATGTTGGGCTTAGGGCGGAGTGGTAGCAGCTGTGTGTGGCAACCATGATAGGCGGATGGCATGTGGTGCTGTGACTCATTACCCACTACTTCCTTGCATCACTAGCTGCGTTTCCATGACGGTTTTTCGCAAAATCAAAACGATATTTGTAAAACTTTGAAAAGTACATGTTTACGTTTGTTTGCAGTCAAGAATGGGCGTTATATTTTTTCTTTTACTATTATTGCATCTCCTCGGTCCAAACATAAGGCAGCATTTTCACTTGAAGTGAACTGGTCATGTGACCCCGTACGTTACGTTTTATTGCGATATTTAGGTTTTGCGCAATTCTACGGGTAATGGAAACGCAGCTAGTGACGGACGAGCTAACGCTGGTTTTGCGTGCTTTGGTGCTCCTGCGCCGCTCAGACGGACACGGACCAATCAGAGGCGCTCACCATCGGACCACCTCATGGCGTCGTCCAGGTGGGGGGGCAGGCCCTTCCACAGCGAGCTGTCCTTGGGGTAGCCCGGGTCCATCCGCCGCAGCCGGTCGTCGTAGCGCCAGTAGCGTCCGTCCCTGAAGAAGTAGGTCTTGTCGTTGTGCAGCCACACGAAGGCGGCGTCCACCGGGCCGTCCGCTGGCAGGCCGAAGTCGCTGATTGGCCGAGGGTAGCCCTCCTCCACGATGTTGTCCTTGAACAGCCAGTACTTCTGACCTGCAGGGGGCGACGTCAGCAGCGCGTCAGCAGCGCGTCAGCAGCGCGTCAGCGCATCAGCCGGGGACGGGCGTTTGTCCATCCATCCATCATCCATCCATCCATTAACAATCCATGCATCCACTCATCCACTCATCCATCCATCCATCCCCCCAGTCTGTCTCTGTCCAGCAGCAGGGTAACTGCTCTTGCAGTGCGTGGTGCTGCAGCCAGGGGGCAGTGTGACACGCTGCGCCGAGCCACTCAGCAGGTTCTTCAGTGCTGCTCACCTCTGAAGAAGACGATCTTGTGGTCGCCGGGACGCTCGTACACAGCGTCCACGCCGTCCAGGGTGGGGGGCAGGCCCCTCCAGAAGCGATGGATCTGAGCCGGACCCAGAGACACCAGGTGCTTCTCCCGGGTCAGCCGCCAGAAGAACCTCCCTGGGACGGACAGGAAGTGGTCAGCAGACAGCAGTCACCCCGCCCCACAACCAATCAGAGAGCTTCCCTGGGTGGTCAGGTGGTCACTTCCCGCCTCAGTACCTCTGAAGAAGAACGCCTCCCCTCGGATCTGGGCCACAGCATCGAAGGGGCTGCTACACCTGTCGGGGGCGTCTGGGGCCAGACTGGGGCGAGGGGGCAAGGAAGGGGCAGGCCAAGAGAGGGGGAGGGGCCAGGATCAGTGAAGAGGGAGGAAGTCAACAACAAATGACTGTGTTAACAAGAAAGAAAAAAAATACGTCAAAATAAAAAATATAGTGTGCAAGAACACTACCAGTCAAAAGTTTGGACACACCTGTTTCTTCTTTATCTTTACTACTTTCTACACTGTAGATACATACGGAAGACATCCAATATATGAGCAAGATATGTGGATTTATGTGGCAAAAGAAAAAAAATGTTAAATACCAAACTACGTTATGTTATATACAGTATATTTCATATGAAAAGATTAGGATTAGGGTTTGGGGCTACTCTATTCTATACAATATTAGAATATTCGCAAACCCTGCCAGTTAGGGGGCCACAATGGGTTCTTAAATGGGACAGAGGGAGCTGGAGCAGCAGCAGATGGATGGAGGGTTTTGGTGACCCACCTCATAGGAGGAAAAAATACATCATGTAGAAAATGTGAATGTGATTTAATGTCAATTGACAATAAACGTGTCAATATGTGTCTTTAAAGCCCCAGGGTATTTAGCTCTTTATTGAAATGACTCTTGAAACACTGAAAAAATGGATGAAATCCAGCTATCCAGCTAGCATCTATCTGGTATCTTGATAAATGCTGGGGAAAAAGCCCTTACAAGGCATTGGTTGCACCCTGATCCACCTACAACACTGGAGTGGATAACCATAGTAAATGATATACACCTTCTGGAAAAGATGACCTTTTCACTGCGCCTTCAGAAAAGCACTTTTATTAAACGCTGGACCAAGTGGGTTGCATATGTTGGTACCCTATAAATGGAAGAGCTGAAAAGGTTGACTCTGCCCCTTTTGTTTTCTATTGTTAAATGTTTTGCTGAACCTAATGATTTGTTTGTAATGCATTTGCCGCAGGTGGCCCCCGGGCCGTGGTTTGCTCATTCCTGAGTTGGAGTCCAGCTTTGTGAGGTCCTGGCTGCTGCAAGCTAACAACGCTAACTAACTAAGCTCAGCTCGCTCACATCTGGGAACCACAAAAGAAGAAAGGGAAAGAGCAAAAGAAGCTCCTCCCAACAGGAAGTCACGGTGGAGCTGCTCATTGCTGAACAGGAAGACCCGCCTCTATCCATCCCTCTCTCCCTCCCTCTATCCCTCTATCCAGCAGGGCTGCTGGCTGTCAATGGGGGTCTTTGTAGCGGCGGCGGCTGACAGTGGTGGCCCTGTGGCGCTAACACCGCCCTCATTAGCACGCCGACCACGGCCAGCCTTTAAATCACCACTTTAGAGTTCAAGCAGTTGAGGAAGTCCTGCCCGCCCCTCTACTCACAGCAGGGTGCTCCGGTTGAGGGGCAGGTCCAGCAGGACAGGCGGCTCGGCGGTCTGGAGGGGGGCTTCAGGGCCGGAGGTGTGGGACACCGAGTCCCTCACACCTGCAAGGGGAGATCAACAGTCAGGGAGGAGGGGCAGGAAGAGGAGAAGAAGGAGGAGGAGGTGGCGGAAGAAGAAAAAGAGGAGGAGAGTCGTACCATAGAGCTGCCAGACGCGGACCTTGTCCTGGTAGGGCAGCTGGTACTTGAGAGGGTCTCCGACGGGCCCCTGGTAGTACGGCCTCATGATGGACTCCAGAGCCGAGGTGTGGACCAGACCGATGGCGTGGCCGAACTCGTGGACCGCCACGGCGAACAGGTCCATCCCGTGAGAGTCTGTGGGGGAGGGGGAGGAGCTTGTTAGCACCACTAGCACAAGTTTTCATTTATTCATCATCTTCTTCATCATCATCACCACATTGATCATCATCATCATCATCATACCACCGCCATCATCATCATCATCATCATACCACCACCATCATCATCATCATCATACCACCGCCATCATCATCATCATCATCATCATCTTCACCTTCATCATCACCACCACCACCACCACCACCATCATCTCATCCACCCACCTGGAGATCTGAAGGTCCAGGCCTCGTCGTCATCAAAGTGTGTGTCCCCGGCGGTGAACCTCTCTCCGGGGAAGAAGGCGTGTGCCACGGCGCCCCCTGGCCCGTCGAAGGGGTAGCCGTCATCGTGGTCGTCCTTGGTGAAGTCGATCTGGATGTCGGCGTCGCTTCCCGCCACCTCGTGGAAGTTGAGCGGCGCCATGTCGCTCCAGACCTTCAGTGCGTAAAACATCAGGGCTCGAACTGTGTCCCGACCCAGCAGGGCCGAGTCCCTGGGGAAGGTCCTCACCCTGGGGGGGAAGGGAGGAGTAGGAAGTCAAGAGGTCAGGGAGGAGGAGAAGGAATCAGGTGGTCAGAGAGGAAGAGGTAGAGGAGGAGCAGGGGAGGAGGACAAGGAGGTGTAGGAATAGTTGGAAGTAGTCGTAGTAGTCGGATGAGGAGGAGGAGGAGAAGAAGGTCAGGCAGGAGGAGGAGGAAGAGATGGAAGACAAGGAGGTAGATGAGGTAGACGAGGAGGAAGACGAGGAGGTGAAGAAGGAGAAAATGGAGGTGCGCAGCTCTGTTGCCCTCTTGCCGTGTTTCCACCCACAGCATGGCAGTAGTGTGCAGAGGAACTTGAAAGACTGAAGGAATGAAGACGCTGAGCTGTGATGAACGGCGCCATCTGGAGCCCTCTGGAGACGTGATGGGAGCCAACGCTTAAAAGATGAACCACAAGTGTTTGTGACGAGGGTTCAGTGGACCATCTGCCATCCAGCAGGAGGTTCACCAGCAGGAGGTCCAGCAGGAGGTCCAGCAGGAGGAGGTCCAGCAGACCTTCACAGCAGCTCATCAATAGTCAATTCGCCTGAAGGTGGTGCTGAAGAGCAAGTGCAGTCCAACTAGCAGCTAACCTTAGTCTTCCAATACGAGTCACTGTGTCTTCTATCGCCCCCTACTGTGACTATATGGCAACTACACAGGGGCTTCACCATGTTACAGTGTTGTCTAACTCCTTAATGAACATTGGCATTCACTATATAGTCACTCAATGTATCCCACAATGCATCGCTGCAAGTAGTGTACAACCGATGGATACTAGCCTGGCAATATATCCCATCATGCATTGTGCTCACGCTGACCCATATATAGACAAGGCGAGTGTTTATTTTTAAATATGTGTGAAGACACTCGGTGCAATATGTACTTCACACCAAAATACAAATATATTAGTAAATGAATTTATATGTTTAATTATCAATATATTTCTGACCACTAAACACATGGTCACTATATAGTTAGATACATAGAACAGCCTGTAGGGGGAGCCACTTGGGGTTTGGGACTCAGCCGGAGGGAGGCGTGGAGGGCACTCAGCAAAGAAGGGCCCCCTGCTGGTGTGTAGAAGGAACTGCTCGAGTCCAGTCTGGGCCTGCGGTTCTTCTCTGAGCAGCCAGGGGGCGCAACAACAACAACAACAACAACGACAACAACAGCAACAGTGTTTCCTTGCGGCGCTGAGACAAAGTGAGCAGCCGCGTTGGCACATCAATGATTCACCACCTGAGTGTCACAACAAGCAGCAACAAGCAACGACACAACACAGTGTCAGCAGAGTGTGTGTGTGTGTGTGTGTGTGTGCGTGTGCGTGTGTGTGAACGGCGACAGGCAGCCATATGTTTGGCCCCGCCCTCCTCGCTAAGCTGCGTCCTGGACAGATGGTGCTGCTGCACTTAGCGCGCCGCCGCCGCCGCCAGCATCATCTTCATCTTCATCATCATCATCACGAGGCCTTTTATCTTCAGGAACAGACACGCCCCCCCTGGCCGACCCCTCGCTTCATCATCCTCTGAGCCGCAAGATCCACAGTCCACCACCGTGAGGCGCCACCTCCCAGTGGAGGAGGAAGAGGAGCAGTGGGAATTGAAAGAAGGAGGAGGAGGAGGAGAATGAAGAGAAGGAGGAGGACCAAGAGGAGGACGAGGAAGAGGAGAACGAAGAGGAGGAGGGAGAAGAGGAGGAAGAGCAAGAGAATGAAGAGGAGGAGGGAGAGAAGGAGCAGGAGAATGAAAAGAAGGAGGAGGACCAAGAGGAGGAGGAGGAGGAAGAGAAGGAGGATACGGAAGAGGAGAAAGAAGAGGAGGAAGAGCAAGAGAATGAAGAGGAGGAGGGAGAGGAGGAGCAGGAGAATGAAAAGAAGGAGGAGGAGCAGGAGGAGGAGGTGAATGATGATGGAGCAGGAGGAGCAGGAGGAGGTGGCACAGCTGCTGCTGACGTGTGCAGCATCAGAACCAGCTGGTTTGGTTCCTCAGTGAAGATGTGAAGGAGTCGAGCTGCTGCTGCTGCTGCTGCTGCTGCTGCTGCTCTGACCGGTTGCCAGGCAACAGGCCCCCCTCCTCACCCTGCCCTCCCCTCTGCTACAGCCCCTCCCACCCACAAGTCCTGCCTCAGTGCCATGAATCACCCCCACACTGACCAATCACAGCGCCACACAGTGGCCACGACGGCCACCGCCGCCGTCTGAGTGGGAGGAGCTACACAGCAGCAGTGTCTGTGCGCGTGCGTGTGTGTCTCGTGTGGAGGAGGAGGAGGAGGGAGGAGGTGTGTGTGTGTGTGTGTGTGTGTGTGTGTGTGAGTGAGTCTCATGCGAGGAGGTGCAAAATGAGGAAAAGAAGGAGGAAGAGGAGGAGGAGGAGGTGAGGAGTGTGTGTGTGTGTGTGTGTGTGTGTGTGTGTGTGTGTGTGTGTGTGTTTGTGTCCCACCTCCAGGAGAGGTGTCTCTTGTTCCACTTGTTGTGAGGAGTCAGGCCCCGCCCCCTCCTCCTCCGTGGCCCCGCCCCCTGCTGGGCCTGCGGGACGTCTGGCAGCGAACACCTGGGAGTCTCCATCAGAGCCAGCGTGGCTTCATCTGCAGCACAGCACAGTGAGTAGACTGCCCCCTGCTGGAGGGAGGCACACACACACACACACACACACACACACACACACACACACACACACACACACAGGTTCTCGTACCAAAGACTCCGGTCTCCTTCAGGCCTCCGAACTTCTGCATGGCTCTGATGGCTCTGCTCAGAGCCTCTTTGGTCTGCAGCTGACCGCTCACCGGGTCGGGAGGAGGCAGGTAGCCGAACTTACTCAGCCAGTCCTGCAGGAGGCAGCACAGCACAACACACACACACACACACACACACACAGGTCAAAGGTCATGTGAGACACTGCCACACCTGCTGGTAATGACTCCAGGAAGTGATGCCACCAGTAACAGCTGATATGGTACTGGAGACCAGTTCCTGGTCCTGAGGTCCAGTAAATGGACCCAGCTGGATCCAACAGGACTGGACCCACTGCTGGACCTGGACCAGGACCGGGCCAGGAAATTCAGCTGACCAGCAACTGGATCCTGCTGCCCTGCTGGATCAGGAACAGTCCAGTTGGAACCAGGACCAGGAACAGGTCTCCAGTACCATAGCAGCCGTTACTGGTGTCATCACTTGGCCTGGTCCTAGTCAGGTAAAGGTGAAATCGGACCTGGTACAACTAAACCAGGACCAGGACCAGTGACTGTACCCTGCTGCACAGGACCTTCAACTGGTCCTGGTCCAGATCTAGTCAGGACC
Organism: Thamnaconus septentrionalis; assembly: GCA_009823395.1. NCBI lineage: Eukaryota > Metazoa > Chordata > Actinopteri > Tetraodontiformes > Monacanthidae > Thamnaconus > Thamnaconus septentrionalis. Next base: position 3,170,731 of record CM020518.1, read on the forward strand.
AGGATCAGCTGAAGGTCCTGTTTGAAGACTAGTCAGGACCGGGACAAGCAACTGGATCCTGCTGGACCAGGACCAGTCTAGTTGGGACCAGGACCAGTAGACTGTCCTCAGCTGGTCCTGGTCCGGGTCCAGGTCTAGCCAACTGAAGGTCCTCAGCTGGTCCTGGTCCAGATCTAGTCAGCAGGACTAGGACCAGCTGAGATCTTCAGCCCACTGGACCATCAGATCAGACTTTAGGCTTCAAACTGACTGCAACCTTTCTTCTTCTTCTTCTTCTTCTTCTGTGCCCCCCCCGCATCCACCCCTTGCCCACTTTAGCTTCCTGCTAATGGAGCTGCAGCAGCTGCAGAACAACACAAAGACGCTCAAAATAGCCGCTGCCTTTTCAGCCTTGACGGCTCTTTTTGGGGGTTTCAGCAGGATGGCGCCGCCTGTCCGTCACTAACACTCACCTTCTTTATAAATAAATAAATAAATGAATATATAAATAAATAAAGAATAGAAAAGAAAGGAAAAAGCTGTCACAGCGGCGGAACAATGCTGACGGTTCCAAGCCCGGGAGTGGCAGGCGGAGGGGCCGAGGAAGCAGCCGAGCTCAGCTGCTCGCGCAACTTCTCACCGCTCGACAACCAGCAGCGCAGGAGAACAAAACACACTTTCATTGGAACATCTGAATGTGAAAAAAAAACAAAACAACAACAAACGGCAGAACATCAGAGTGTTGCAGCGTGTTCCTGCTGGGAAAACTTACTAACTAGCTAACAAACAGGAAACAGCGTCTCTGGTTTTTGTTTGGTGGATGGTTGTTATTTTTTTTGTATGATTTCCTCTCTGTGATTATTAGCCCCAACGCTCAGCGAGGCTAATTATGGAACAGGCTAATTACTGCAGCCATTCTTGATCTGCATCACAACAACACAAGCTCATTAGCGCAACAGCAGGCTGCACTTTCAAAATAAGAGGCAGGCCGGGTGACTGATGCGAGGGCAAAACCTAAATATCGCAATAAAAACCTGGTAATGGAAACACCTAAACTTTAAAAAAAATTCTCAAATATCACTGAAAGGTTTTGATGCTCTCATGAGGTGGCTTTTATATCGCAAAAGTGTCATGGAAACACTTTTTTTTACATTTACACAACACTGGACGTGATGTATGGGGTCACTTGACCAGTTCACTTGAAGTCAAAATGGTGCGTTACGTTTGGAGGGCGGAGGAGGGGGCGGAGCCTGAGGAGAAGGCACTGGCGGCGCGGTCAGATCAATAACCTTAGAAAAAAAGACTTTGAGCTTTTATTGTGAAGCTGCCGGGAAGAAAGGACGATTCCAATCATCCTAACAGGAACTTTAATCAGCTGATGGACCCCTGAGTGGCGGGAGGGGGCGGGGCTTTGCAGCGGGGGTGTGGGGGGTGAGAAGGCCACAAAGTGAGATCCTCCGTCTCGCTCTGACGACCATCATCCGGCGCCACACACACACACACACACACACACACACGCAGCACACACACACACACACACACACACACACACACACGCACACACACGGTCATCATCCAATAAGAAGCAGCAGCAGCAGCTGTCAGTCATCTAGATTGCATCAAGATTTGGCTCCGCCCTCCGACTCTCAGTGAGGAGAGGGGCTACAGCTGTATTAGATTAGCAGGCATAGAATTTATTATTCCGGGACTTTTATATGAAGAAAACGGCACTCAAAGCAAAAATATTTCAGGCTAAACAATTTCAGAATAAAAGTCTTCAGAAAAAAATGATTTGACAACAAAATACCTCAGCAAAAACGATTTCAGAATCAAAGTATTCAGAAAAAGACTTCAGAATAAAAGTCGTCAGAAAAAAACGATTTCAGAATAAAGGTATATAGAAAAAAGAATTTCAGAATAAAAGTCTTCAGAAAAAAGAATTTCAGAATAAAATACTTCCGCAAAAACAATTTCAGAATCAAAGTCCACAGGACAAAGGTCTTCAGAAAAATATATTTCAGAATAAAAGACTTCAGAATAAGACACTTCAGTGTAAAAGCATGCTGCTGTTTTTCGTGCTCAGTTCTCACTTGGAACTGTAGTCGAACGGCGCCGCGGATCAGGTCGCCGTTATATAACTTGGTTAAATTCACATCTGCCACTGCTGCTGCTGCTGCTGCTGCTGCCGCTCCACCGATGGATCTGAGGGCGCGGTTTAGATGGCACATCGCTTGCTGTAAACAGCACGCTGCTACGCGGCGGGGAGCCCGGACGTGCCCGGCAAACACTCACAAACAGCGGCGGCTTCGTCTGCCGCAGCTCTTAGTGCTGCAGTCTCGGAGGAGCGGCGAGCGGCCGGGATGCCGCGAGGCCGCCAGCTCTGACTCCAACTTTAATGCAACGGCCTCGGCAGGAGCTGCAGGCACGCGGCTGCCAGCACGCAGCCACTGCTGGCACGTCATCCTCGAACGCGGCACGTTGGCGATCCCTCTAGAACAGGGGTGGACAAACGTTTTGACTGGTGGGGCGGCAATGGGTTCTAAAAGGTGGTGAAGGGGGCCGGAGCAGCAGTGGATGTGACCCACCTCATAAGAGGGGAAAACATATCGTAGGATATGTAGAAAACGTGCTTTAATGTCGTTTGAAAATGATCAAAAGCGTAACATCAAAATCAGTGTCATTTAAGCCCCACGGTATTTAGCTCTTTATTGAAATGAATCTAACAAGACTGAAAAAAAATGATGAAATACAGCTATTTTATAACTTACTGACAATTAACACACACCACCAGTCAAAAGTTTGGACACACCGGTTTCTTCTTTATCTCGACTACTTTCTACACTGTAGATACTGTACATACCGATGACATCAAATTTTTGACCAAGATATGTGGATTAATGAGGCAAAAGAAATAAAGTACCTAAAAAAACAACAACTAAATGTGTTATGTTATATGTATTTCATATGAAAGGTGGCTATTCTAGATCATCTAAAATATAAAACTTAAGTTTGAGTTAATTCACACTTTTTTGTTGAATACATATTCCATATGTGTTCATTCATAGTTTTGATGCCTTGAGTGACAATCTACGATGTCAGTAGTCATGAAAATGAAAGTCTAATTTCTTCATGTTCGACGGGCCGGATTCAGAAGGCTGTAGTTTGTCCACATCTGCTCTCGAAGAAGCCAGTATCTAGACAGTGCCCCCGTGTGGAGGATCAAGGCTAGGCTAACCTGTCCAGCTAACCAAGGATGACCCCCTGTTAGACAGAGTTGAGAGCTTTTAGCTCCATGTTAGCTGCGGTAATGGCAAAAGGAAGACTGAGACTGCCACTAGGGGACGCTGCTGCTGCTGCTTCTTCAGACACCGGGGCCAGCAGCCGGAGCGCCACCTCCTGGCTGTCCCAGGAAGCGGCAGATTTAGCCCCCTGTTTAAGGCCTGCTGCTGGGACTGATCCACCCACCCGTTGGGAGGGTTGTGGGGCTTTTCCCAGGGGAGCGGCAGGGCCCTTTGTGATGTCACAGAAGTGGGGCTGATTCCCAGAAGTGACACACACACACACACACACACACACACAGATATCATCTGTCAATTAAATGGACCCCTGAGTGCGTGTGTTTATGTTTGTGTGTGTGTGTGTGTGTGTGTGTGTGTGTGTGTGTGTGTGTGTGTGTGTGTGGGGATTAGAGATGAAGCTGGTAAGTGAATCGTGTTAATCCCTCAGCGAGAGAGAGAGGCGAGGGGAGGAGGGAACGGAGCAGCGGGGAGAGAGAGAGAGGCTGCTGGACTTCAGCTCAGTTGAGTCAGGTGACCAAGGAGGAGGAGCTAGGTTGGTGGAGGAGGAGTTAGATGGGAAGGGGAGGGGCTACAGAAGGGGTGGGCAAACCGCTTGACTGGTGGGGCCACAATGGATTCTAAAATGTGACAGAGGGGAGCCGGAGCAGCAGCAGATGGATGGAGTGTGTTGGTGAGCCACCTCATAGGAGGCAAAAATATATCATGGGATGTGCAGGAACACATGTGCATTAATGTCAACTGAAATTGAACTAAAGCAAGGTTACAAAAGAATCAGTGTCTTTGAAGCCCCACAGGATTTAGCTCTTCATTGAAATGGCTCTTAAAACACTGAAAAATGGATGAAATACATTTTATGACCTACTGACTATTAATATTATTTCTTCAAGTTGGGCGGGCCGGGTTAAAAAGCTTAATGGGCCACATATAGCCCCCGGGCCGTAGTTTGCCCATGCCTGGGCGAGAGAGAGGAGGAGGGGCTCACACCACCAGCAGGTGGCGCCAACCAGACTGCCTTCGCCCAATGTGAAGTTATTTTAACAGGTGGGAGTGGGGGGGGTGGGGGCTTTGAAGTCTACCCAACACACACACAAGCACGCACACACACACACATGGCCTCAACATACAGCTGCAGTGTATTTACGGTGTAATGTATAGGCTGGGGGGGGGGTGAAGGCTGGTGACAACTGCAGCAGCATCAGGGCCTCAAGACGAACTTCACTGGAGGTATGCAGGCTGTGTCACATGGAGTCAAACTGGGTCAAAGGTCAACCCTGTGTGTGTTTGTGTGGCTGAACGATATCCGTGCAGCAGCTGACGGCTTCCATCACACGGCTGCAGTTCTTCAGGCTGTCAGAGAGGTATGCTAGCCATGGAGAGCAGGCTGAGGAGACCTTCTGCAGCTCCACCACCACCAGGAGACCTTCTGCAGCTCCACCACCACCAGGAGAACCTCTGCAGCTCCACCACCACCAGGAGAACCTCTGGAGCTCCACCAGGAGACCGTCTGTAGCTCCACCACCACCACCAGGAGACCTTCTACAGCTCCACCACCACCAGGAGAACCTCTGGAGCTCCACCAGGAGAACCTCTGGAGCTCCACCACCACCAGGAGACCTTCTGCAGCTCCACCACCACCAGGAGACCTCTGCAGCTCCACCACCACCAGGGAGACCTCTGCAGCTCCACCACCACCAGGAGACCTCTGCAGCTCCACCACCACCAGGAGAACCTCTGGAGCTCTGCAGCTCCGCCACCACCACCAGGAGAACCTCTGGAGCTCCACCAGGAGACCGTCTGTAGCTCCGCCACCACCACCAGGAGACCTTCTGCAGCTCCACCACCACCAGGAGAACCTCTGGAGCTCCACCACCACCAGGAGACCTTCTGCAGCTCCACTAGGAGTCACCCAGCAGAAAGCAGCACAGTTAGCCCTCTGTTTGCAGCCCTGATTTCTGTGTTGGACCTTACACACGTCAGCAGGAGGTTTCAGAGGGCTGAGCCAACACCTGGCAGGGAGTGTGGCAATTATCTTTGACCTTCCATCCATGATGGGTTGTGAGGTTGTATTTCTGCTGCTGACTGGAGATCAGCAGTACCACCTCGTCCCTCCTCCTATTCTTCTTCTTCCCCCTCCTCCTCTTCTTCCGCTTCTTCCTCCTCCTCAGGCTCCTCCTCTTCTTTCTCCTCCTCCACTGCCTCCTCCTCGTCCCTGATGAGACGGTCAGTCCGTCACACCAGACGCTAATTGGCTGAATTGTCGTTGAGGGAGAGGCATTGTGGGAAATAAGTCTTTTTTGTTTGTTTGGATGGAAAACAAAACTGATTAGCCGCTCAGTCGCTAACGTCGCTAACGGCCTCAGATTAATGCTGCTATTATGATTCTGACAAAGAGGTGGCGGCGGCGGCGAGCGAGCGCCAGTCTGCAGCGTCCGCCACACACACACACACACACACACACACACACACACACACACACACACACACACACACACACACACACACACACACACACACACACACACAGTGTGTTATTAGCATTCAGAGGCTCTGCTGCTGCTGCTTTTCTTGAACATTCCAGTCGCTCGTCTCGCCGTCGTTTCGGCTCCTTTGAACGTCTCTGGCAGCTGAGCACCGCCGCTTCAGAAGAAGAAGAGGGGAGAAGAGGAGAAGAGCGCCCCCCGGTTACAGCGAGGCAGCACCCGCATGTAGATGATTCGGCTGTTTTTTTTCCCCCTCGACGTGGGGAGTCATGACGAAGGATGACGGTGGTCTCCAGGAAGATCTGCTGCTTCTCCTGACCACTGACTGACTCTGGTCCTCAGGGCGGCTCAGAAGATGAGAATGAATTAAAGGACATTAGTGACAAACTTACTGAGCATCCAACCAGCTACTATCTCTCTGGAATTATTCAATCCTGGTTGATTTAATCCAGGTTGTTTTATTTCAGGATGATTTAATCCTGGCTGATTGAATCCAGTTTGATTTAATCCACGTTTATTTCATCCAGTTTCATTCAATCCTGGCTACTGGAATGCGGTTTGATTTATTCCTGTATGATTTAATCCAGGTTTATTTAATCCAGTTTGTTTTAATCCTGTATGATTTGATCCAGGATGATTTAATCCAGGTTAATTGGCTCACACTGACTGGCTGACTGGTGCAGTGCGTCGCCATGACGACGCAACTCTCCGGCAGCACAGGGGGCGCCGCTAGCTCCTTTGTGTCTCCCACTCAGTGGATGCCAGAAGGTTTAAAGCAGCATTTTTTTCATTTTAAACTTTATTGCATATCAATTGTACTGAATGACTTCCTGTCACATGATTCACGGTGGTCCTACACCTGCATCGGTCCCACCGTTGGCTGGTTGGGGACAGAAAGAGGTGTGGCTGACGGCTGCAGTAGGCCCTGCCCACCTCGCCAGAGACAACCAATAAGACGGCAGGGGCAGTCGGGGCCCCATTCGGGGCGTCTCTGGAGGACGGTAACGAGGACGGTAACGAGGCCGGGGTGGGAGGGGGGAGGTTAGACGTCACTCCAGCAGATTCCCAAAATAATCTCCTCGCCCTCAATACAAATCCCATGATGCACTGGGTGCAGACGGCAGGTCACACGACGGCGGTGATGGAAGTGGGACAGCCGAGCTAAAAGTGTCCCAACACTGCCAGCTGAGAATGTAGCAGGACTTCACTCTGGCCTCCTTCTGGAGGAGGAGGAGCAGGAGGTGCTGCTGGCCTCCTTCTGGAGGAGGAGGAGGTGCTGCTGGCCTCCTTCTGGAGGAGGAGGAGAAGATACTGATGGCCTTCTCCACTACCTGCTGCAGCTGCAGAGTTTCTGGGGGAGGTGGAGGAGGTCCTTTTTCAGTGAGGAGCCTCAGACTTTGTAGCCTTGCTGAAGAAGGAAGTCAGGAGGTTCCTCAACTTCTTCTCCAAGGTTCCTCAAGTCCTTCTGGAGGAACTGCAGAGTCGGAAGCTCCTCGCTACAGAAGCAAGTCAGGAGGTCCCTCAATTCCTTCTAGAGGAACCTCCTGACTTGCTCCTCCTCTGACTCTGCAGATTTCTCGGCTTCCTGGCCTGAAATAATGATGAGAGCGGCTGATGTTCCTCGGCTGGGTGACTCACCCAGAGCTGCTGCTGCTCCTCCTCCTCCTCTTCCACCTATTCGTCCTCCTCCTTCTTCTCTTTTTCCTCCTCCTGCTTTCTGCTTCTCTGTGACCTTCCTGCAGCCTTTCTTTTGCCCCTCTCCCCTCCCTCCTCCTCCTCCTTCTCCACCTTCTCCTGCAGCCATCAGAGGACCTGGCAGGAAGAAAGCCTCCTCTTGAAGCACAGCGGCGGCGGAGAGGCGAAGTGGAAAGAGAGCAAAGAGAGACGAGAGAACGCCAGAGAGAGAGAGAGAGTCACTTCCTGTCAGGACGCTGGCGGACGGATTAATGGCACTTGAGGAAAATGAGTCGCGAGTCAAAGACTCTCTGACTCACTGTTTGTCTTGAGCGCCGCTAATGACCAAATTAGCCGCGAGCGAGCCCTTATCTTCACTCCTCGCCAGCAGGGAAAAAAAACAAAAAAACATCTCGCAGTCCTCAAATGTGTCGCGGTAACAAAGACGAGCAGCAGCAGCAGCAGCAGCAGGCGACCACTGATGACTGGAGCTGCAGCTGCTGTCGTCTTCGTCTTCTTCTTCTTCTTCTTCGTCTTCTTCTTTTAACTTCTCCTCTCCTTCCAGCTCTGCTGTTCACCGACTGTTTGCCACTCAGCGCTAACAGGAAGTAGCTGTCAGCAGCTGCGTCTACATTACAGTTTTTCGCAAAGTAAAAGTAAAATTTCCACAAAGTGCAATTGCGATTTGCAGGTGTCTCCATTGCACGGTGTGAGGTGCATAAGCCGGAATTCTCGTAATATCAATTGCGTTTGCTTTTGTTTGTTTACGTTTGCTGTCAAGAATGTTTGTTCTAATTTTCTCTTTGATCGCTTGGGAAAAAAAAAAGTTCCATCTCCACCTACGTCCATTTTCACTTGAAGTGAACTGGTCACGTGACCTCGTACGTCACATCCGCTGACGTGAAAATGCGAAAAAAGTGTTACACCTCAATATCGATACATCTGAAAAACTGCCTCATGAGCGTCAAAAAAAAAGCATGAGATGTACCAGCTAATGATTGAAAAAAAGAAAGACAGCCTAAAATGAACGTAGCAGTAGCAGCAGCAGCGCTACGCTAGGCTAACCGCTAACCCCTGCCCCCCACTGAGCTCCTCCTGAGTGATTTTCCTGCATTTACAGAATTCCGGCTGCTGATGAGAACTCATCATGTTGTTGCTGGCCTCGACGGACAACTCCCCCCCCCCCTTTCCATTCACCCCCCCTTCCCGCCTCCAACAAGGAATCCAGAGCAGATGGAGCTTTTTACTGGCCAAATGAAATCGATTGAGGTGGGGACGTCCAGGTGCATCTCTCTCTCTCTCTCTCTCTCTCTCTCTCTCTCTCTCTCTCTCTCTCTCTCTCTCTCTCTTTCTCTCTCTCTCTCTCTCTCTCTCTCTCTCTCTCTCTCTCTCTCACTCCACAGGTGGACGATTCCAGAGTCTCTATCACCCGCCTGCTCGCTCACTCGCCCGCCCGCCCGTCGTTAATCCGCTGGCTCATCAAACAGGAGGCGGCGAACGAGAGCGCCATGATTCCCCAGGTTCCGTTTGGGAGGCGGCGAAATCCTCCTCGGGAGGAAAATAACCACCGGGCTGAAATGGATCACGGCGCCGTCGTGACGACTCAGAGAGAGAGAGAGAGAGAGACAGAGAGGGGGAGAGAGAGAGAGAGGGAGACAGAGGCTGTGCTCGGCGGCGATGCATCAAACCGGACGGCAGCAGCGGCGACGATGGACTCTTCTTCTTCTGCAGCCTCACTTCAGCAATACATCAGCCACTAAGGACAATGTGTGTGTGTGTGTGTGTGTTTTGTGTGTTTGAGTGTGTGTGTTGCCCCCAGAGCTCCAGGACGATGGATCGTTTCGAGTCATTTTGCACTTTAAATGCGCATCAAGCCGTCTTTTTTTCCTTCCAACCACAAGGGGGCATAAATCACATCTGCTCCATGAAAAAACTGCATTGAAAAAAACAACGTTTTAAAACGGAACGAAAGAAACACGGCGTCATGGTCACCAGCCAATCAAATTCAAGGTGAAAAGTCCAAAACAAGCATTTCTGCTCACGCCTGTATTTTAATACGTGTGTATATTCTGATCTTGAACATACACTGAGAGCATCAGCACACTGCCACCTAGCTGCCGGAGGGTGAAACGCAGGTTGGCATGCGGCAGGGTCATGTGATCATGATGCAAATGATGAATTTTTTTAATTCAATGAAAAAAATTCTGCAAACGAGACAGGAGGGATGTTGTGCAGCTGGTCTGCAGGATCTTCAACTGTCTGTAGCTCCTCTTCCTGCTCCTCTTCCTCTTCCTCCTCCTCCTCCTCATGCTCCTCCCTGCTCCCCCTCCTGCTGGCTCCCAGGAGCCTCAAAAACCAGAAAGTTGAAAGAGGCTCTTTCATGTCTTTGTGGGGAGAGAACTTCCAGAAAACAGGAAGTCTTTGAGAAGCTCCACGTGTGGTGGAACTTCTGCACCGTCTCAGCAGCAGCAGCAGCAGCAGCAGCAGCAGTTCAGAGAGACGGCGGCTGGTCTGAGGAGGAGGCAGAGAAGCGGGAGATGAAGAGGTGGGAGACTCTCCCACGCCGTCCTTCTCACGCTGAGCACTGAAATAGAGACGGCTGCTGCCGGGAGGAACCACAGAAGAAGAAAAGAACCACAGCGGCTTTCCAGATGTTTTCCAGGCCTGTGGTGACGCTGGAACCTTCACGCCAGGGAGGAGAAACATCTGTTCCAGCAGCTCAATCATCTGCAGCCCAGAGGAGAAGGAGCAGGAGGAGGAGGAGGATGAGGAGGAGGGGTAGCCATGTTCTTCTCACTGCATCAGAAGGAGCAGAACCAGTGAGAAGAAGGCTGGTCTGGCGGTCCGAGTGTCCTGGTTTGGCCAGAACTCAGCAGCTAGCCCCGCCCCTCTCCACACCTCCAGGTGTCAGCTGACAGGCTGGCGGCAGCCGCCGCAGACTGTGGCAGCTGCCGCTGATGATCTTCAGCATGAGAAGAAACTCCCGCTGAGACGACGTCGTTGACGTGCTGTCCTGTAGGAAGTGGTCAGCTGACCCCGAGGCTTCAGAGCGAGTGTCAATCTTCTTTCTTTCTCTGAATGTTAACCCTCCACACCTGTCGCCGGTTACTGTCCTTTCAAAATAAAGGTCTGAGGACGTCGTAACATCGTTGGACGATGATCGATACTGTGAAAAAACATCGCGATACATATCGCCACACATTGCGATATGTCGACCATAATGTCGACCGAAGCCTCGTCCCCACAGTGACACGCAACCAGAGCGACCGATCCATTCCCTGCATGTCCACCAGGGGGGCGGGGCAGAGACACAAAGCCATGCTCCTGTTGGCCTGCAGTTCCCCCACCCCCCCAAGCTCAGGGGGGAGGAGCCTGAGGGGAGGAGCCTAGGGGGGAGTGGCCTGGGGGGAGAGCTTGAAGGGAGGGGCCTGAGTGGGAGGAGACTGTGAGGGAGGGGAACAGGGGGAGGGGCCTGAAGGAGAGGAAAACGGGGGGAGGGGCCTGAGAGGAAGGGCCTGAGGGGAGGGGCCTGAGGGACATCCACACAGAAAGGTCCTGGTTCAGTCAGCCCACAATAAAACACAGCAGGAAAGGACTGGTCCTCTCTCTCTCTCTCTCTCTCTCTCTCTCTCTCTCTCTCTCACACACACACACACACACACCTGACACAGGTGCAAAACCATGTGACCATCCAGAGTTCATCTGAACTCTGCTTCTCTATTCCGCTTGAACCTCCTCCTCACTTCCTCTGTCTCCTCCACCTCCTCCTCCCGCTCCTCCTCTCTCCCACTGCTCCCCTCTGTCGTCCCCTCCTCTGCCGCCGCTGCCGAGCAGCTCATCAGTCTGATTCGATTCATCTTACAAAAATACATCATTAATTCAGCGAAATGAGCTTCTACGTACGAACAAAAACAGAATAATAATCTAAACCCAAGGCAATTAAAGCGGCCACAATGCAGCGGCGGGAGGGACGGCGGGAAGGATGACTCGCTGTGGAACATGACGTGGAGGTCAAAGAGTAGAAGGAGGAGGAGGAGGAGGAGGAGGAGGGAGGAGGAGGAGGAGAGGAAGGAGGAGAGGAAGACGATGCTGGACGGCGGTGACGTTCCAGCTGATCGCTTTAATCCAAACACGTCCGTCAGCTGCTGCTGCTGCTGCTAAGCACGAGCACGGGCGCGCGCGCGCGTCTCTCTCTCTCTCTCTCTCTCTCTCTCTCTCTCTCACACACACACACACACACACACACACACACACACAGTCCCCCCCCAACAATTATTCTCCTGCTCCGACAGCCGCATCATCACTATCCAGTTCGGTTCGGTTCGGTTCGGTTCGGTTCAGTCCGGTTCGGTCCAGTGTGACTGACATCCGGTTCCGAACGACCCCTTATCTATCCACCACATGACGCACCAGCAACCACCGCTCCCACCGCGTCAGGTGAGGGGAAGTTGTGTCTCCGCGCGCCCCCTCAAACGTGCACATTCGAGAAGGAAAAGCGCCGCGCCGCGGCACCCACACACGCACGCACACAAGTTTCCGGCGCCGCGGAGAGACTCACCACGCCGGTGTCCGGCTGCTCGCTGCTCGGGGACGGAGCGGCCCCGCTCCGGGCCGCTAACCACAGGATGGGCACCAACAGCAGCATCTCCGGGGTGGGCTGGAGGGCTGGTGGTCTGTGCTTGTGTGTGTGTGTGTGTGTGTGTGTGTGGGGTGGTGGTAATCCTGGTCCACCTGTGACCGGGCCGTGGAGTCACTGCCGCCTCATCCCGCACGGCTTCCGTCGGGCTCGCGGAGCCCAACGGTTCTCAGGAGGACGATCACCGGACACCGGAAGCCGCCGGCAGGGACGTCACTTTTCCCTCCCCCCACCCCAGCCCCTCCACGCCGCCTTCCGTTGAAGTTGAAGATCCGGGGAGCGCGCGAGCTCCGTGTGGCGGGACGCGCGAGCTCCGTGTGACCGCGTCTGGAGAGCAGCGCGCGGCGAGATAGACAGGGGGGTGGGGGGCGCGAGACCAAGCCCGCCGGAGTGAGAACGACTCACTTCCGGTACGGGTCTCACATAATAAAAGCATGAGCGGGCACGTCCCGTCTGGACTGGACTGATTGAAATAATCATTAAAAAAAAAAAAAAACCGAAGAAGAAGAAGAAATGAATAGACCTGGATGGTCACTGAAATCACAATGAGTGACATTAATCACAAATATAAGATACATGTCATTATGGCTAACACACACACACACACACACACACACACACACACACACACACACACACACACCCCTTGGCTTTTTTTTTTTTTTTGAAACGCGTTAGGCCCAACCTGGTTTTATTCTGAAAGTAACTCCTCCTCCTCACTTCCGGTTGCGGCTGGCTCTCCGCGTGATAATGAAACAGCTGTGAGAAGATGAACATTCAGCTCGAGGCGCCGCGTGTTTAATCTCCACGGCCTTTAATCACGATTCATCAAAAGATAAAACAGTTCATGTCAGAGCCGGTGATTAAAGCTGGCAGCGCGCGCACACGCACACGCGCGCACACATGCACACACTTGCACACATCCGCACACACACTGATAACTAGCAGCAGCTACTGCTAACCAGCGTCCACCATCTTTGCCTTTGGGTCTTCAGACCTTGTCAGAACTTCAATTTCAACACGTTTTCCGAGTTCCACTCATCCTGCTGGTGAAGAACCCACAGAGTGTTTGGGGCAGGTGTTTCTCCCAGTAGCTTCTGGTGGCCTCCAGTGACCCTCTAGTATCTACCAGTGGCCCCCCAGTGGTCTCTAGTACCACCCAGTGGCTCCCCCAGTTGCTTCTGTTGGCCCCTAGTGGACCCCAGTATCTCCCAGTGGCCCCAAGTAGCATTTAGTGCCCCCAGTTGCCCCCTAAGTATCTCCCACTGGCCCCCCTGTAGCCTCCAGTGGCTCCTGGTGACCCTCAGTAGCCCACAGTATCTCCTAGTTGCCCCTAGTATCTCCCAGTGGACCCCAGTAGCCTCTGGTGGCCCCCAGTGGCCCAGTAGCCTCCCAGTAGCCTCTAGTGGGCCCCTAGTATCTCCCATTGGCCCCCCAGTACTTCCCAGTGGCCCCCATATCTCCCAGTATCCCACAGTGGTCCTCAGTGGACTGCAGTGGCCCCCAGTATCTCCCACTGGCCCCCCAGAGTCCAGACCTGAAGACAACCTGCAGAGGATTCTGGGAGAATCTTTGAGCAGCACCGAGCTTCAGTGCCTGAACGACATCAAGGCGAATTATCCATCTGAAACCTGCGTCGCGGTGTTTCTTGCTAGCACACACACACACACACACACACACACACACACACACACACACACACACACACACACACTGACTGACAGCAGCCTCCTTAACCTCTGTGCTCAGCTACTAATGACTCACAGTTATTACGCCGCAGCCTCGACTGCAAAGAAGCACATCATGACAGAACACACACACACACACACACACACAAATTAACCCCATCCAGCAAGGCGGTGGTGGTGGTGGGTGGGTGGGGGTGGGGGCATACAATCTGCACATCAATGGTGTTGCATACAATATTTATTAGCAGGTTTCTCGTCCTGCTGCAGGTCGACGCCACTTCCTGTTTTGCTGCAGTCGTGCGGCTCTGGAAGCAGCTGACATCCAATTAACTGCTCAGCCAGCAGCTCAGCCGCTCCCTCGTTACAACTTCCACCACTAGGGGGGGGGGCTGGGGTGGGGGGAAGTTTGTCTGCTGAGAAGACGACGGCACTTAGAGCCGTTTAAAGTCCCTGCAGCGGCACGCGGGGCCTCTAGGGGGCGTCGGCCAGAGGATCACACACACTCGCACACACACGCACACACACACACACACACACACAGACACTCTGTTTGTAGTGAATTTCCAGCTGCTCAGCAGACAGACGTGAGTGAACGTGGAGCCACCAGCAATGGAGCAGATCAAAGATTCACAAGGGGGTGGAGCTTCTCCACGCCACCACCACCACCGCTTCACTGATGTCCTGATTGGATGCTGCCGCACGCTGAGAGGCGTGTATGACAGGAAGTGCGGCTGATTGGCGATCTACGACATAAAAGCTCCTCCAGCACGGAGGCTGTTAGCGCTCCGCTGGACGACTTTGACCCCCGGATGACCCCGACGGCGGCGGCGGCGGCGGCGGCAGCGACATCGTCTGGACTCCTGATGACGACGACGACGACTCGTTTTAACTGTTGGAGGAAAAAGGAAAAAAAGACAAACGCTCTGGGACTCAAGGTCGAGTCAGTCGACTCACTCCAAAAGCCCTCATCAATCTGTGTTTGTGTGAGTGTGTGTGTCACTACACACACACACATATGCTCGATGTCTGCAGGGGAATCACATGGCTGCCCAAGACCCGCCCACCAGCTGACCATCGTCGCTCCGACCTCCACACACTGCTTCCTGCTTTGGATAGCTGCAGCGGCTAACTGCTGAGGCTAACTACCGTGGCTAACTTCTGTGGCTAGCTGCTTCGGATAACTACTGCGGATAACTACCGTGGCCAGCAACTACGGCTAAATGCTGTGGCTAGTTGCAGCAGCTAACTATTGTGGCTAGCTGCTGCGGCTAACTACTGTGGCCAACTACTGTGGCTAACTACTGTGGCTAGCTTGTGTGGCTAACTACTGTGGCTAGCTTGTGTGGCTAACTACTGTGGCTAGCTGCTGGTGGCTAACAATGCTAACAACACTGACATCTGGCTGAGGCTGGATCGCTGCCAGAGTGACATCATTCCTGGCGTCAATGAGAAGCCATGAAACTACATTGCTAACGCTAAACGGGGTTCACTTTGTGGACGTCCACTGCGGCGGCGGATGGGCGGGGCTGAGAACAAACGGCCTCGGTACAATTAGTGGGAGCAAGTTCCTGCCGAATGACAGCAATGACTTTGTGAAATGAAAGATAAAGTTTATGGACGAGACATTTTGACAGAAACGACCCTGGTGGACGACCGAAGCACTGCAGCCGCCGTGTGGACGAGACCACAGGCAGGTTTTATGGCGGCAGGGAGACGGGGTGGGGAACGTGAAAGACAGAAAGACGGACAGGCAGGCAGACAGACAGACAGAAAGACAGACAGACACAGGCAGGCAGACACACAGACTGGCAGGCAGACAGACAGACAGACAGACAGACAGACAGACAGGCAGACAGACAGACAGGATCAGCGGCTCCTCCATGATGAATAAACCAGTGCGACAGCAGCAAAAACAAGCCAAACGATTGTTTATTCATCAGCTGTGCCGCCCGCGGCGCCGACTGACTGACACCTTCAGTGACGGCAGGAGACGGCAGCGTCCCGGCGACCAGAGACTGAGGAGATGTTTCCCAGCTGCTCAGTGGAGACGCAGCAGAGACACCATCAGTTGTCTGTCTGTATGTCTGTCTGTCCTTTTGCTGACTTCACAGGATGTCATGTCATGGATGGATGGATGTTGGATGATGGATGGATGATGGTGGAAGGATGATAGATCATCATCTATGGATCTGATGGATGGATTAATGGATGATGGATGGCTGCATGGATGGATGATGATAGATGGATGGATGGATGAGTGGATGGATGATGATAGGTGGATGGATGTATGATGGATGGATGATGGATGGATGTATGATGGATGGATGATGAATGGATGGATGCGTGGATGTTCTCACTCCTCATTCTCATCAGCAGCTTCACTTAAAAGCAGCTTTTTCATTGGCTACCTGGATTCTTCTCCTCTCCGGGGAACTTCCTGCTTCTGGCCGAGTCACATGATCAGACAGAGGTCACATTGTGTTCAATCTGCAATAAAAAAAAACCAAACACCAGGAGACATACTAGCTCAGACGGAGGCTAGGCTAGGCTGGGCTAGCTAGATAGGTTAGCTTCTTTGACAAAACGGTTGCATTTCTCACTCTTTCCTCTGTAATTCCTCGTGATAATAACAGTTCTGCCTGATTGGAGTTGTGTTTCTGCTCAGTGTGCGTGTGTGTGCACGTGTGTGTGTGCGTGCATGTGTGTGTGTTGTCTTCTGCCTTTATTCAGTGTTAATCAGTGTCTGTGTGGTGGGGGGAAGCACTGGCTCGTTAGCGATGCTAGTCGGACGCCGTGGGACGCTGACAGGTAACAAACAGCGGCGCCGCAGGGAAAATGAGAGCAGAGTGATGCATCATGGGAGCTTCGCCGCGCTGGGCCGCCGCTGCGTTCATTTGTATTTGTTAGGAGAGGGAGGGGGCGATGGGGGCGCTCAGCAGTCTGTGTTTATACCAGAAGAGCTGCTGCTGCTGCTGCTGCTGCTGCTGCTGCTGCGACCGACAGGGGCCTCCAGCTACACACCTGCTCAGGTAGCGGTGCAAGGCTCCGCCCCCTCGGGGAGAGCCAATCCCATACATCGGCACACGGCCGTTCAAAACGCACTGAGCTGCAGTTCCACCAGCCACCTCCGGGGCTGACGACGTTGCTGCGTCTCCACAGGCAACAGGCGACTGGCGCCCCCTGCTGGCAGGTGAAAGTCGGGTGGGTCCAGACGGAGACCAGATCCCAAACTTCCTCAGTTTGGTCCCAGATGAAGATCCCGGACCAGAGGGACTGCCCCAGAGTTCTAGGGGGTGCTGCAGCCTGAAGTTCTCCCAGCCGCAGCTAGAGGCCGTCAGAGGATCCCCCAGTCTGAGCCTTTCACTGGGGCAGAACCTCCTGGAGTCTCCTGGCGCCCCCTGGAGCCTCCTGGAGTCACATGGAGCCTCCTGGAGAACCTGGAAGCAAGTGGAGGTCCTGCAGTCCAAACAGGAAGTGATGTCATCACTCAGGTCAGATCAGGTCGTCAGCATGATGGAGCAGGTGCTGACCAGCCTCATCTGAAAGCTCCATCAATAAGTCATGATGTTCTCCATCATGGGCCTGCAGCCAGCAGTGTGTGTGTGTGTGAGTGAGTGTGTGTGTGTTCCTGGCTGAGCTCCTGCAGCATCCATCAGCTCCTCCACCTCCAGCTCTCCGCTCCGGCGCAGGTTTATTTTCTCTCCCTGTGGTTTATTTTCATCTGCAGGTTTATTCTGAGATGAATTTCTTCTAAATCAGGAGCGTCGACGAGCTGCCGGCCTCAAATTAGACGGGATGTGTTGGATGTTCTGGAGACGTCAGAGGCTCCTCAAGTCTCCTCAGCAACCTCAGGGGACAGAGAGAGAGGGCGGAGTCGAACCCGTCGCAGCGGACCAGTCAGGGTCCAGCCTGAGCCCTGAGTTAGCTGTGTGGCTAACCGTGCTAGCGGAGCCTCCACCTTCATCCCTCCAACTTCTCTCCATTCTTCTTGTCTTCTTCACTCCATCTTTGTCCAATTTTTCTCTTCATCCCTCCATCTCGCTCTCTCTCTCCATCCCTCCATCCTTCTCCTCACCCCTCCCTTTCTTCCTCCCTTCATCTTTTTCTTGCTCATTCCATCTTTCCCTCCATCCCTCCATCCCTCTCGTCATCCCTCCGTCTTTCTCTTCCACCCTCCTCCTTTCTCTTCATCCCTCCATCTTTCTCTCCATCCCTCCACCCTCTCTTCATCCCTCCACCCTTCTCTTCATCCCTCCATCATTCTCTCATCCCTCTCTTCATCCCTCCACCTTTCTCTTCATCCCTCCATCTATCTCTCCATCCCTCCACCCTTCTCTTCATTCCTCCATCCCTCTCTTCATCCCTCCATCCTTCCTGCTCCAGATGACGATGCAGGGAAGCGACTCTTCTGTGCACCACAACACAAACGTCAATGCAAACGCATGCACGCGCACACGCACACACACACACACACACGCACACACACGCACACACACACACACGTCATCCAGCAGTGTGCCGACGGTCGCCGTGGCAACGCCACAGCGGCTGCAGGAAGGAGACAAACTCTGATTTATGAGAGCAGTGATTTGATTGGCTAAACACACACACACACACACACACTTCATCAAGGAGCAGGTTGAAGTGAATGGCGGTGGGAGTGGGGGGGGCGGAGCTATTAATTAGCCCCGCCCTGAGGTTGGCCTTTTGACCTGCAGTAAAGTCGGAGCGCGTGAGCGCTGCGTGCCGGGGCGGGAGGAGGCGGGACTTCTTGCAGCCGGGAGCCCTAATTGGAGCTCTGGGTCTTGACACCGACGGCAGCGTTGCCTTTTAACAGCCCCCGGTGTTTGGTGAAGGTCAGAAGGTCGGGAGGTCAAAGGTCGGGAGGCGGGCTCCTCTGACCTTGAGACGCCTTGAGGTCAGAGGCCACGCTGCCACCATGAACAGAGCGGCAGAGCGGGAGGCCTGCCAGCTGCACGTTAGCGCGTTAGCACATTAGCTGGTTTCCTCGCCGCAGCTAATCCTGAGCTCCTCCAGACCAATTAAAGCAGTCGAATGAGATTGTTTTAATCCCGGCTGTGTGTCTGACCTGATTCTGCAGCGACGAGAACAATAATCTCATTACCGGCAGAATTTATTCACAGGAAGCTCAAGTGTCGACAGGATGCTTCGGAAACCACAGCAACCATCCCTGCATCCTGAGTGGGCGGGGCCAGCTGCGTGGGATTGTGCCAGGCATGGAGTCACCTGGTCTACAGGTTCAGACTCTACACCACGGGTGTCAAACTCTGGCCCACGGGCCAAATTTGGCCCGCAGTGTCATTATATTTGGTCCTGATGGTATTATACAGCAGGTGTAGCGCTAATACTACACATCCCAGAATGCTGTGCTGATAATTTTGCACGTCAATCAGGACAGGACGTTCATTGAAGGATATTATTATGTATATATTGGAAAAATGGAGCTGGAAAAATGTTACAGTTGAAATTTAAATCAGAAAGCTGCAAGTAAGAAAGAGCCATACGATTTTTATTGTCATTTTATTTATATTGATGAGGTTTTTCAATATGAAATTCGATTTTGCATGCGTGCAATTTGAAGTTAAGCTTTGCTTGTTCCATATTCAGTGTTGTCACAAAACTTGTTTGGGTCCATATAAAAAGTTTGACTTGTTCTATCTTGGAGGGAGATTTTTCCAATAAATATCAATATTTCCCCGAGACTTTGTCCAAGTTTGATATTTTGGCCCCGCAGTGAATTTGAGTTTGACACCTCTAATTTGCTCTGACTTCCTGGTTTGGAATCAAAGTGGCGGCGCAGCACGACTCCATCAGTGTCTCTACTCACAACTGCACAGACACACACACACACACACACACACACACACACACACACACACACACACACACACACACACACACACAGCCTGGCAGCAGCTCAGCTGATTACAGACTGAGCAGTAATTTTCTAATTTTTCTTCACAGCTTATTATCATCATCCGGTCACAGTGACAGTTTGTGGGTCATGTGACTGGTTGTGTGTGCGCTGATTGCGCGACGGGGCGTTGCTGTGTGAGTTGTGTGACCTGTGTTGCAGGTCTCCCACTCTGGATTCTTCTCCACGTTCTGTCTCCCGGCAGGATGGCGGGTGTCACGGAGATGCAGGAGGAAGAGGAGGAGGGGGAGGATGAGGAGGAGGAGGAGGAGGAGGAGGAGGAGATGTTGGTGGAGGTGGAGGACGAGAGAAAATCCATCATCTGTTATCGCGTCACAGTCAGTGCTGTGTTCACTTCCTCCACTGGCAGGGCACAAAACATTTCCAGGGGAAAATAAAATGAATTTCCTCTCAATAATATCCGCCAACCTCGGCAACCTTGGCGGCGGCGCACCAGGGAGGGAACGCTGGGATCCATCATGGTTAGCGCTAAGCGGCCGTCACTGCTCCAAATGAAAGTATGAAACCCGATTAGTGGCTAAAGGCTCCCGGTGGTCATCGGTGGAATTACACCAGTCAGCAAATCAGATCATCATCATCGCCAAGATTATTATCATCATCGCCATCACCATCACGAGCTTCATCATCACCATCACCATCATCTTCATAACCATTATCACCATCATCATCATCACCATGAGCTTCATCATCACCATCACCATCATGAGCGTCATCATCACCATCATCTTCATAACCATTATCACCATCATCACCATCATCATCATCACCATGAGCTTCATCATCACCATCACCATCATAACCATTATCACCATCATCACCATCATCTTCATAACCATTATCACCATCATCACCATCATCTTCATAACCATTATCACCATCATCACCATCATCTTCATAACCATTATCACCATCATCACCATCATCCTCATGAGCTTCATCATCACCATCACCATCATCACCATCATCTTCATAACCATTATCACCATCACCATCATCATCATCATCTTCATCATTGACATTAGCCACGTTAGCTCCGTCTGTCAACGGCTCACGGAGGGCATTAGCATGTTGCTAACTGCTAGCGGCTGAAGGGCAAATGTCGACTCTGGTGGTTTCAAACTGACACAGAGGCTCTGACTCGTGGCTGCGGGACGAGGCTACTTCCTGGTTCCTGTCTGTCCGGGTGATGAAGGGTTACAGCTGCAACACTCACCCCTCCTCACCCCGCCTCACTTATCTCCCCTCTTTTTTAGTGCACAATTACCCACTGAAAAATGCGTGCTGCTGCTGCTGCTGCTGCTCTTATCGAAGCCGCTGCAGCTGTACACGCTGATAAAGACGCGCGAATCATAATAATAATGATAATAAAAAGGAAAAGAAGGAGAAAAAGAAGAAGAAGAACACGCGTCTTTTCATGCGGCGGACGGATCATCGGGATCAACGGGCCTCCAGAAGGTCCGGCGCCACGTGTCGGACCATCAGGAGGCGGCTGATAGGAAGTCCCAGGACAGCGGGATTAGCGCCGGCGGGCTGAGAGATGCTAACAGACGCCTGCCGCCAGACGATGGATTTGCCGTTTATTTTTGTAAGCAGCATCATCATCATCTTCATCGCCATGCATCATAGTCAGTCACCTCCACCACCCACAGCACCTCCAGCTGAAGGTTCCTCAACACCATCCGTCTCAGCAGAACCAGCCAAGAATCAACCGCAAGGCGGTGAACCGGAGCGTCACCCCCTGCTGGCAGGTTGGGCTAACTAAGACTTTAAAACGTTTCTGAGGAGCAGAAAGGTGTTTTTTTTTTTCCTGCAGTCGCAGAGTCGAAGAGCCGAAGAGGCTCAGAGGCAGCGGAGGGGCACCAGCAGACCACGGAGATCGATCGTGCAGCGTCGCTGCTGCAGGAGGAAAAAACAAACAAACAAACAAACAAGGAGGCGGAAAAACGTGTTTCCAATCCCGACAGGCTGACTTTCCCTGCTCCTGACCTTCTGTGCTGCTCCGGCGAGCTGCTTCCACTGAAAACTGCAACACAACTGCAGTAACAAGGAGCGACAACGATCAGCTGAGCAGCCTGTTCCTGAGAGGAGTGGGAGGAGCCAGTGGGTGAGGTGGGAGGAGCCAGTGGGAAGAGTAGGAGGAGTTAATGAGAAGGTGAGGGGAGTGAGTGGAAAGGGGAGGAGTCAGTGGGAAGGTGGGAGGTGCCAGTGGGAAGAGTAGGAGGAGTTAATGAGAAGGTGAGAGGAGTGAGTGGGAAGTTGGGAGGAGTCAGAGGAAAGGGGAGGTGCCAGTGGGAAGAGTAGGAGGAGTTAATGAGAAGTTGGGAGGAGTCAGTGGGAAGAGTAGGAGGAGCCATAGGAAAGGTGGGAGGAGCCAGTGGAGACATTAGTGAAGGTGTCAGCCAGCTGGTGACTTCTTCTTCTTCTTCTGCATAAAATGTAGGAACCCCCTCCCTCCCCTCCCCCACCGGCCCGACCGTGACCTCCATCAGCTGATGCGACTCCTCCTTCACAGCGACACGTTCAGGTGAAAGGGTCAGTTTGCCAAACGCCGCCCCCCCAGCTGCTCCGCTAGGGGAGACCTGATGAAGTCAGCTGGTCACCCGTAGACCACCTGGACCACCGAGAACCTGTAGCCTTTGTGACCTGGACTACCCTGGACCACTTCAGTGACCTGGACCACCTGGATCCCCTGGAGCGCTAGAACCTTCAGACTGACTGGATGAAGTAGAAACGCCTTCAGCACCTTTCAGGCTGTGTTCGGGATTATCTCCTAATCCTCCAAACTCCCGGCGGTAGTTCACTGCAGGTTTATCTCTGCACGCCGCCGCCACAGGGGCTTCAGCCAATCAGTAGCTCTGAGCTCATCACCTCCCACCTCCCGCCCCCAACCCCCCCCCGGCTCTGCCGCAGGAGAGGCGAGGAAGTGAAGAGACTCGACGAGCAGCGGCGTCTTCAATCAGAAGAAACTTTATTGACACATTGGTACAAAGTTGGGAGTCCACGGCTGCAGACGGAAGGCCACTGGCTGGGGGGGGGGGGGGTTAGGGGAGGGGGCCACACACACACACACACACACACACACACACACACACACACACACCCTTCACGGAAGGAACGAGGCCAGAGCCTCGATAAAAGGGCCACGCCCACTTCCCCCCTGGACACACAGACAGCGACCGTTTCCTTCCTTTCAGTCCGGCATCGCTGCCGCCGCCTGCCTGCTGATTGGCTGGATGAGGAGAAGCCCCTCCCCCTCTTCAGGTGGAGGGCGGTGGGAAGGTCTTGGAGGTGGCGAGCATCGCTCGCACTTTGGCCATCAAATCCTGGAAGGAGGCGCGAGAAGAAGAAGAAGAAGAAGAAGACTTGTTTTACACTGATTCTCTTCACGGAGCCGTTCGCTGAGCCGTGACTCCCAGCGCAGACAAACAGCGAGCGGCGAGGCGCGAGTTCGATTCCCTGCGGGGGGAGGGGGAAGGAGGGCTGCACCGACAGGAAGTGGTGATGGAGCACGGCTGAGCAAACAGGAAGTCTGCAGACTAATTAACAGCTGGAGTCGCATGGGGGCGGAGCTGTCACATCACATCACATCACACACACACACACACACACACACACACACACACACACACACACACACACACACACACACACACACACACACACACACACACACACACACACACACACACACACACACCAAGTAAACAAGTGCAAGTTGCTCAAACTGAACATTCTTAATTAATTTCGGGAGGTATTTGATGTCTTGTTCTGTTGGGGAGTCGCTGAGCTGACTCAGCAATTAGCCATGTGCTAACTCAGCCGTTAGCCGTGCACTAGCTCAGCCATTAGCCGTGCACTAGCTCAGCCATTAGCCGTGCACTGGCTCATCCGTTAGCTGCGTGGTAGCTCAGACCAGCAAGCCAAACGAAACCTGATGGCACTTTCTGTGTGTGTGTGTGTGTGTGTGTGTGTGTGTGTTGGTCTACCTGAGTGATTTTGGACTGAACAGAAGACACGATGGACGAGGACACTGTGCGGTCCTTCTCCAGAGAGCTCCCCCTGCAGGCAGGAGGAGGAACAACAGGATTGTTTTTTTCTTTTTGTCAGCAGTTGAGTGGGTTTGATGCACCCTGCTACCACAACAGGTGCGGAGATTACCTGGAGGGGGCGTGGCTGGAGGCGGGGCTAGCCGACGGCGACAGCACCCTACTGGGCGAGGAGTACGGAGAGAGGGAGGGGCCGAGCGAGGAGAGGAAGCTCCTCCTCTTTTGCGACGGAGACCTGAGACAACAGGGACGAGGCGGACGGGTCACATGACACAGCGGGCGGTGATAATTGGAGGGGAGAAGTGAGCAGGTTTTCATGATAGCAGCACAGAGCGCAGCTTCACCTGGAGGAGGATCTCTCCCGGCTGGGGGCGGAGCCACTGGGGGCGGGGCGGCGCCGCTCCTCCCGCCTCCTCTGTGGTGGGGAGGGTCTGCGCTCCCTCGACCTGGTGGGACAGAGAGAGAGAGAGTCTGAGCAGACCTGCTGGTGGAGAACATCAGGTAGTGACCATTAGGTGGAGAACATCAGACTCACCTGGAGCGCTGGGACCTCCTGTAGGAGCTGGGCAATGAGTGTCTGCTGGATTTAGACCTAGACTTGGACCTGGACCTGGACCTGGACCTGGACCTCCTCTTGTGCTTCTTCTTCTTCTTGTCCCGGTCCCGGCCTCGGTGGCGCTCCCGGTCTGCGTCCCGGTCGGCTCTCCTGGAGGATCCTCTGGAGGAGGTGGCGTCCCGCCGGCGCTCCTGCTTCTCCGAGGACGACGCCCTCTGCTGGGAGCAGCGAGGGGGCGGGGCCGAGGAGCTGGGGGTTTGGGCCGAGGAGGCGGGGGACGGGGCCGAGTCCGTCAGCAGGGCCAGAGCCTCCTGCATCTGGAGAGGAGGGACGAGACCGCCACACGTGAGCGTCTGATTGGTCCGTTTCTAGGTCGGTGTAGACGGACTGGAAGCAGAGCCTCCACACCTGCAAGGGAGGGGGGGGGGCGTCCACACTCTGCTGCCCACTTCCTGTCTTGCCTTCTACCACTCCCTGTCTGTACTGCATCCCGCTAAAGCAAGCGACGGTGGCTCGTCCGAGATGCTAACGCTAACAGCCGCTACCGGACGCCCTCATTCCGTCACGAATCCATCAGCCTGAACATGCGAGACAACAAACGTGGAGCCGATGATGGCGATGATGAAAGAGGGAGGCAAGTGAAGGAGAGGAGGCGGAGCCTTGGGGTGGGGAGGATGGGGGGCTGCTGTCAGCGAGGTTCAGGATCATGACTCCGCCCACCTCCGCCTGATCATCAATCACTCTCACTGCTGTACACACACACACACACACACACACACACCTGCTCTTGACCTTTGACCTCAGGTGGGGGTGAACCGTCCCTCCCTCCCTCCCACTGACCTCCAGCTGGGTGTGGGCCTCGGCCTCGCCCAGGGGGCGGAGTCTCTGCAGGAAGAGCGCCGCCTTCCTCTTCCTCTCCGCCTGCAGCTGCTTCTCCTTGGACTCCTTGGACGCCTGCGCCAGCTTCTCCCGGGCCGCCGCTGCCAGCCGGTCCTCCAGCTTCTGCTTGGCTGCACGAGGGGGGGAGGGGGAGGGCGAGAGAGACGGCGCCACCTTGTGACCAACCAAACAACCAACTGATTTTTACTGCAGGAAATTAAGCCGGTGATTGCGAGCTGCGACGAAGAGCAAGCGCTGCGGTTCCATCCGCACTGGGACTCCAATGCTGTAGGTGGCGCTACGGTAGCTGCAAGTTAGCAGTGGGCGGGGCCAGCGATGGACCACCCGGCAGCTGGCTGTGAGCCGAGGCGACGTGTTTACGCTGTAAATCCATTTTTCTAACTGCGACTCTCTGCTTTCATTAGCGCTCCGTCCTGCCGCCTCTCTAACCAGTCGGCTCAATAACGCTATTGATCAGCGCGGTTGGAGCTAATATAATTTATGCAGAGTGGGTGGCAGATGAGGGTGGGGCGGGAGGGGAGCCGACGACGCTTGTGACCAGCAGAGCGGAACGAGATCTGATTCATGGACTTGAACTTTCGAAGGAAACTTTAGCTTCATTAGCGGATTTAAGAGGAGGAGGAGGAGAAGAAGAAGTAGCTGGCTGGGTGCAGAGAGGGGGCGGAGCTTCCAGCAGGAGTGATGCCGGATGTGCGTCTGCTGCTGTAACGTGGATGAATGTGTATTGTGTGTGTGTGTGTGTGTGTGTGTGCGTGCGCAGGTGTGAGTGGTTTGTGTTGCCGTTGTGTCGCACTAGCCAACAAAGGCGCAAAAACCTCCATCATGTGAGTGGGGGAGGGAGGAGCCAGAGTAGGGGGGAGGAGCCAGAGGGCTGACTGACCGATCAGCTGACTGAACAGCTGATCGAAGCCCCCCTCGTGGGCGTTACCTTGCTTGGCCTCCAGCTCCTCCAGGCTGGGGGCGGGTCTCTTCTCCTCAGGATCGGTGGGGGGCGGGGCCTCCCGCTCAGCCGCCTCGTCTCCTCCAATCACAGCCGCTAGCTCCGCCTCCTCCAGTAACTTCTAAGAGAGAGAGAGCCAAACCACACCGGAGGGTTAGGAAGCAGTCCAGACCAGGCCCAGGCCCAGGCCCAGGACCAGGACCAGGACCAGGACCAGGACAGCGAGCTCCGCCCACCTTGGCCTCCTCGTCGTCATCGTCATCGTCGTCCAGACGCACTCGGTTCTTCTCCAGAGGCAGCAGGTCGTTCTCCTTCACCCTGATGGCGAAGGAGATGGGAGCGAAGGAGGCTGGAGGAGGAGGAGCAGGAAGAGGTGAGGGAGGAGGAGGAGAAGCAGAGGGAGGAGGACAGGATTAGACATCAAAACCATCAGAGACCAGAAGGACCAGGAGCTCCACCACTGAAACATCTCAACAGTCATTGACTGTTGAGATGTTTCCTGCAGCTGAGGAACCACAGAAGGTCTGAGGTTGTGCTGTGACACCAGGACCAGACCAGGAACAGGACTAGAATTGGACCAGGAATAGACCATACATGGACCAGAGCTGAACCAGACCAGACCTGGATCAGGACCAGATCTGGACCAGACCAGACTTAGAGCTGCTGCAACACTTCCTCATTCCGTTGACCCACCGCCCAGAGAGAGAGAGAGAGAGAGAGAGAGAGAGAGAGAGAGAGAGAGAGAGAGAGAGAGAGAGAGAGAGAGAGAGGGAGGGAGATTTGAGAGAGAGAGAGAGAGTGTGTGTGTGTGTGTGTGTGTGTGTGTGTGTGTGTGTGTGTGTGTGTGTGTGTGTGTGTGTGTTGACAGCCGGAGCCTGTACACAGACACACACTCTTTCATCTGCACACGCACACACACACACACACACCCTTCTGGCCTCATATCACCAACAAAATTGCTGACATAAATACCAGCGAACACACACACACACACACACACACACACACACACACAGAGTATGTGCGTTGGAGTAAATATGTGCTTACTTACATATTGACCCGGCGGCTTAGCATCTCATATCGTCAACAGAGGAGGTGGGAGGGGCTGTGTGTGTGTGTGTGTGTGTGTGTGTGTGTGTGTGTGTGTGTGTGTGTGTGTGTGTGTGCGTGTCCCCTACCTTTTGCAAATCTGCAGTCTTTGGCTGACTGATCTTCTTGTCCGTCGTCTGCCGTCGTCCTCTGAGTGAGAGAAGAAGACACAGTTGTGTTATTGTGTTGTTGTGAGGCTGCAGGCTGGTTGCTGGTTGTGTGTCTGTGGAGGAGGAGGAGGAGGAGGAGGAGGTGCTGCTGCTGGACCTTCCTGAGGCTGGAGCAGCAGCACTCAGCAGCGCCTCCTGCTGCGTCCAGGAGCTGCTGAGCTCCACACAGAAGGTCAGCAGACCAGAAAAATGAGATTTCACACTCGACTGCAGCCGCCGCTCCGTAATGAGAGAAAGAGGAGGAGGAGGAGGGGGGAGGAGTGGGAAGAACGTCTGACGACAGGAAATATGAAGCCACACACAGCGTTGCTCGCCCGCCCGCTCTCGCTCTCCCCCCGGCCCTCGGCGGGAGCGCCTGATTGGCTGACGGCTTCTCCAGACCGATGGCCGTCTGTCTACCAGCGGGTTAAAAAAAAAAAAAAAAAAATCTACAACGCCCACATTAAGCCCCCCCCCCTTCTCTCCCTCCCCAAACCCCATCCTTTTCTTCTTGTTCTTCGAGGGAGCCAATCAGGACGGACCTGCTCCAGGCTCTAATGACGCTAAACTAGCCAAACCGCGTGCAGATCCCCAGGTCAAAGGTCAGGAGGTCACCTGAGCAGAGGCTCCAGGTGCAGGTAGCTGACCGCTGCTCACCCTCACTGTTCACTCAACTCTCACCGCCGTCACGGCGCCCCCTGGTGTCTCTGCAATCCCATCAGTCCCTGGACCAATCAGAGGAGTCGAAGGGACAGCCCTGCTGACAAATTCCTCCTCCTCCTCCTCCAGTACACCAGTGTGTGTGTGTGTGTGTGTGTGTGTGTGTGTGTGTGTGTGTGTGTGTGTGTGTGTGTTCTGAGAGGTTGCTGGTTGGCATGGCCGTGATGTGATTGATTAAGGTGAGCAAACAGACACCTGGAGGGACTGGACACACATGTACGTGTGTGTGTGTGCCCCACCCACTGAGGAGCATCGTTGTCACTGCACAACGTAACCATCATGAGACCACGCCCACCTTCTATAGATGAGGGGGAGGGCGGGCCTTAAGCCCCAGCTGCCGTGATAGATTGGCGTGTTGCTAGGCAGGAGAAGCAGCCCGCCTGCTGCTGACAGGTTGTGATGACATCATCACCAGTCATCTGGCTGCTGCCAATCAATCAATCAATCAATCAAACAATGGCCTTATTTCCACCAGCAGGGGGGAGTGAGTGAGTGAGTGAGTGAGTGAGTGGCTGGATGTGGTCAGGTGGGAGTAGCCTACTGTACCTGTGCCAAGCCCCGCCCCTCCCTCTGCAGGAAGTAGTTCTTCTTGAACTCGTAGTAGGTGTTGAACTGGTGCCACGACTGCAGGAAGTCGAACCTGCGGCACAGAGACAGACAGAGCTGAGACCAGGGGGGAGGGGCCTCTCAGGTGCGTGGGCGGGGCTTCTCAGGAGGGGTTGGGGGCATCCACGGTGTGGGTGGG
Organism: Thamnaconus septentrionalis; assembly: GCA_009823395.1. Taxonomy (NCBI): domain Eukaryota; kingdom Metazoa; phylum Chordata; class Actinopteri; order Tetraodontiformes; family Monacanthidae; genus Thamnaconus; species Thamnaconus septentrionalis. The sequence continues at coordinate 3,199,588 of CM020518.1, forward strand.
GCCTCTCGGGTGATGGGCAGGGCGTCTTGTGAGGGGGTGGAGCCTCTCCGGTGGGGGCGGGGCTACTCACCTGGGGTCCTTCTTGGCCCGGACGCTGGCCTCGAACTTGAGGCCGTTGCGGATCACGTACTCGGCCAGCTTGTCAATGACAGGCTGGATGTCGGGCGGCGGTGGGATGATGGCGGCGGCGGACTGGGCGGCGGACTGGGCGGGGACTTCCTGTTTGGAGCTGCTGGAGAAATAAAAACGTTGTTCAACGCGTGTCAAAAGCAGGAAGTGCAAGGCAGGTGAAGGTTCGCTCACCTGGTCTCTGGCGCCGGCGTGGTTGCGGTGGCGGTCGGCGTGGTTGCAGTGGCGGCCGCCGGCGTGCTGACAGGTGGGGGGGCGGCGGCTTCAGGGGCGGCTGCAGGTGCAGGTTGCGTCCCGGCGGCGGCGGCGGCAGCGACCTGGGGCGCCACCACACCTGCTGCCGTGCTGCTGTTGCCGTTGTTGTAGTAGGAGGCGGCGTCAATGCCCGGAGGGGGCGGAGCCAAGCAGTAGGTGCCGTCAGGCATCATGTAGTAGCTGTAGTACATCACCGCTGCAGGGAGCAGAGGTCAAAGGTCAATGAGCTGCTGCTGATGCTGACCAATCAGAGAGCTCCGGGCTTCGAGGACACTCACGGTCAGCCGAGTACTGCACCGGGGGGGCGCTAGAGGGCGGCGGCTCCACCACCGCCGCCACCACCGCCTGCTCCTCAGGCGCTGTCTCAGTGGCCACGCCCCCTACTGTAGAGGCCACTCCCCCATTCCTCTCCTGCCTCGCCTTCAGCACCAGCGCCGCCAGAGGATGGTCCGGGTCCATCACCTTCAGAGGCTGGAGGGGGAGGGAGGAGGAGGAGGAGGAAGGAGGTGGAGAAGGAAGAAGAGGAGCAGGAGGAGGAGCAAAGAGGAGTGGAGGAGGATAAAGAAGAGGAGGAGAAAACACACATTACAATCTGGAAAGCAGCATCAGCAGGAGGAGGAGGAGGAGGAGGAGGAGGAGGAGGAGGAGGAGGAGGAGGAGGAAGTCTCTGCTGGTGACCGTTGTCATGACAACGTAGCAACAGAAGACAAAGAAGAAGAAGAACAAGAAGAAGAAGAAGACTGACGGAGGAGGCCTTCACAGAGGTCAGGCTGCCTCTGATTGGCCGCTCCGTGCGCCAGGGGCGGGGCTTTACCTTGACCAGCTCCTCGAGGCGGGAGCTCCTCTTGGGGGCGAAGAGGCTGGGGTGGAGGTAGCTGCCATCACCATCAGAGTCCTCCTCACTGGAGTCTGGAGGTGGGGGGGGGGTTGTAGAGGTGTGTAGAGGAGGAGGAAGAGGGGGGGAAGGGAGAAGGAGGAAGAGGAGAAGGTGAAGGAGGAGCTCAGCTGTATAAACGCATGAATGAATGTTTCCCACTTCAACCAGTGGAGGATGTTAATGCCGCTCGCTCGCTCGCCCCTCACTCTCTCACCCTGCTGCTTGCCGCCGCCGCCTGGCGCCGCCGTCGCCGCGCTGTAGCGGCCCTCCTTCATGGCCCGCAGCACGTGCCTGTAGTAGGGGTTGAGGTAGTGGTCGAAGCGCAGGAAGTCAAACTGGGAGTTGGCCGCCTGCTTGGCCTTCAGCACGATCTCAAACTGCCCCCCCTGCTGGCACACAAAGCTGGCCGTGCGCTCGATGATGTTGTGGGTCTTGACGGTGGCCGGCTGCACGTGGCAGGGGGCGAGAGAGTGGGTGAGAGAGAGAGAGAGAGAGAGAGAGAGAGAGAGAGAGAGAGAGAGAGAGAGAGAGAGGTGAGAGAGCAGTGGAGCGCAGGAGGTCGAAGGTCAGGTTCTGAAGGTCAAGAGGAGGTATCTGACGGTCAGGCAGAGCTGTCTGAAGGTGAGGGGGTCATGGCTAAAGGTCAGGAGGTCATGGCGACCAGATCAGATACATAACCTCAGACTGGACCGCCGGCTGCAGACTGCAGCAGGAGCCCCTCCCACCTGTTACAGTGTTACAGCTCCACCCCGCCGCCCCATCCCACGTGGCCAGAGGGAGGAAGTGACATCACTAGACTCCGCCTCTTTCCTTCCATCCCCGCCCCCCATCCCCCACCCCCTCCCTCTCCACAGGCTGCGTGTGATTTCCTGTTTTGCAGACGGACGGAGCTGCAGCCGCCGGACGTGACCTTTGAGAATTACCACCATCAGGGCCGGTGTGCATCTCGCCCAGATGAATCCCAACGTCCATGTTAAGCTGTTCGGCCTGCGCACGCCCTCAAACAAAATTATGAAATCCAATAAGAGAAAGGTCTTAAAAAGTCAGTGCGAGGAAATAAACTACAGTGGAGCGAGTCCAGGGGGAGAGAGAGCTCATTAATACTGGAGGAGGCTGAGGGGCCGCAGCTGGCCTAGAACCAACACACACACACACACACACACACACACACACACACACACACACACACACTCAGAAACATGCAGAAACACACAGAAATACACACACACAAAAACGGGGAGAGCAGCAGAACAGGGACGGATGCTGAGGAACCAGGTGCCCAGTGAAAGAAAGAGATGCGACCAATCACGTTCTAGTAAATCCAGAGTCCCCCACCCCCACCCCACCCCACCCCAGGGAGGTGACACAGGTCGACACTCCATGAGGGGGCGCTGTCACTTCAAAGTCGTGACGACACAGCAGCAGCAAATCAGAAGCGTTTAAGACAAGTGAAACAACCACAACCAGTAGGGGGCGTCGCCACAGGACAGCTTCCTGTGTGCCGAGGGGCCTCTCTCTCTCTCTCTCTCTCTCTCTCTCTCTCCTAAACTGATGGCAAGATTAATAATCCAAGGTTCCCTGCAGGTTTGGGAAAATAGCTAGCCGCTAGCACGTTAGCATTCAACCTCCAGCATCCGCTGAGTGAAACCTAAAACTAAGCACATTTACTGGTCCGACTGTTTACTGGTCCGACTGTTTACTGCTCCGACTGGTGATTAAAAATTTTGTCTGCCACACCTGAGCTCTCTTTCTCTCTCTCTCTCTCTCTCTCTCTCTCTCCTCTCTTTCATTCTCTTTCTCTTTCACTCCCCCCCACCCTCTCTCTCTCACTCACCAGCTCCACATCAGGAGGGATGACCAGGCCCGCTGGCGCCACAAATGGCTCCTCGCTCTCCTCTGGCTCCGCCTCCTCTGGAGAAGAAAAAAAAAAAAAAACATGTCAGAGGACGTCAGTGGGACTGCGGTCCAGAGTCTGAAGGTGTCTGTACTGTGAAGACCCCGCCGCTCCATTAGACCATCTGCACTCCATCAATCTGCCCAAAACGTTTTTAACGCCGTAAAAAAAAAAAAAAAGTACAACATAAAAACGTTAAAAACGGGAGTCGCGCCGCCATAAAGTGGGCGGGGCTGCCGACTCTCATCGGATTTTTATGGGCAGGCTGTGTTTAAATCAGCCCACAGCCAACACACACACACACACAGACACAGGCAGAGCGGACAGCTGTTCCAGGTTCTGATCCTGGAACAGCTGCCCGCTGCTGAGGTGACACCACCCGGTGGAGGGGAGGGGTCACTGCACCGGGCAGCGGTCAGCTCTAGCTGCTGGGGTCATCATGGGGTCAACAGAGATGTTCTGCAGCTCCAAACAGGAAGCGGTATTACAGTAGCGGCGTTAGCATTAGCAGCAGGAAGTAGAGGAACGAGGAAGGGAAACCGTGCCGGAGCGGATGATGAACGGTGTGAGCAGCTGGTGCGAGCGCCAACCCCAGCAGGGATCCAATCCCAGCGCACAGACGGACAGACTCACTCCCTTACCCCCACCCCCACCCCCCTCCCCCAACATCGCCCCTCCTCCCCCGAGACGGCGAGCTGAGGAACATCCAGGCGCCGCAGGGACTTCACCCCCCATCAAAAGTTCAGAGCGTGTGTGTATGTGTGTCTGCTGCTGCTGGTGTTCAGCAGGTGATAACACTTCTTAATGTCAAACCTTCTGCTACTTCTGGCGAAATTCTATTTTTAGAATTTTGAGAGCTACTTTCTTTTTTCCCGTCTCAGAAGTAATTTAGTTAAATTAGTTAGTGATAATAATAATTATTCAATTAATCAAATTAATGAAATAATAATAATATGATTACTTTCTAGATTTTTTATTTAAAATCCAGCCAGACTCAGAGCATTCTGGGTAATATCTGCAGCCCTTGACCAGCAGCAGCATTCAGGAGTCTTTACGAGGCTCTCTGATTGGCTGCCAAGTCCGAGCAGCCGCTGCCGCCTATTGATTTTGTGCACAGATGGAAGTGCGGCGGTGCACGTCGACGGCGGCGTGATTTATCCGGACCTCCCGCCGTCCTTCCCATCAGGGGGCGGGGCCACGTCTGAATGTGCTGATGGGAGTGAAAAGGCCCTCAGGGAGGATTTAGAGGCAAATAAATTCCAGGACACCTTCTCCACCACCATCAGCAGCTTCTGCTGTGTGTGTGTGTGTGTGTGTGTGTGTGTGTGTGTGTGTGAGTGGGCGTGGTCTCACCCGTCTCCCGGGCACCCCCCTCCTCTTCGGTGGGCTGCGATGGGTCGTAGTAGTCGGCCGAGTACTTGAAGGCCACGGCGTTGTAGGTGCCCTCGTCAGCCAGGGCCTCGCTCAGACGCTTGTACTCCTCCTCTGGGGACACAAAGCAGAGAGTCAGCTCATCGCCTGCAGGGGGCGCCAGCAGAGGGGCGGAGGTCAGGGTCAGACCACTGAGTTCCCCCTGCTGGTGACTGGCAGGTGGCCAATCATTGTCAGCGACTTTATTAAAACTGCACTGGCTCCTCCCACCGACCCCCCTGGCTCCTCCCACTGATGTTAGAGACCACACTCCCAGCCAGGTGTTTGGTCCCGCCCCTCAGTCCAGCAGTGCAGTATAACTTTTTATTCATTGATTTTACTGTCACTCCAAACACCATGAGCATTGCAACACCACCACCTGGCACAGCAGTATGATAAACAAAGAAAAAGAAAAAGAGGGAGACGTCCACTGTCTCGACAGGCTCGTCACTGAAGACGGTCAGGTCTGACCTTGAGAGATCAACTAAACCGCAACAGGAAGTGGCTGTGCCAATCCGACGAGGGGCGTCGACGGTCGCCGTGCGATCAGAATGATAATAACAATAAACACGTGACTGGGGCCGTAAACATGAGGCTGGGTGTGCCTGTGTGAGTGATAGTGATGGAGGGGCGGGGCCTAATGAATGATATCTCCCTCCGCTCGAGATTCAAGGGCAGAGCTGCATCCCCCCGGTGGACAGATGGGTAATGGCCGGAGTAGCCGAGGCCGGGAGGCAGCAGTCAAGGGCGAGGGCGCCGGAGGGAGAGAGGCACTAACCCTCTCCCTCCCAGAAAGGAAACTTGACGGCCAATCAGAGTGAAAGGACAGCCACGGAGCTGCTGAGGGACGAGGGCACATCCTTCTGACCCTCGCTGATGCGGACACGCCCCCTCTGCACCGACCTCAGAGCCGGAGACGGGAGGAGGGCGCTCGCTCACGACTCAGCCTCCGTCCACGACCTCCACTCGGGTCACATGACAAGGTCACATGGTGCACCGATCAAACGACACTGAGAGAAATATCAGCACCCACTGGGTGCTCTCGTGCGGTGGTTTTCGATATAGAGGTACGACGTCTGGGGTCACGTGACCAGTTTACTTCAAGTGAAAATGGCGCGCATGTTTGGACGGAGGAGGAGACGGCATATTTTCTACAAGTAATCAAAGAGAAAAATATAACAACCATTCTTGACAGCAAACAAACATAAAAAAAACCCAAAGCAAACTCAATGGAAACACCTGCAAATCGCAATTTGATGAAATTTTAGAAATATCGCTTTGATTTTGCAAAAAAACTGTAATGGAAATGCAGTTACGGTGTTTCTCCAGGACATCAGCAGGGGGCAGCAGCGAAAGCTAATAATTATTATTGTTAGAAGACAATGACAATAAAGATTATGTTCTATTCTGATAAAGGGCTGATTCCCAGAAGTCCACAGTCCTCCAAGACAGCCCCCCCTCACCCCCAGCCCTGCCCCGCCCACCTTGGCGAGCCTCCTCCTCCAGCAGGTCCGTGTGCAGCGCCAGGTAGCGCTCCTCGTCGCACAGTGCGTCGATGCGGGCCTCCTCCTCCGACAGCTGGTAGGACGTGTTCCATGAGCCGCTGTCGTACTCGGAGAGGTCGTGCAAGTGGCCGCGCCCGTCGTACCTGTCGTGACGAGCGCTGTGGTTAGACGGAGGGTTGGGGGAGGAGCCGATATCAACAAGAAGATGGAGAAGACGAAGATGAAGAGAAGCTGCCTTCGGGACTTTAAAAACTAAGTACGGAGTTTTAACAGCTACGTTAAGATAGCTTAGCGACCTGCTAACTTGTCCTGGACCAACTGAGAGACCAACAGGAAGTGAAGAGGAAAACAAATAAAGCGACTCTTACCTTGCAGGGTCCCCCCACCCCTATCCCTACACACCCCCCAACCCTCATCAACACTTCTACACCTGCAAAAGAAAGTTGCATTCACACAAACCCGAGCACATAAATACCTATCCGCAAGAACCCAAATGGACGACATTTCCCCCGGGGGTTCGTCCCTCTACGCCGAGAGGTCAGAGGTCAGAGGTCAGCCGTTTCTCCCCGGGGCGACAAAGAAACGCGGCTGCCGTGGTTGGAGGCTGGAGGACCCAGCCCACCTTTCCAGGGAGAAGACTGGGGTTACGTGGTAAAGACACACACACAACAGGCTGAACACATGGAACAGAGAGAACTGCTGCTGGTGCTGCTGCACAACAGAACTTTTCTCTGGGATGGATGTCGGCCAGAACCCTGGCAGGCTCACTGGTTCCGGTCCACAACTTTTTTTTTTTTTTTTTTAACAAACAACAGCGAACAAACAAAGTCCGACTCTGCAGGAGGTTCTGGGACTTTATTAAAATGCCTGGAGAGGAATTCCAAAGGAAATTCTACAAACATGCCGAGATGCAAAGATCTACAATAGGTCGAGCACCAGCCGGAGCCCGGACCAGACCGGACCAAACCGGTGTTGTGTCCCTACTGGTTTCCGATTTAACTGGATTCCTTGTCGAACAGCTACAGATGTGCTGCACCACCTTCAGCACATTCGACACAAAGTTTTTTGTTGAAGGAAGGTCGAGTCCAACTCGATACAAAATTGTTTAATTCATATTTTCTTTATTTTCATGTCACTAGCACATAGCGCTCATTTACAGACGCATATTCGCAGTGGTAGTTGTGGGCTGCGACTTTAAAACTGCCCTATTAATATGTTTGTGCACGTTTGTGAAATTGTGTCGAATCTGCCGACGGCGGCAAAGCATATCTGCAGCTGTTCGGCAAGGAAACCAGTAGGGACAAAACAGTGTGAGGCAGGCAGGTGATAAACACACGTGTCGTCCGCAGCCGCGGCTATTTTATCCACTTTCTGTAAGACAAAAAGCAGCGGAGTCCCTTCACCGCGGCTAACGGGCTAAGGGGGAGAGGGGTTAGCTTAGCATTAGCCTCGGGTCTACGTTTGATCAACCGACCTATCGATCATGATGCTCTTGTCCCCCATCCACGGGATGAGATGCTGTCCCTGCTCGTGGTAAAGAGCCTTCTCGTCGTCGTCAAACAGTTTGCAGGAGTATCCGAACACCAGCAGTTCGGCGAACTTGTCGCTATCACTAGCATCCTTCCTGGCCGCCTGGCCACCGCCGCCACCACCGGGCTCTTTCTTCGCGGCTCCGCGTCGATGCATCGCCAGGGAGGAGTGGTGTCCGCCGGCAGACACGGCCGAATGGCTCCGGATAGAGCAGCGAGGACTCGCACTACTAACCAGCCGCCGGATACTGCTAATGCTGCGGGTTTCCCAGACCTACGGAGCCCAAAACAAACATTCTACGGGCCGTGGGTCGCCATGTTGGAGCCAACAGGAAGTGCAGCTGCGTTCCGGTCCGCACATTCAGGTCACGTATGGACGCTAGAAAAGCGCCTTTACGTGAAATTTGTACAGATAACAGTAATAACAACACATATAAATCCACAAAATAACACTGGTGAATATTAACACATTTTTTTTTATTATTTACATTTTAGGTCTTTCTTGTCTTTTCCAGTGTGTCGAATGTGCCGCTCATGAACCGAATCAGAGTAGAAAGTAAGTCAGAAATCTGATTCAGGACGGAGTCTGCTGTTCAATTCACCAGGTCTTCGGCTCTCTTGAACTAGAACAATGCACATTTGAATCATGTTGCATTTATTGGTAACCCAGACTTTTTCTTTTTTTTTCCCTTCTACTTTATTAGCGGGTTGAACTAGATGATAATGTGCATCATGGTCACCTGGCATATAACTGCAGTGCTGCACCTGAACACTAGTGGGGGAGGGACAAACCAGGCTGACAGTAGGGGGCGCCCTCCAGAGTTATGTTCATGATGACGATTCAGCGAAAGGATGATGGATCACTACGCATCACAGATTATGCATCCATTTCCAATATCTGCTTATTACTGAACTCAGGGTCGCGGGGGTCAACTGCAGCCGCTCCCAGCTGTCACAGGGCAAAGGCAAGGTGGCACACTGGACATATCACTGTAAAGTGGCTTCATATCAATTTATCTTTGATTTGTCTCTCTGTCGTCACTGCTTCTCATCTGTAGCTCCCCCGAGTGGTTGGGTGAAGTACAGCTCTGTGTATGTCACAGATGGGGAAACAGTCTGAAGTGAACAACTAACATCTATCCGTTCATTTTCTACATCCATTTTCTCCTGCATTCAGGGTCAAAGTTCAAATGTTGCCACCCACCAAAGACAACAAAATGAGACCTTGGTTACTCACCTGGATGTCGAGTGTCTGTGTGAGGGGGGCGCGGCCAGGAGAAGCAGCGGGGGCGTGGCCACTCATTAACCCTGAAACTGAGGGGCATAGAGTGTCTCTGGCTGGCCGAGGGAGAAGCAGCAGCAGCAGCAGCAGCAGCAGCAGCGGGAAGTTTTTTTTTTTTTTGTTTTCCAGGTGTATTTTTAGACGGGTGAGAGTGAGACGAGTGCTTTCAAGCGTCTCCAGCTCCAGCTCCGCCTCTGGACCACCAACAACTTCTCTGGCAGCGCAGACGGCCAGGATGGAAGCATCCCTTCATCCACCCCCCCACCCGCCATCAAACAGCCAAAAATATTTGGGAACAAACAGGAGGAAAAAAAAGAACTTTTGGGAATCCGTCCATGGGGTTTATTACCAGCGCCGTACCTGAATTAAATATTTCCATCTCTGAGTTTGTTTTGTTGTTGAGTTGGACCACCAGCAGGGGATCCTGGTCTGGAGGGGTGGGCAGGAGGACGGAGCTGCTACAGGAGCCTTTGCACAACACACACAGAGACACTGTCAGCAGCAGTAACAGCAGCAGCAGTCGTCACACCACCAAATAAAACTAGACTTTCATCACTGAGCCGAGTCTAAAACCTAAAATCAAAAAACGTGTTTGAATCCGTGTTTGGAGGAAGCTGCTGCTGCTCCGTCTCTCTAAGCTCTGCCGACCTGCAGCCACCAGGCAGGAGGTGTCAGCTGGAGGGCGGCGGAGCGGCAACAACAACAGGAGGGAATTTTGAATTCTTTATATTCCAGGATCAGGCTGAACGCTTCCTAAGAGGATTAAAGTGTCACATTAGACAGAGAGCAGTGACACACAAATCTGCTGCTGCTGCTCCGCTGCATCCAGAACATCCTGCAGCTCAGCAGCCTGGAAGGAAACATGCAGAGCCGTCCTGGTGGAGGTTCTCTGCTACATCATGTCTGACTCCGTCCTCCTACAGGCTGAGCCAGTAGGGCAGGATCTATTCTAGACCCAGGACCACCTGATCCAGGATCACCAGATCCAGGACTTCCTGATCCAGGATCACCTACCCATGACCACCCGAGCCAGGACCTCCTGATCCAGGATCACCTGATCCAGGACTTCCTGATCCAGGATCACCTACCCAGGACCACCTGAGCCAGGACCTCCTGATCCAGGATCACCAGATCCAGGATCACCTCACCAGTACCACCTGATCCAGGACCACCAGATCCAGGACCTCCTGATCCAGGACCACCTGAGCCAGGACCACCTGAGCCAGATCAACCTGACCTAGACTCACTGATCCAGGATCACCTAACCCAGACCCACCTGGGCAAGGACTACCTGACCAGGACCACCTGACCCAGACCCACATGACTCAGACCCACCTGGGCCAGGACCACATGGCCCAGACCCACCTGTCACTGACAGACCTGGGCCAGGACCACCTGACCGGAGACCATCTGACCCAGACCAACATGACCAGGACCACCTGAGGAAGAGGAGGAGGGGGAAGAGCATGAGGATGAGGAGGTGGAGGAGGTGATAATTGGGTTTATTGGGATGAGTCGGGGGCTTAATGGGAGCCCTAGGCCGGCTCATTATTCCTCAGCGCTCCGACCCGTTCAGGTGGCGCTGAAACAAAGTATGAAATTATTTACGGCCGCTGCTATCTGCTAATCCATCAGAGCCGCTGTTCTCCTCCAGAGATGTGGAGCTGCAGCACCTTCAGGCCTGTTTGTCAGCTTTGTTCCCCGTTATCTCAGTGATTAACGCTGAGGCTCATTCTTTCTGCTGCACAGGTCTCTCTCTGCCTCTCTCTCTCTCTCTCTCACACACACACACACACACACACACACACACACACACACACACACAGTCAATCTCTCACCTGATAGAACCAGTCGGAGCCAGTTGCCAAAATATTAATGTTCAGTTTATCTCGTCAGGAGAAATAAAATACTGAGCTGGATGGATTCGTCTCCCTGGTGGCAGCTGAGGGAAAAGCAGTTGGTGACCACAAACACAAACACACACACACACACACACACACACACACACACACACACACACACACCTGCCTGAAGAACCAGGAAGAAAAGCAGATTTCACCATCATGAACTTCTTCTGCAGGTGAGCAGCAGGAGATGGAAGTGCCAGATGGAAGCTGAAGCTGCAGGATGAATCCAGCAGATCCACCTTAGGGACGACGCTGTGGATCTCCTGCAGGAGGTGGATCACTAAGGCCCCGTTACATTGGCTGTGGACAAGAAGGTTGATTGATCAGCTCTTGATCAATCTCAAGATCCTGCTCCTGGTCTTAACCCAGGTCCTTGTCCTGATCCTTGTTCTCCTCCTGCCTCTGGTCCTGGTACAAATCCTGGTCCAGGTCGTGGTACTGGCCCTTCTCCTGCTCCTCCTCCTGGTCATGGTCCAGGTCCTTCTCCTGTCTCTGGTCCTGGGTCTGCTCCTCCTTCTGCTCCTCGTCCTGGTCCTGGTGGAGGTCTAGCTCCTGGTCCACGTCCTGGTCCTGCCCCTACTCCTGCTCCTGCTCCTGGTCATGGTTTTGGTCAAGGTCCTGCTCCTGCTTCTGTTCCTAGTCCTGGTCCCAGTCCTGGTCCTGGAGGCGATAACGACGATGCTCTGGCCGCCTGCTGCAGCTCCGTTGGACGGATGCCCCCCAGACACTGATTCATGGCTCAATTTATTCCCTCCGTCACAAAATGATGCATTTGCATGCGTTGCCGGAGACGGCGAGCAGACTTTTAATTGGTTTTGATGGTGTAATTAAGCCTCGTGAATAGCCGGCGCGGTGATATATTTGTTTGGAGGGGAAACAAAATAATAAAAAATAACGGCAGACAATTGAGTCCCCAGACGAGGAATTAATGTGGAACATCTGTTTGGGCCACGTTGGCTGAATCAGAATCACACTCGTCTCCCTGCGGAACGACGCAAGTTCCGTCTTAAAAGCCTCTCAGTGTTGCTGTTCGGTTACCAGCAGGCAGGGGGAGCCAGGGAGCCCTAGAGCTCTCGGCCAATAGGAGGTGCACGTCAGCTCGTCACGTCAGTTTCTGTCAAACTTCTCTGACGTGTGTTCTCGTCAATGCACACTTCCTGTTCCCACCACAGGGGGTCTGTGTAGATCCTAACTCTACTGTCTGCTGCTGCAAGAATGAGATCTACGTCAGAGGTCAGAGGTCAGAGGTCATAGCTGTTCCAGGCAGGCACACGCTGCCATGATGAGACACTAGTCTCACCTCCGAGATCTGTCCTGCAGCTGACTGCTAACCCTTGACGACGCCTGGCTGCAGTTACACCCTTCGAGCTGAAGGTGGCTCCACGGCCGGCAGCAGCTTCAGATTTTACAGTCAAAAATCTGAAAAAGAATCGATGAATGAGTTTGAATTGTCTTTAAAGGTTAAAGTCACACTGATTGTCACATCCTGAAGGATGCGAAATTTGTCCTCCACATTTTACCCATCATCCCCTGGGAAAGTGGTGGACAGCAGCGGTGCTGCGCCTGGGAATCATATACCTCCCTCTCCCTCTCCTCCTCCCTTCCCTCCTCCTCCTATACCTACTCCTCCCCCTCCTCTTGCTCCCCTTCCTTCATCTTCTCCTCCTCCCCTCCTGCTCCAGCTCCACCTTCTCCTCCACTTCCTCCTCCTCCACCGTCACCTCCTCCTTTTCCTCAAAGTCCTCCTTCTCACCTTCCTCCTCCTCCTCCTCCACCCCCTCTTCAACGTCAACCTCCTCCTCCGCCTCCTCCCCACCCCCAGGGGGCACCGCCTCACTCTGCTGCCCAGCTAAAGCTCCTGCATGAGAATGCAGACGCTAAATATTCATGCTACTAGCGGCTTTGAGCATCACGGCTGCACAGCCTCTCAATTCCATAAGCCCCTGTCTGCAAGCCCCCGATCCCACCCTGGAAATGTAAGCAGCAGCGCCGCCGCTGTAATTGGTTAAGGGGGCGGCAAGCGGCAGGCGCCGTCCCTCCCCTGGTGGCCCCGAACGCATTGTTTACATTCTTCACAGTTGCCTTGCGGGCAAACCATCGATCAGAGGCAACAGAAGGGAACCCCTGGTGGAGACTCTGTTTACCTGCAAGCAGGTTGGCATTCATTTCCCAACCTTGACCTCTGACCTCCCGAGGGGCTTCCAGTTCTGCCGGTTTCAGAACCGTCTGTTGGCTTTTCATTGTGAAACTTCTGCTTCTGAGGTTTTATGAGTGAGTCAAACCTGAAGAAGAATAATATTCATAATAATAATGATACAGTAGTAAATTTCATTTGTATAGCGCTTCTCAGAAACCTCAGACACTTTACAAGGGCATTAGCAAAAATAAAATCAGTACATAGAATCATAACTCCAAATAAATCAAAATGTAGAGGTACATAAAATCTGAAGAAATCCAGCAGATTTGAAAGAAATTCAAGACATTGAAGTGAATGACAAAGTAGTAGCACAGGAAACGCAGGACAATTAATCAGATGTTAAAAGCAGTTCTAAAAAGGTGGGTTTTGAGATGGGATTTGAAGGTGGGTACAAGTCAGTACAAGAAGACGAAGAAGAAGAAAGAGGAGGGGGAAGAGGAGGAAGAGGAGTGAGTGATGCTGTCTGGGACGTCCGTCAGCGGTGTATCGACGTTCTCCCGCCCACAGGGGGAGTAAACAGCAGCAGCATTAACATTCACACATGCTTGACTTGATTCTGGAGGATCTGAGGAAACCGCCGCTGCCGCTGCCGCTTGTGCTGCCGCCGCCGCTGTGGGCGCTGAAAGTCGATACGGGAACAAAAGGAGCCCAAAACAGTCTGAGGAGGAGACGTGTCTCATTAAAAAGAGACGGCGGCCTCCTGCACGTCGAGTACTCGGCGCCGCGAGCTGCTGAATGTCAATGTTCCCGCTAGTCTGCTAGCCTGCTAGCGCCCACTTCTGTCTCCAGTCGGTCCACTGGCCTGGACGGGAATTAGAGGGGGAGAGGGAGAGGTGGGGGGATATGGACCACACCCCCAGACTCCAAGATGGCTGCTCATTCATTTCAATGAAACTGCTCACCCAGTGCATACGCCGAAAAAGTTTTTTAACTTCCGTATTTTTAAGGGGCCCATAGAGCATGCGCAGTAGTGTCACTTCCCATCATGCTCTACGATTTATTTGACCATTCAGACTGATTCTGGAGAACGTCACTGGACAGCCAGTCATAACAAGCTAAGACACAGAAGCACGTATGATGTTGTGACGTCACATTGTAAATAAACTCTTTCCTGGAGATTTTCTGGCTTTTAACACTTTTACTAAAGTGACAACTGAAAAATCTACGAGTGGCCAAATCGTCCCACCGGCATATTGCCAGTCTGGTATCCAGTTCTTATAATACATCCATGGTTTACAGTCAGTCCACTGGCTTGGACAGGAAGTAGAGGGGGGAGGGGTTGGGTGCTGGACAGGAGGAGGCCAGAGATCAGCAGCCGGGCTGCTAGTCTAATTAGCCAAGGCTAATTGTTGCTAATTGCTAAAACACCTTTTTTTTGGTTTTGGGCTTGCGCCTGCTTGTCGGGCATCCCATCAAAAGTGTGAAAACGGCGCTCGGCGAGTGAAGCGGCAAAGCGGTTTCGCACTTCAAAAGGGAGGAACCTGGAACGCGTGGCGCTCGCCGCCGCCGCGCTGCCAAACTTTTCCTGGCGGTGGCGGCGAGCGCTCTGTGAAATGAAGCAACAGTTGATCCCGGGAGGGCGGGGTGTTACAGGGTACCTGTGAACGCGGTGCCTGGCGAACTTCAATCACCGCCCTCACTGGTTCCTCACCGGGTAACTGCGAAAAGAACAGGACGTTCTGAGAGCATCAACTCATTAACATCAACATTAGCATCACCAGTTCTGATCGTGTGACACCGCCGAGGCAGCTGGGAAAATCAAAGGAAACTTCAGGGGGAGGAAGCTCCGTAACCACCGCGTCCATCACGCCAGGACTGGGTTCCTCAGACCAGGAAGTGGCCCTCCATCCAATCAGAAAGCTGCGTCTTCAAAACAGCCAATCAGAGAGCGGAACTGAAGCAAGACTTTGCCGACGAAGACCCTTCAGCCGTCGCACCTGAAGATGAAGGTGAAACTTCCTGAGAGCGTCAGAGTTGCGTCACTTTCTCGTCTTCTCTCGGTCTTCAAACTGGAGGTTCGTCTTCACGGCGAGCTCTGATTGGTCGGCTCAGCTAATTAAAACATCAAGCTGGCGGTGGCGGTGGAGCTTGTTGCATGAAGAGGATTTATCTTCTCCTCCTGATGTCTTCACAGCTCTCAAGTCTTCTGACTGGAATCATTCGTGAGAGTTGGGGGTGGGGTGGGTGTAGGAGGAGGAGAGTGTGGGCGTCGGATTGGCTGACATTTCCTTTCAATTTAAAAGGCCAAACAGGAAGTTGGTCTGGATGTCAGCGTGACCTCTCTGACCTTTTGAAATCACATGGCTGCTGCTGCTGCTGCTGCTGCTGCTGCAACAACAACGAGGCAAAATGTCAAGCAGGTGTTTGAATCAGCCGAGATGTTTTCTACACTTCCACAGTCCAGGAAGTCAGGAGGTTGCTGGAGCTCCTCACTGTCGGTGGGTTGGTGGCCCAAGCTCCACCTAAAACGCCCAGCTCAGAAGACATCATGAGGAGCTTCAGGAGGTTGTCAGATGTTTCCTGAGAAGCTGAGACCTCTGAAGACATCTGACTGAAGCAGAAGCAATCGCAGTGGAGGATGGATGGATGATGGATGATGATCTTCTCCACACGAGGTCAGTGAGAAGATGAAAACCTCCTTCAGGGTTCCTCTGAAGTTCCTCACAGCCTGATTTTTTTTTTCTCACTGGATGTTGGTGGATCTGCTGGTTAATCTGCTGGTTTATCTGCTGGTTCTGCTAGTTCTGCTGGGGAACCTGCTGGTTCTCATGCTGGTTTGTTGAGAATGTAAACATTTAAAATCTCTGCTTTTGTTCCTTTCCCCCGAAGAAAAGATCCTGCAGAGGAACATCTGAAGGAAGCAGCCAGTTAAAAAACAGTTGAATTATTGATCAACCAAGAGCTGATGAGGGTTTCAGTGTGTGTGTGTGTGTGTGTGTGTGTGTGTGTGTGTGTGTGAGAGAGAGAGATAAAAACAAGAGCAGGTTTCAATATTAAACTAAACGCCTGGGATACAAGCGGAGCCACACACACACACGCACACACACACAGAGGCGGGCTGAATAATTAATGAGGTTGGGAGCTCCGCCCCCTCTACTGGGTGAGAACTCTTCACCATGTTCCTCTTTCTCCTCCTCCTCTTCTTCCTCTTCTTTTTCAAGTGGACAGGAGGCTGCAGGATTTTTTCCAGCTTCAGGACATTTTATTTTTAGAATGAAACGCTGCCAGTCTTTTGTGGTGCCGGCGGTCGCATGACCGGCCGCGGGGAGTTTTATCAGCCAGTGCAGGTGGTGGCGGCGGCCAGATTACAGGGGAGGAGCTCAGCGGCGCCACCCGGTGGAGCGAGGAGAGGCCCGCGACAAAAAGGGCCCTGAAAGGATGAAGAGCAGCAAAGCATGCAAAGCTCCGCCCCCCGACCTCTCCGCATTAGGGCCAGTCAGAGCACAGCACAACCCCAGAGGTTGTGATCAGAGCAGAGCGCCCCCTGCAGGTGGGTTGGATGGATCGCAGCTCTAGACTCTCCTTTACTCTGCCCTCTCTCTGTCCAGCCCTCTCTCCCGGCGCTGCCTGCTGATTGGACGGCAGAGTTAGGAGTGGGGGGGTGGAGTCAAGTGTGGGGGGCGGAGAAAGAAGTAGAGGGGGGTGGAGTCCGCAGCAGCGATGGCGTCCTCACCAGAACGCCGAGAGGAGGCCGCTTCATCTCGCCACCATATGTCTTCATCGTTTCTACCGGAGCGACGCCAGCTCGCCTCTGATTGGCCGCCAGCTTGGCTCTTATTGGCCGGCAGCTACTGCTCCCTCCCGCGTGCCAGCAACACAGTTGGACAGCAGGAGGCGCCAAGCGGCTCCGGATGATCTCGGACCTTTGGAGTCCCTCACTGGAGAGCGAGGAGCCGTTTATCTGCCGCAGCCAATCAGCTCTCAGCCTGTCCAGCTGCCAGATCACAGCCAATCACGGGTGACAGGGAGATCAGAGCTCGGCGCCACCGGTTCTGGATTTATCTTCCTGAACAGAACCCGAGAGAGAGACAGAGAGAAACAACAAAGGAGTAAATACAATGACACAGGAAACAGGAAGCAGTGAGACAGGGAGCAATAAGACAGGAAACAGGGAGGCAAGACGCAGGGAGACAGGAAGCAGTGACACAGGAAACAGGTAGCAGTGAGACAGGAAGCAGTGAGAGCCAGTCTCTCTCTCCTCACTGGCGGCGGCAACCACGACGTGCCAGTGATGGTGGGCGGGGCCAGTGAGGAGAGCTGGCAGATGGGACTTTATGACTGGACATCAGAGCAAAGCAGCACATTAAAGTGTTATCGACAAGCTCGGCGGCGCCTCCAGCTGGCCGCGCTCCAGCAGCCCGGAGGGAATGTCCGTTTGGCCTCTCAGTCAGGAAGAGCAGGAGACGACCTCGTCAGGACACCGACCTGTGGCACACACACACACACACACACACACACACACACACACACACACACACACAGGACGATGTGACTGAATGATTGAGAGCCGCTGGGGAACAACCGAGTGTGAGTCTGTTGTTGTTGTTCTGTTGTTGTTGTTGTGTTGATGTGGTGCTGAAGTGTGCGACGTTTCCTGCTTGTTTCTAAAAGGTTTATTTTCCTCATCAGACGTTGACACCATCTGCTGCTGCTGCTGCTGCTAATGACGCTAACAGGCGGTGGAATAATAAGCTGGCTCTGTGCTAACAGCGCGAACATATTTTAAACCAATCAGAAAGCAGAAAACAACTCTTGATCAGATTCTTCATCAGACCTTTTTTTTTATTTTACCTCCACTTCATCGCCCCCCCCTTCGAAAAAACAAAAACAAACCACCTCTTCCGGACATCTGGGAGCCACCTGTTTACAGCCAGCAGCTAAAGAAAACAAAACGCAGACACCTTGGACTGGAAGAAACTCGTGGGTAGGGTTAGGGTTAGCCAATCAGCAGCGGTCGTCTGAACCTTCTGTGGAAGCTGCATTAATCAATTTAAGCTGCGACTCCTCCAGGGTCAGGTTTTTATTTTATTTTTTTACATTGGTGATTTATGTTCCCGTCAGGAAATGAATGGGTCAAAAATCCAGAAAATTTCAACTTTAGACCCGCAGGTGTAATTTTTGTGATGTTTAGTTTAGTTTTTTTTTGCCAGAATTGTAAGCAAAAACTCATCCCACCTCTGACTGGAGCCACTGAGGGACCCGGACAGAGAAAATAGAAGCTGCACTCAACTGGCCTCCCGTCAACTCGAGAAGGATTTCCAAATAAGTGGCCACAAAACCTGAGCTGGAAAGCCAGGTTTGGGCATTTTAAACAGGATGGAAGCAGTTCAGACCAGTTTGATCCAGTATGACCTTCTACTGGTCCTGTCATCACCAGCCACGTGTGTCCAGGACGACCACCACAGGAGGAAGGACCTGATCCTGGTGCTGGCACTGGTGGTGGTACTGGTGCGGGTACCAGTGCTGATGTTGTTCGTGGTGCTGGTACTGGTATTGGTCCTGGTACTGGTACTGGCGTTGGTCCTGGTGCTAGTACTAGTGTAGGTACTAGTGCTGGTGTTGTTCCGGGTGCTGGTACTGGTGCGGGCACTAGTGCTGGTACTGGAGCTGGTCCTGGTGCTAGTGCTGGTCCTGATGGAGTGCTGGTCCTAGTGCTGGTGCTGGAGCTGGTCCTGGTCATGGTGCTGGTGCAGGCCAGGCAGCCTGGCTCCAGTCCCGCCCTCATGCGACAGTCATCAGAGGTAGCGTCCAGGGTAGCGAGGAGGCCCTGTTCCCCTTTTGCAGGGGGAGCCACAGTAGGGAGCGGCTACAGTAGGTATGCCGAACCACCTGTGTACTGGGCTAGGAACTGAAACTCAGGACACAGCTCAGTCTTTCTCACAGGGATACCATCCAGGAGGTTGTGAGAAGGAGCATCAAGAGGAACCATGAGGAACCATGAGAAACCATGCGGGACAACAGCCGCAATTCTAAGTTACTTGGCCTGAAGCCCGACTCTGCCTCCTCACATCACGAAGACAACATCTCAAAGAAAGGGCTGAGAGTCTTGTCTGTGTTCCTGAAGGGTCGGGTCACGGCTCTGCCCAGTGAGGAGAAGAGACTGCGGAGGTAGCCGGGTTTTGCCGCTGGACTGGTCAGGTGACCTCTGAAGACGGAGGCAATGTAGAGTTCAGTGGTGGGGTCCTGAGCTATCAGCAGGCACAGCAGCTGGTCCGCACTGGTCCACATTTTGCACAGCTGCTTGTAGATCTTCATGGATGTGCTCTTGAGGTTCTTCACCGTGACAAACAACTCTGCCTGGTGGACTTCGGCCCAGACCCTCTCGAAAAGACGGTTGGTCATGTCGTCTTTCTTCTCCGGCAGCATCTTCACATCGCAATAGATCTCCCAGAGAACCTTCTCTATCAGCAGCTTCACCAGCATGCTCTTCCTTTCCGTTGGCAACTCCACTTCCTGTTGGCCTTCCTCGTACCTCGGGCCATCACTTGCCCGCCGTGCCACCTTGTACCTGGGCAGGACGTCGTCTGTAAGCGGCAGTGACGGCGGTTCCACGGCATCTCTGGTCAGGATGTTGACCTTCTCGGTCAGAGTCTTCCCCTGAGTTTTCAGCCACCAGTTGAGCAGGACCACAAAGACCCAGACTTTGCTCTGGATGTCTGCGTACGTGTCTGCGTACGTGGCCTCCACCTCTCTGAGGCGCTCGCTGCCTTCAAGGTGGAGTCAGGGAGCGGCTGGGGCAGGAAATGGGGGTAGATCAGGTCGCTCAGCTGCTTGGTGAAGACTAGGATGGTGCTGCTGGAGATCCTCCTGAAGAGCAGCGTCAGAGAGTCCTTGTTCTCATCCTCCTTCTCCTCCATTTCCTGCTGATTCAAGGAGGTGAAGGGGTCCACCAACAACTCCACCAGCGCACTGCTGTCAATGTTGCTGTACTGCCGGTGCTTCTTCTTGAGCTGGATCAAGAAGCGGTGTATCCAGACCTTGGCGAAACTCTTTGCCAAGAACTCTTTGATCATGAGCCGAGCCCGCTGGAGGTTGTCCCTGTCTTTGGCACAAACTATCTGGCCCACTTCCTCTGAGAGAATCTCCAGCTCCTCCCGGATCTCAGATTGCAAATTCCAAAACTCAGTTTCTGGTAGGTCCTCCAGCAAGGGGGTCAGGATCTCACTTAAATCTTTGCTGATGTCCTCCTGAAGTTTATCGGCTGCTCTGCACCTCGAGCTTTCCTGCAAAAGCTCAGGAGTCTGAGGAGTTTGCTGTCCCGCTGAGCTGCGTGACCGAGGCCAGCCAGTGTCAAACAGACCCGGTTCTTCCCTCTGACCCAGACCTGATCTGGACCAGGACAGTCGCACATTGTCCTGGATCAGATTCTCTCTTGATCTCAGTTTATTCCAACATGGTATGAACATATTTTTCATCTTCATGGACAGTTCCCGCATCATCCTGGTGGCATGAAGGACCATGGTGGAGATCCTGTGAGGCTGTGTGACACTCTGGTCTGCAGCAAAGTTCAGATTGTGGAGTCCGTTGGAGAGAGCCGAGTCCACGTTCCTGCGGACCTCCTCAGCCAACAGGTCTGACAGGCTTCTGTAGCTGACGCTGTCCACCTGGTCATCAATGCCCAGAGCTCTGGAGGAGATCTGGGTGGTGACTTGATCCACACTGGGCTGATCTTCCTGGTCATCAATGTTGTAGATGTCCTTGAGGACCGTCAGCACGCTGCCAGTGATGGACCTGATCATGTCCAGGATCAACTCTGCCAGTAGGATCTTGGTGGCCTGATCGGGGGAACCCGACTTCAGCAGCCTCAGCTGTTCCTCTGTGATCCTCTGGAAGAAGGACTCAATCAGGGTTTGGCCGCTTTGCTTGATATCTGTCTGTCCTTCGGTTTGCTGCATTGTGCCGTTCCTGATGTTTTGGGAGAAAATAACGACTTCTCTCGCACAGTTCTGTTAGAACTGTGTTTGAGAAAAGGTGAGTTTTTAAAAAGCCAACAGTCATGGAACGAGGAACTTGACCTGCGATGCGACGATTCTGCCACTGTGCAGCCAGTTTCCTGCTCTTAAATTCCAACATCAAAGACGCTGCAGTCGTTCATGCCAACATAAAAGACACTGGCCTCTAAGCCCCACCCATACAGTCCCACTGAGCACTTTGATTTAGTTTTTGTCTCAAAGTTTAAAGGATGGACCTCAGATTAACCTCAGATGGACCTGAGAGACACCCACAGCTTCGAGAGCCTCTTTGTGTCCATCCGACAGCTTCCGACGCTGAAAGAGGTGGAAAAGATGGTGGGCTGCAAGACCACACGCTCATTGTGTGACCCACCGGACGTCATGAGAAACCCACCGGACGTCATGAGAAGCCTGGGGTTGGACCGTCCTGACTGGTCCTTAATTGATCCTGAGAGATCCTACTAGGGTCCTGTCTGGTCCTGAATGGCCTTGACTGGTCCTGAAAGGGTCTTGACTTGTCCTGACGGACCAGGAATGAGAGCCCCAGAACCTGCCTGCTGAACTTCCACTGTACATGCATCATACTGAGTGTGTGGATTCAACCCACTGATCAACTGTCTGGAGCTCCCATGGCGCTAATGAGGCGGCCAGGAAGAGTAATGACCTGGATCGGGTGAGCAGCGCAGTCGTCAGGAGTCTTTGTGCTGCCTGGAAATAATTGATGGCCCCAGTGTTGGACTTAATCACAGCAGTAAACAAGGAAGCGGCTGCGGAGCAATTAAAAGGCCGCTGCCGCTTCCACAACAATCATTTCCTGTTTCATGCGATGGTATCTGGACGGATGCTCTCTACCCTCATCATCTCTCCGTCCAATTAGTTTTGGCCAGCGTAATTATCTCGGGTTGCCACTGGACATAACTCCAGATGAACCGCAGCCCAGTTTGTGGTTGTGCATCAGTACCGGCTTCTGTTGGCCTTGTTTGCCACCTCAGCAGGCCCTCAGGAGGCCCTCAGCGCCCCCTGGTGGATTGGAGGCCAATCGATTTACAGCAGCGTCATCAGTCGAGAGGTTTGAACCACCGTCAGCAGACGTGGACAGTTTGAGACGTTACAAGTGGCCAATTGCCTTTGCCACGCCCTGCCGGACGGCCCCCATAACCCGACCCCCCTTTCAAGCCCCCCCCCGTGCCAGGAATCGGCCCCTGGAAGTGCCGCCGCCGCCTCCTTTTTTAATTTCTTGGAGTGCATCATCTGCTGCTGCTGCTGCTGCGGTGTTAGCGTGGCTCCACTCCAGGGTCGTCATCCCCCTCTCCACCCCCCGGCCAGCTTGAAAAGCATCTTAATCAAGTATCCTGTATCAATACGCTGGTGTAAATCGGAGCGGCCTCATCAATCAGCCGCCGCCGCCGCCGCCCTGCGGCTCCTCCCGCAACCCCGCAGATTAAAAATCCAATATCTTAACCGAGGTATTTTACTGGGCCGCAGTGATTTCTGCCGGGCGGCTACATTATTGAGTGGATGTTTCCACTTAGCGCTCCGTCCTTCAGGGGAGGCTTCATTGGATTTTCCGGCTCTCTTGTTCAGTAGGAAGGGATTTATTTCACCATGTGACACTATTTATGTTTCCGAGCCGCTTTTTGTTTCACCACATTCTCTCTTGTTTGAACCGCCTGCCCCTCCGCTCCCCCCAGTCCCCCTCCCACACCCCCTCAACACACTTTCACCCCCCCAGTGAGGCGTCCTGGATGGATCTGTGAGGGATGGGGGGGTCGGGTTTTTTTTAAATCATATTTGTCTCCTACGTGTTGTTGCTCAAGGTTGTCGCCGCACAAAGACGCCATCTGCACACACACACACACACACACACACACACACACACACACACACTCTCATACACACAATAGACGCCTGCTGCCTTTGATTGGATGGATTTGCACTTTTTTAAAGGGAGGCTACGCTGCTTTATTAAGGCTAAATTTAGCAGGTGGCTGCTGGGCGGAAGGACGTCCTCAAAAGACGATTTCCACTCTCAGTCCTCTTCAGTGCATTTACGCACACAGCAGGTCCGTGTGTGTGTGTGTGTGTGTGTGTGTGTGTGTGTGTGTGTGTAAGATGGAAAACTAAATGCAGCCATAAACAGATGTTTGAATTTTTTTTTTCCTAGCGTCCATTTCAATACTTTCTAATTTGTTTACCTTCAATCTAGTTTTCATTAAGGGCGCTGCAGGCGGGTGGCTACAGCACCTCCTAATGGTCTTTAATAAGGCCGACTGCCACCGCACACACGCACTTAAGCACGCTGCCAGCAGCAATGCAACATCTATTTGTGGCCATGACCAATCAGATAACCGCAACCTGCGAAAAAAAAGTCATAATCTGCTGAGAGAGAGAGCGCTCAGGTGTGGCAGGCAGAGCCCACACACACAGACACACACGTCGGCACAATGTGCCTTATTCATGGAGTTATTTAGATTTGGTGTTTTGATGATAGTCATCAGTTAAACCAAAAAACAGTTGGACCAGTAAACAGTCAAACCAGTAAACGGTCAAACCAGTAAACAGGCTGAGCTGGAAACACAGCTGAGAGGCAGCGCTGAGCTTCAGGTTTCTCTCTGCTGATGCTGGAGGTTGAATGCTAACATGCTAGCAGCTGGAGCTGCTAGCATGTTGCTGTTTTACCAAACCTGCAGGGAACCTTGGATCTGTCTGTGAAGGTTCTCAGTCATCCAGGTCATCTGAGGGTAGAAGGGTTGAGTTAGAGCAACTGGACTTGTTCTTTTGATCCAGAAGATGTTTCAGCTCTCATCCACAAGGCTTCTTCAGTTCTGAAAAATTGGCTGGAGAGTCCCAGGTCATTTAACCACCAGGAGGTGTGGCTGTGGCTAAAGCTGATGGTACCTACTATTAGCAAGATGTTGATTTCTCACCAAAAGGTGTTGATTATCAACACTTCTAACTGAACTTTGGATCTTGATCTTCCGATAAGTTTAGGGGAGAGTGGGTCGTCGGAGCAGCAAGGAGAGGGGTCGGGAGGGGGTTCCTCATCATCTGCAGGGACAGGGGAGGCCGGAGGAGCTGCACACCATCCGTCACTGAGGGACTCCCACTGCATCAGAGGGACGTGAGCGATGGTGGCGAGCGGCGGCGATGGATGAAGTCTGGCCTGCCAGCAGGTCCCAGGGTCTCCGGCAGCCATCCATCAGCCGGGAGCTGCTGCTGCTGCTGCTGCTGCTGCTGCTGTTCCTCCTCCTACTCCACCTCCTCCACCCCCAGGAGTGAACCAGTTCAGTGAGCAGGGAGGGGAAATGAAGAGTGAAATGGAGTTCAGACGACTCGGCGCAGGAAGGAGGAGGAGGAGGAGGAGGAGGAAGTGAACCCGCCCTCTGTGATGTCACCAAGGGCACTGACAACGGGTTCCAGCAAAGCCTCAGGAGTTTTAGCAGGAGGCTGGAAACAGAGGGCTAACTGAACTGCGGCATAAAAATCCAATCGCGATTTAATGTGGGACCGTAAACGGGAAGCAGCAGCAGCAGGTGACTTCCTGCTTGACAAGCGTCACTTAGCATCAGTTAGCATCAGTCGGAAACAGTTAGCGTCAATTAGCGTCAATTAGCATCAGTTAGTGAATGCTGCTCAAGCACCGGGAAACATTTCAAACGAAACCCAAGACGCAGAGCAGAAAATGTTTTTTGTTGCGGCAAATCATAATCTAAAATGTTCAAAAAAACAAAAACAAAAACAAAAACTGCATTTTGTTGTTTTTTTGGCCTCGACAGCCGACAGAAAAGCACTCGAGTGGCGTCTCCCTCGATCAGCCGGCGACAAAGGACGGAAACCTGGTAAACGATAGCTGACCGTCGCCAAACTGCAGACAAAGACTTTTGTGTTGCGCTGAATTACATCACACTGACTTTTTTCCCATCAGAAACTCATAATTGCTGTAATGACGGAGGAGGAGGAGGGGAGGAGAAGCAGAGGAGGAGAAGAGGAAGAGTGGAGGAGAAGGAGTAGGAAAAGAAGATGAAGAAGGGGATTGGGGAGGAGACGAGGAAGAGGAAGGCAGGTGTGTGACACCTGTCGACTCTCTCCCATCATGCATTGCGGGGCTCCGGCTTTCTGATGGTCGGAACCATCAAGTAAAATGGAGAAGAAACAAAACAAAACTAACTACGAAAATAAGAAGCGGCACTTTTATTCTTCCTTTACTGCTGCTGTTTATTATCTCGTCTCTCTCTCTCTCTCTATGGTCCGTGGGAGGAGGAGGATTTTTTTTTTTTTTTTAGCAAATCCCCTTCATTTAAAAGAGGAGCGACAGAGGAGAGAGAGAGATTCCTCTGTGTCCTCTCTCTCTCTCTCTCTCTCTCTCTCTCTCTCACGGCTGTACTGGGAAAAAAAAAGATCAAATCCTCTCACTTTGAATCGCGCCTCCTCCCTCTCCTTGTCCCTCTCCACCTACCTCCCCTCCTCCCCTCCTCCCCTCCCTCCTCCTGACTCTCCTCCTTTGTCTCCTCGTCAACTAGGCCAGTTGATGTGGGACGGCTGAGCTCCTCCCAAGAGGAGCCCAACACGGCGGACGCCAAAAGCTCAGGAATCATCTTTATCCCCCCCTCCCCCACCTCCCCGGTGCTACGCTAAGCTAGGCTAGGCTAGGCTAGGATAATTCAGGCTAGCCTCTGGGACTCTGCTGGGTTTTTTTCTGCTGTGTCAGTTCAATGTAGAGAGGAAGAGTTTCAGCCCCGCAGTGGCTCCGGAGGTGGGAGGACTGGGGTGGGGGGGCTCAGGGGGGTGCTCAGTCACATGACCAATCAGCTACTCGAGGAGGCGGGACTTGAATGAGTGGAACTCGCTCAGGGGTTCTGTTGGAAGGAAGGAGTTGGTGGTTCGTTTGTTCATTTGTGCGTTTGTCCATTCGCATGTTTTCACTTCTGGCCGGCGACCAGCAGGTGGCAGGTGTGTGCCGTCCCGGAAGGGGCTCCAGAGTCCTCAGTGGGCTTTGGGAGAATAAAAGACGTATTAGCTCATTAGCAAGTCGGCAGCCCGGCCGTTAAAACAGCACATTTAATTTTCCGCTCCTCTGAGCAGCCGCTTATGATGTTTTCATTTCACTCTGCAGCTTCAGCTCGGAAAATTTCCTCCAGCTCCCCAGGGGGAGGGGGATGTCGTCTCGGAGGCTCCGCCCACTTTCCCTCCAGGCTCCTTTTTTTGTTTGTTTGTCAGAGCCAGAAATCACTTTCTGCTGATTCAGCAGATGGAAAGAAGAAGAATGGAAACATGGAGCGGCGCTGTCCTGCCTCAGGTGGCCATCAGAGGAACTGCACGTTGGAGGGCTGTTGCTGCTGCTGCTGCTGCTGCTGCTGCTGCTGCTGGGCTGTGTCCTACATCGCCCACTACTGACTATGTCGGGGCTTCGCCGCGTTGTAGTGATGTCACGATCCTGAGTGAATGTCACTATTCACTATATATTCACTCAATGTATCCCACAATGCATCGCAGCAAGTAGCATACAACCAATGCCAACTAGCCCGGCAATATATCCATCAATATAACCGATGGGTAGAATAGGCCAGCATTATTTTTCTAATACTTGACACCAAAATACAAATATATGTGTAAATTATTTTATATATTTAATTATTAATATATTTACGATCGCCTGCTGACGGGATTTTTTTTAATGAGAGCGCAATGATGTCATCAACGGCGCCAAGCGTGTCTAAAAGTATGCTTTAATTTGGCTAATGGGTCAATACATAGTTGGATACATAGAACAGCCTGTAGGGGGAGCCAGTAGGGAATTTGGGACTCAGCCCTGAACTTTGAGTTTCCGGCTGCTCCACTTGCTCACCACCAGGTGGCAATAGATTCGACACCTGGACTTGAAGTGGGAGGAAACACACAGCAGCAGCAGCAGCAGCAGCAGCAGCAGCAGCAGCAGCGAGACACTCAGTGCCGCCGGGGAACATTAAACTTTTATTCACTCTGTTGTAATGAAGTGTGTTTCTGCAGCGGAATCACTGCGACGGCCCACGTCGTCGCCACCTGCTGGAGGCAGAAACATCGTCTCCATTATCTTCCGCAACGCAACAACAACACCAACAACAACACAACAAAACAAACCCAATCTGTTTTCCATCATCCCTCAACTGTAACTTCCTGTGAAGTCGTCAGGATGTGAATCTGATTCCCGGCAAAATCATTCGCCTCGGGGCCGTCGACAGTTGGACACCTGGTGACTACCAGCTGATTTGCAGCTTCGCCTCCAGCCGCTGTGACATCACCGGATAATTTATGCAAGTTAGGAGTTATGAGTGACCTTAAGTTTTTAACGGCAGGCATAAAATAAAAATGACAAAAAAAATAGAGACATAAAGTGACACTGCCGGAATAAAGTTCATCTGCATGTGTGTGTGTGTGTGTGTGTGTGTGTGTGTGTGTACCTGGACTCATATCTTCTCCCTCAGTGATAAGAGTTTGTGGACTGCAGTAGCTTGTTTTGCTGCTCCAGATGGAGATAAGGCAGCAGCGGCGGCGGCGGCGACTGTAGATGATAATCAGGATTCTGGACTCGCTCGCTCGCCCTCACTCTCTCCCTCTCTCTCTCTCCCCCTCTCTCGCTCTGGCAGGCGAAGACCTGGAGGTAATTACACCTCGAGATGCTGCTTGCTCACTGTGATAGCGATCAGCCTGCAGCATCTGGGTTGATGAGAACGTGTGTTTGTTAATGACGTGGTGTAAATAAGACAGGCTGTTTACTGATGAACCGCAGCCTCCTGGTGGTGGTTGGTGGTGGTGAACATCCAAACCAACCTCAACCACCTCCAAACACCTTCTCCAGAATCAACCTGTCCATCGCTCTCTTTCCTGCAGTCTCCATTCGGGGCCAGTAGGGGGCCGCCCTTGGGGCCCTAATTGGCTGTACCCGACGGTGTGTAATGACGATATAATATATGAACTCGATGCCAAACTAGTAATATGGCAGTACATGGATTTCCCCCTGTGGCCACTGGAGGTACTGCAGTCAAAAAACCTAGAAAGCCTAATTAGGCCGCAATAGAAAAATAAAGGTCTGGAAAAGGCTGACAGGACGACCTTTGAACTGATCGCAGTGTCGTCTGCAGTCAATCTTTGTCAGCATTTGGAGCTTTCTAGCTCTGCCCTTACCCCGTCACCCTAACAGCAGGTGGCAGCATTGCACCACTTCAGATGCAAGCAGGGCTTCAATCTCACTAGAGAAGACTTTTTGGAGAATCTTTACTGGGTGGGGCCAACAGTTGAACAAAGGTCTTTGATCTTTGACATCAAAGCCTCCAAAAGTTTTTGATGTCTCTGCTTTTAAAAATGAGCCAGGTTCTCGCCAGTTCCGGCCACTGAAAGCGACAGAAGAAGAAGAAGAATGACGGTGGCCGCTGGACTTGATGAGAACAGCAGAAGAATAGGAAGAAGACATTTTCCCAAACGCAACGTGTGAGAACCTACTGACTGGACATCAGAGCTTCCCTAAACTGGAGCAGGAAGGATGGAGTTCCTTCATGAAGGTCGTCCTCTGATTAAGACCTTCTTCAAAGGGATAACCGAGGAACAGCTGAGCCTGCTGAAGTTGGGTTCTCCTGATAAGGCCACCAAGATTCTGTTGGCGGAACTAATCCTGGACATGATCAGGTCCGTCACTGGCAACGTCCTCACGGTGCTCAAGAACATCTACAACATGGAGGATGTAGATCAACCCAGCGTGGATCAAGTCACCAGTCAGATCTCCTCCCGAGCTCTGGGCATCGATGACCGGGTGGACAGCATCAGCTCCAGGAGCCTGTCAGGGCTGTTGGCTGAGGAGGTCCGCAGGAACGTGGACTCAGCTCTCTCCAACGGGCTCCACAATCTGAACTATGCCGCCGACCAGAACGTCACACCGCCTCACAGGATCTCCACCATGGTCCTTCACGCCACCAGGGTGATGCGAGAGCTGTCCATGACCATGAAAACGATCCTTGCACCTCAGCAGGGTAAACGAAGAGAGGAGAGCCTGGTTCAGGAAGACGTGCGACTGTCTGCAGGTCTAAGGGACGAACTGGGTCTGTACGACACCTCCTGGCCTAAATCAAGCGGCTCAGCGGGACAGAAAACTCCTGAGACAGTTTCATCAAATGAAAGCCCCTCATCCAAAATACCCGAAAGGCTTCAGGAGGACATGAGCAAAGATTTAAGTGAGATCCTGACCCCCTTGCTGGAGGACCTACCTGAAGCCGAGCTCAGGAAGCTGCAGTCTGAGATCCGGGAGGAGCTGGAGATTCTCTCAGAGGAAGTGGGCCAGATAGTTTGTGCCAAAGACAGGGACAACCTCCAGCGGGCTCGGCTCATTATCAAAGAGTTCTTGGCAAAGAGTTTCGCCAAGGTCTGGATACACCGCTTCTTGATCCAGCTCAAGAAGAAGCACCGGCAGTACAGCAACATCGACAGCAGTGCGCTGGTGAAGTCGCTGGTGGCCACCTTCACCTCCATGACTCAGCAGGAAGCGGAGGAGAAGGAGGATGAGAACAAGGACTCTCTGACGCTGCTCTTCAGGAGGATCTCCAGTAACACCATCTTAGTCTTCACCAAGCAGCTGAGCGACCTGATCTACCCCCATTTCCTACCCCAGCCGCTCCCTGACTCCACCTTGCAAGGCAGCGAGCGCCTCAGAGAGGTGGAGGCCACGTACGCAGACACGTACGCAGACATCCAGAGCAAAGTCTGGGTCTTTGTGGTCCTGCTCAACTGGTGGCTGAAAACTCAGGGGAAGACTCTGACCGAGAAGGTCAACATCCTGACCAGAGATGACTTGGAACCGCCGTCACTGCCGCCTACAGACGACGTCCTGCCCAGGTACAAGGTGGCACGGCGGGCAAGTGATGGCCCGAGGTACGAGGAAGGCCAACAGGAAGTGGAGATGCAGACGGAAAGGAAGAGCATGCTGGTGAAGCTGCTGATAGAGAAGGTTTTCTGGGAGATCTACTGTGATGTGAAGATGCTGCCGGAGAAGAAAGACGACATGACCAACCGTCTGTTCGAGAGGGTCTGGGCCGAAGTCCACCAGGCAGAGTTGTTTGTCACGGTGAAGAACCTCAAGAGCACATCCATGAAGATCTACAAGCAGCTGTGCAAAATGTGGACCAGTGCGGACCAGCTGCTGTGCCTGCTGATAGCTCAGGACCCCACCACTGAACTCTACATTGCCTCCGTCTTCAGAGGTCACCTGACCAGTCCAGCGGCAAAACCCGGCTACCTCCGCAGTCTCCTCTCCTCGCTGGGCAGAGCCGTGACCCGACCCTTCAGGAACACAGAGAAGACTCACATCCCTTTCTTTGAGATGTTGTCTTCGTGATGAAGGACCTCCTCCTCGGTCTGAGAGGGTGAAGGCCTCCGCTTCTGCTCCTTGGTCCAGCCGACCCGGACTTGCACCTGAATCCGAGGTTCTCCAGGGTCATCTGAGATGTCCGGGTGTTCAAAGACTAAAAGCAACAAATTGTAATGTGTGGTCAGGTTTTAGTTGAAGTTTGATTCATTCATTTTAACCCCAGGGAACTTGTTTGTGTGTTACTGCGCATTGACAGTTCAGAGATGTGTGTGTGTCTGTGTATGTGTGACAATGGTCTGGCTGCAGGAAAACTGCTTCAGATACACCTCTGTCATTACCTTCAGGGGCTCCATTTAATGTGACAACATCTGATCTCATCTTGTTCGGGTCTCTGAGGTTTATTTAACATCTTACCGGGAATGTACCTCACTCCACCTGGACCCAGGGAGCCAGGGACGGAGGCACCGACAGACCCAGGGACCGAGGGATTGATGGACCCAGGGGCCGACAGACCCAGGGACCCAGGTACTGACAAACTCAGGGGCCAAGGTACCTAGGCACACTCAGGGACCAGTCCCACCTCTGTGGCCGTCCAGTGGAGACAGAGGACAGTCCTGGTGAGGTTGCAACTTGGTGGCCTGCAAGTAAAGGACCTTGGGTCAGAGCCCATAAGGATCTATCAAGTTGATCGAAGTGAATCTGATCCCAGCAGCTTTGGTCCTGAGCCTCTTAGCTGCTTCCTTTAGGAATTGCTTCATTGGACTGTCTGTAGCGCCACCTTCAGGTCCTGCTGTGTCATTACTCTGCCTCATTTATCCTGTTTTTATTCTCGTTTAATTAACAAACAAACTAAAGTGAAGAACTTCAGGCCGAATCCAAATCATCACGTTTACTGTTTCCTCACTTTCCGTCAGAGAAGAAGTGGGTCAGAACAAATGATAGCGCACATAATTGGGACGCGTCCTGTGTGCGTGTGTGTGTGGTGAGGAGGGTAAGAGATACGAGAGTCTGAATGAATACATGAATAATTTGCTGCATGTGTGTACTTTTGATAAGAGTGTTTGGAGAGAAACTTGCTGTTTTGTTTTTTTTTGGTTCAGTGTTCAATTTGCATCCCAAGAAGTTGCTGCCGGTCGATGAGCGGCGGCTCCAGAGAGAGCCGGAAATACTCGGAACGATATTGCGGCTTAAACTGTGAAAAAAAACAAAAACAAAAAACAAGTAAACTGTTTGGAAAATATGTGAGGAAGCAACATGTCGTTTGACTTCCTTCAGAATCCGACAGCTCCGTTTGGAGGAGCTCAGCTTCAAAGTGTCATTTAGCAGGTGAAGGTTCCTCAGGAAAATGTTTCCTGCCACAGAAGGTCTCAGTTAGCTGACCAACATCCTGGCTGTTTGCCGAGGGAGAAGCAAGAGAGGAGGAGGAGGAGGAGGAGAGCGCTGTGTTTGCTCTTCACTCCTCTCCAGTGTTTCCTCTGTTGTCTTTGTTGTTGATCCTCTTCAGCCCTCAAGTCTCCCAGGAGCTGCTGCTGCTGCTGCTGCTGCTGCTTCGGCTCTCACTGTTTCTGCGACTGGAGCAGAGAAACATTTGAACGTGAAGTTCATCAGCTGACTTGATCTCTTCGTTATTGTTTTTTTTTTTACACTTTTGCAAGAAAGATTCCATTTAATGGAAGGAAACTGGTACAGGCGCTCAATCCAGAAAAGTTCTGGAAGGAAGAATGAGAGGAATTAAACGCACAACCCTGTCAGAAGACACCCAAAGACAAAACATAAAACAATCAGACTCAAGTAGCTAGCTTTAGCGACTGTTAGCTCAGTTTGCACCCGAGCTAATGCGTTCCAAAGCAAACTAGAATCAGTAAGCCCCTCTCAAGCACAACGTTGGCCGGTTAGCGCGCTAATTGCACGAGCAGAAACGCTGTGTCTTTCTGATGCTCTGCTGCTGCCGCTTCACACGCTGTAGACAACAGCAGCCACGCTTCCTGGTTCCTGCGGCCTGGGTCATGTGACCTTAGAGCGGCAGACAAGCTGCCTTCACAGCCCGCCGCTCACTAATGGAGTGAAATGAAGCGGTGCGGTGCGGTCAAGGCCTTGAAGGCGGCTGGAACTGATTGGAGGTGGCGGCAGGCCTTAATTGGACCCAAGTGAGAGCGAGACCCACAACAACACACACACACACACACACACACACACACACACACACACTTCAGCGACAACCACAACTTCACCTGATGCAATGTCACTTCCTCTGTGTGGTGTGGCTACACAAGACAGCAGGGCCCGGTTGCACAAAACGAGGATAAGCAATTCTTGGTTCAACTTGGTCAACTTATCCGTGACCCCGTTGCACAAAAGTGGGATAGAAGGAAGTTATTGATCCTGGATGTCAGAATTCTACTTTCGTGCAACGGGCCCCAGGTGGCCAGACGAAAAAACAATCGCAACAACGGGCAGTCAGCTCACCTGTGGAGCAGGCAGAAGAGCTGAAGTCCTCAGAAAAGTGCTGGATCTCCTGCTGTTTGACGCTGCGACTCCGGACGAAGCCGTTTGTCCTTGGATGAAGTGAGTGGCTGTCAGTGAAGGTGGAAGTCAACTAGGTAGGAGAACATCCGTGACAATGCCTGCTAACCGCTTATCGTCACTCTGAGGAGCAGCAGTAGTCTTCTGCTTTCTTACACTGCCATCTAGTGGTCCGAGTCGTCAGGCTGAGGGTCCGTCACTGTGGTGGAGATCATTTGCTGAAGGTCTGACCGACTACGTCGATCTCACCTAGAGCTCCAATATGAAATATAAAGAAATAATGAATTAAAAAAAAAATCATGAAAATAAAATGTTGAAGTGAAACCATGACAGGAACCAATTGTATCATGACAGTCTGATCCTGATCCTCATGGCCTGATCTTCCCACTGTAGTCCAGGTTCTGATCTCTGATCCGTACTTTCTCTGTGGCCGTCACCAGACTGCTGATCGTCACTGAAAGTAAACAGCAGCCATCTGCTGTCTTAGCCTGCCATCTAGTGGAACCAAAAAGTGTCTCCACAGTCAGGTCTTCAAGCTGCAACCTTCTGCACTCAAACCACCAGCTGAGCAGGTTGAACAACAGATGAGCTGCTGATTCCTTCAACTCCAACACCTGCTTCACCTGCTGAGGAGGCGGTGTTTCAACATCAGGGTCAGAGGACACTGTTTGCTGACTCAACATTGAGAAGACCTACTCTGCAGTCCAGAAGCGTCCTGCTGTCCAGCTCAGAAAAAAAAAAACAAAACACGTCTGCAGCAAACATCTGCTTTCAATTCCTGCAGGATGGCTGACTCTGTCCGACCTGGCAACCCACCTCTGTCCACGGCGCTGCAGGTCCTGCAAGGTCAGCTTCAGGTGCTGCAGCAGCAGTGCATGATGGTAAATAACCAAGGAACCTCCGTGACCAGATCAGCCAGTGACATCGCAGCAGCAGTGGCAGCAGCAGCAGCAGCAGCAGCAGCAGCAGCAGCAGCAGCAGCAGCAGCAGCAGCAACAACAACAGCGACAGCATAGCAGAAGCAGAAGCAGAGAAAAAACAGATCTTGAGGTTAATGATGATTATTGTCCCAGATCTGGTTTTACCATCGACTCACTTCCCACATTCCCTCTCACCCCCACAGTGAGGGGGCGGGGCTTGTGTGCTACATCGCTGCAGCCACCAGGAGGCAGTTTGTGTGGAATTCAGCAAAAATCATCTGGAGGACAGCAACATGAAACAGGGATAAATATTTTATTGTTGTCATGGTAACAGTGTGAACAGTTTTGTCGTCACAGTTGAACACATTGTAAAAATACACTTTGGAAAAAGGGACACAAAAAAAACACTGTCGAACAAAGCGACGACGACGACGTCGTCTCTTCGTCCCTACGGCTGAACTAGTGGGGGAAAATAAATAGGACTGAGTTGGGTAGCACCACCTGAAAAGAGCATACTGGCCCTTTAAGACCCATCAGAACACACAGCAAGGGAGAGCCGACGACAGACAGGCAGACAGACAGACACAGACGGAGAGACAGACAGTCAGACAGGTAGGAGGACCAAGGAGATGGAGGCAGTCCGACCCTGGAGGAACCAGGACCAGTGAGATGTTGTGAGATGTTCTCCACCTGGAGGCAGTGGAGGTGCTGAGATCAGGAACGAGGTCAGAGGTCACCGGGTTGTCTTCTTTACAATCCTAAAATAAATCTAGCACATTCTGCAGGATTTTATACACACACACGCACGCACACACACACACACACACACACACACACCTCGTCACAGTCTGAGGACGCCATGAGACGTCTGCAGGGAGGCGTGGCTTGCCGCCAGAGGCTCCGCCCACAGGTGGAGGCGCTGGGGCCAGAGGAGGAGGAGGAGGAGGAGGAAGGGGAGCAGGGGGAGGGGCCCAGGGGCGGGGCCGAGGCGGACTGCGCCGAGGGGAGCTGCAGCTGCTGGTGGCGGCGGCGGTCATACACGGTGACGTCGCCGGCGAGGAGGCCAATCAGGTGCGGTGGCGGAGTCTGGAGTACGGCGCTGCGGAGAGACGGAGGACAGAAGGTGACACTTCCTTCCTTCCAGGACCTTTCACACCGCCAGGGGGAGGACCAGTGACAGGTGAGGCAGGTGATCTCACCTCTCCTCCATTCGGACCCAGAGCTCATTGAAGTGTCGCTGCCGCTGCTTCTTCTGCTTGCTCCTCCTCCTCTTCTTCATGGCCCTCCTCTGGGCCTTGTGCAGCAGCAGCTCCATGCCGCCCTCCGGGGGGCGCCCCAGCTCCTCCAGCTGCTCCTGGAGCAGGAGCTCGTGGAGGAAGGGCTCCAGGCGAGGAGGCTCCTCAGACTCCGAGGCCCGGCTGGAGGGAGGAAGGTGAGAGCCGAGTGAGGAGGAGATGAAACTTCAGGGAGCAACTACTCCAGGGTCACCTGACTGCAGGTCAGCAGGTCGGCCCCGCCCACCTCAATTCCACGCCTTCCTTAGGTCACTTTCTTTGAATTTTCTCACTTTCATGGTGTTTTCAGGTGACTGGTATGAAGTAAGTGTGTGTGTGTGTGTGTGTGTGTGTGTGTGTGTGTGTGTGTGTGGGCCCACCTGTTGATGGGCTGCCCAGCAGGTGTGTGTTCCACCTGGTAGCCCTGCTGACGGAGGACGTCGATGACGGTGTTGTTACCCAGGAAGTGACCTGCAGCAGCAGCAGCAGCAGCAGCAGCAGAAGAAGAAGAAGAAGAAGAATTAAGAACACTTCTGAAGCTCCTCCCCTCCCTGAGGATGGGGTGGTGGTGGGTGGGTGGAGGGTGAGGGGGGGGGGTGGCGTGTCAAGAGCTCTCTATTCTCTAGGGTTGGGGGGGGGTCACTCTTTGTCCAGAGCCAATCAGCCGCGGCGGCACAGAGTCCAGGAAACAATGAAGAGCAACACTTTGAAGTGGCCGCCCCGACCCCACCCCCCACCCACCCCACACCCAACCCCACCCCGTGGGCCGCCCGATGATGTCATCACTCAGACCATCTAATGAGAGTGTAGTGAGGAGTGTCCACGCTGACAAGGAGCTGAAGGTCCTTCTGGAGACTCTCAGCCAGAAGAGATGATGTCAGAAGAAGCTCCGCCCCTTCCAGAGTCACCAGCAGGTGGCGGCGCTGCACTGCACGAGAGTCAGCGGTGCCTTTGAATGCAGCAGACGCCTGAGTCACCAAGTCACAGAGTCACTGAGTCACTGAGTTAACGAGTCACTGAGGTATGGAGTCACTGAGTCGCTGACATGCCGAGTACCTCAGTCACAAAGTCAATGAGTTACAGAGTCACTGAGTCACTGACTTACTGAGTCACTGAGATACTGAGTCACTGAGATACTGAGTCACTGAGATACTGAGTCACTGAGTTCCCAAGTCACTGAATTACTGAGTCACTGCGTTATCAAGTCACTGAGTCACCAAGTCAATGAGTAACCGAGTCACTGAATCACTGGGTTACAGAGTTACTGAGTCACTGAGTCACTGAGTCATTGGGCTAACCTGGAAATGGCTTCCAGATGTTTCGGACAGTTTAATGTATTTTCATGTAAAATGTCATTAAATACGTTGTTGTCTGTTGTTGAAGTTTCCTGGTGTTTTTCTATTGGAGCTGCTCTTGTGAAAAATTGTTCATTACGAGCAGACATCAGCGTTCATTTCTGGCTTCTGATTGGCCAGCTGCTGTTTTCAGACAGTCTGAGTTCCCGGCGCCTGGCGTGTTTCCTCTGATTATTATTTGATCATTTTAAAAGGCCAGGTGTGTGTGTGTGTGTGTGTGTGTGTGTGTGTGTGTGTGTGTGTGTGTGTGTCTGTGCTGAAAGCTCTCGGCCACTGCAGACGTCACACCAGCAGCAGGACCACATTCTCTCTGTCTGAATGAAGCTCCACCCCCCTCAGCCAAAAAAAATATTTTCAGGCGACCTTGTTTAGCACGTTAGCCTGCTAGGCCATTAGCCAGCTAGCACTGAGTCCTGGACTTCTTTTTTTTTTTTTACCGCCGAGCTGTAGTTCAAATGACTGCCTGAAGCTGGCGCAAATTTATTTTCCACTCACACACCAATGACACTTTCTGTCTGCTGAGGCTACGCCCCCTCGGCGGCCGAGAGAAATACATAGAGAGAGAGAGAGACAGAGATCAAAACAAAACAAAAAGAAGGACAGTGAACGCAACACTGTGGAAAAAAAACACCTGAACGCAACTTGGAGAACATAAAGAGCCCATTGTCAGCGTGTGTGTGTGTGTGTGTGTGTGTGTGTGTGTGTGTGTGTGTGATGGGACCCCTGCTGCCCTCTGTTAACAGTGGTGGTGCTGGACCGGCGCATATCACTTTCACTATTACACACACACACACACACACACACACACACATTCATACTGAAACAGACCTGGAAAATGTGTCCTTAATTATCCTTGCAGGGTCAAAGGACACACACACACACACACACACACACACACACACACACACACACACACACACACAGGTCCTTGTAAAGGCACCTCCTCAGGGAGACGTAGTGAAATGAGCTCCTTGTCTGGGCTGCAGTGTGTGTGCGTGTGTGTGCGTGTGCATGTGTGTGTGTGTGTGTGTTTCCTGTTAGCCCCGCCCCCAGCCATGCACCTCCACCGACCTGCTCCGAAGGCGAAGAAGAAGCTCTTGTCGGGCTGCTCCTCCAGCAGGGCCTTCACCCTGCGGCCCATCCTCTGGTTCCTCTTGTAGATGAGCTCCTGCCTGAAGTAGCTGTCGATCTCCAGCGCCGTGGCCTGCTCAGAGGGCCGCAGCAGCCTCACGTCGGGGAGCTGGGGCACCTGAGGAGGAGGAGCAATGGAGGGGAGCGTCGGAACCTGGTCTGGAGCGCACACAGAGGAGGAGGAGGAGGAGTGATGATGAGAGGGAGGAGGAAGAGAAGGAGGAGAAGAGATGAGGAGGAGGAG
Source organism: Thamnaconus septentrionalis (assembly GCA_009823395.1). Classification (NCBI taxonomy): domain Eukaryota; kingdom Metazoa; phylum Chordata; class Actinopteri; order Tetraodontiformes; family Monacanthidae; genus Thamnaconus; species Thamnaconus septentrionalis. Next base: position 3,237,303 of record CM020518.1, read on the forward strand.
GAGGAGGAATAAGAGATGGAGGTGGAGGAGTGATGATGACGAGGAGCAGGGTGATGATGAGAGGGAGGAGGTGGAGGAGGAGGAGAAGAGATGAAGAGAGGAAGAAGAGATGATGATGAGGAGGAGGGTGATGATGAGAGGGAGGAGGTGGAGGAGGAGGAGAAGAGATGAAGAGAGGAAGAAGAGATGATGATGAGGAGGAGGGTGATGATGAGAGGGAGGAGGTGGAGGAAAAGAGATGAAGAGAGGAAGAAGAGATGGAGGAGGAGGAGGAGGAGAAGAGATGATGATGAGGAGTAGGGTGATGATGAGAGGGAGGAGGTGGAGGAGGAGAAGAGATGAAGAGAGGAAGAAGAGATGGAGGAGGAGAAGAGATGATGATGAGGAGGAGGCAGAGAGATGGAGGAGGTGGAGAAGAAGAAGAGATGGAGGGTTAAAGGAAGGAAGGAAGGAAGGAAGGAAGGAAGAAAGGAAGGAGGGAAGGAAGGGAAGGGAGGAGGGGCTCCACCTGGGAGGAGTCTCGGCTGAAGGCGACGGAGCGAAGGTCTCCACAGTTGTAGTGGGAGATGAGGTCCTCAGTGGTGTAGGAGACCCCCAGGCTGCCCGACCTCACCGACTCCTGCTGCAGCAGAGTCTGGTTGAGGGCAAACAGCACCTGCACACACACACACACACACACACACACACACACACACACACACAGCAGGCAATCAGAGAGGAGCTACAGGTCTCTCAGCTGTGGAGCTGTGAGTGTCAGCATGTGTGTGTGTGTGTGTGTGTGTGTGTGTGTGTGTGTGTGGACCCCCCCCCTCTGATTTTTGTCACATGAAGTGTGTATTGATATGCACAGCCAGGAGAGGGGAGCGGGGGTGCAGGAGGAGGAGGTGGAGGAGGTGCAGGAGGAGGAGGTCAGTGTGGAGCAGAAGGAAACAAAAGCCCCCCCCCCCCACCCCCACCACCTCCTCCCCCACTGTGGCCTCCTGCTTTCATCGGCCGACCATCAAAGCGGTGCTCTGCATATGAAAGGCAGCTCCGTCTTTCTGCTGCACAAATTAGCCAATCATGTGCTTCCCTGTTCCCTGCCTGACCCTCCAACACCCCCCCCCCCACCCCCCCAGCCTTCACATCTGTGGCCACGCCCCCCTCTTCTCCCCCCAAGCGGCGGGACTCCTTCTTCTCCTCAGCTCCTTCTTTCTTTTCTCTCGCTCTCGTCGTCCTGCTTTGGCCTTAAATCACAGCCGTGTGTGTGTGTGTGTGTGTGTGTGTTGGCGGGGGTGGGTTTAGGGGGGCAGGAGGAGGTGGAGGGGGTGGGGGGACAAAGAGAGAGTGACAGTTGGGGGTGGGCGGGTGGGGCTAAGATCCTCCCTCCACTCCTCATGGTGCATTGTGGGTCAGCGGGTGCATTTTCCCACTCGGCTCCTTTCATCGTGCCTCCCACTGCCTCCACACACACACACACACACACACACACACACACACACACACACCCCTCACTGATATCAAAGAGAGTGGAGCCAATGAAAGTCAATAATTGTCCTTTGTGATGGAGATGACCCCCAACCCCTCTCCCCCCAGGGGGCGGGGCCGAGGAGGGGGCGGGGCCCGAGGAGAACATTCCACCAACAGGACCAAACTGGAACCAGAGTGGGGAGACAGACTAGAAGCCTTTCCTCCCTTTGCTCTCAGCACGGTCAGCACTATTCGCGCGGCTAGCGCTGTTAGCACGGTTAGCGCTGTTAGCACGGTTAGCGCCGGCTAACACGACTTCAGAGCGTGCAAAACAAACGCGTGTGATGGGGGCGCACCTAACAAAGCCCCCCCCACGCACCTGTTGTGACTACCCCATCCATCCGTCCCATCGGCCCCTCCCCCCACCCACGACTCCCCACGCCACCCTCACTCTGACCTTTGCCCCCCACCCCGACACACACACACACAGCCCTCACTAAGGGTGTCCGTTCAGCAACTTGACCCCTGGACCCTGGAGGTCACCCAGGGTCGCCTCGGCACCTCCGCCAGGTGGCCACGCTGTTGCAGCTGGAGCTCCGCCCCCTTCTCCCCGTCACAGGATGCTGGTTGGTCGACTCACACGTCACACAGCTACTGTCAGGAACCCAATCCCAAGAAATCTCTCAGAATCTCATCACATCTTCTAGGAGGAGTTGAGGAATTCAGTTTTATCCAATACATGAATTAACATGAAGCACAAGACTCCTCCTGCTCCCCTTCCAACTCCTCCTCCTCCTCCTCCTCCTCCTCCTCCTCCTTCTCTTCCTGCTCCTCCAGCTCCTCCTCCACCTCCACCGCTGTGCTCCTGTCCTGGTTCTCTGCCTTTATCTCCTTCCCCCCACCGTGAAAAAACATTCTTGCAGCAGCTTTTACTTCGCCGCTCAGACGCGGCCAAATATTTAGGCTGTCACAGTAAATCAGTATCAAACTAAATGTGTGTGTGTGTGTGTGTGTGTGTGTGTGTGTGTGTGTGTGTGTGTGTGTGATTGAAATGTCATCGTTTTGAACCTCCCCGACTTGGCCGCCCTGCTTCACTGCATCGTGCACAAGCCACACACACACACACACACACACACAGGCCCACACACACGTGAGTATTGGCTGCTAAAATTGTTCCGACCTCTAGGTGTCAGGGTGACTGGCGGCTCTTAAATCTTCCTCAACTTGTTTTCTTGCCGTGTGAAAAACATTGCGTCGTCGATGCCCCCTGGTGGAAGCAGCAGGTGTGATTTTGCTCAGTCTGGGGAGACGCCTGCAGGCCTGGCTTTGCATTCCGTCATTTTATCACTCACATGTTAATCGGGTGCTAATTGGTCAGAGTCGGGCGCTAACGACGGCCTGAGGGCTTCGGCCTGAAGTCGCGGCACCACAAAAACACACACAATAGGTTGACTGCGAGGCAGCACACACATGGAAATGAGCGCCGTAATGACTTTAATGGCTCACACACAATATACATTAGCCAGTCAGCAGGAGGGAGAGACGACACAACCACACAGACACACAACCACAAAGACACACAACCACACAGATACACAACCACAATCACACACCAACTTCATCATCATCTTGATCATCATCATCGTCACCATCACCAGCATTATCACTATAACCATCACCATCATCATGAAACCATCATCATCATCATCATCATCATCATCATCATCATCATCGAGTTTCCTGTTGCTGTTTCAGAGGTAACCAGAAGAGGGCAGAGCACCGCAAGAGTGTCAGCTGGCCAGACACAACAGGAAGGCACATGGATAACGCCAGCGGACCGTTCCAGAATCTTCTGGACAATTCAAGACCCCTCTGGACCCTTCTACACCCCTCTGAACCATCCAAGACCTTTCTGAAACCTCCTACACCCTCCTGGGCCACTCAAGACCCTTCTGGACCATTCAAGTCCATTCAGGACCATCCAAGACCCTTCTGGACCGTTCTAGATTTTTCTAGAACGTTCTGTATCAAGATCCTTCTAGACTCTTCAAGACTCTTGACTGGACTCTCTGGACTGCTCTAGATCATTCTATACTCTCCTGGACCATTCAAGACACTTCTTGACCGCTCTAGATGATTCTAAAGCCTTCTGGACCCTTGTACAGTCTTCTGGACCATTCAAGAGCCTTCTGGACCCTTCAAGATGGTTCTGTGGGGACTCACCTGGGAGAAGTTGAGTCTGTTGAGCGGATGGCACTGCTCCTCCACCTTCTCCACAGCGCCGGTCCTCTTCCTCATCCTCTCGGCCTCCTGTGCCAGGTACAGGTCCAGCACCGGCACGCCCCGGGTCTTGATGTCGCTCTCGGTCAGCGAGTTCACCATCAGCATCACCCAGACGGGCCGCTTCCTCTCCCAGTTGCCGGCGATGGCGTTAAAGAGGTAGTCGGCGTAGAGGCCCCTTCCCCTCTGGTCCGGCGTCACCCAGGAGGGCATCATCAGCTTCACGTAGTCTAGGTGCCTCTTGAGCCGGCGGTAGATGTCCCGCGGTAGGACGTCCTGCAGGTTCTCACCCTGCGGCAGGAGCTGGCAGCTGCTGAGGGCCGAGACGGTGTAGGGGTCGGTCAGGTCCAGCTCGAAGTAGACCACCTGGCTCTGCTGGAAGGCCTGCTTGGAGTTGTGGGGGATGAAGTCCCAGACGCGGGTGTAGGGGACGTGGATGGTTCCGTAGAAGTAGGACGGAGGGTCTCGCTTGATGGTCCACAGGAAGGAGTTGAGCTCCGCCTGCTAGAGGAGGGGACACAAAGAGCAGATGTCAGAGGTCCAGAGGGGAGGCGCAGGTTAGCCCTCTGTTTGCAGCCTCCTGCAAAAAACTGGGGGCTCAGTGGGCGGAGCCAAGCACCACAGAGACAGTAGCTACTGGGAGGAAACTGGTGCAGGGACTGTAAACAGCAGACTTCCTGTCAGCTGACTGGGAGTCTGCTGATTGGAGACGTTTGTTCTGTCTGACACCAGCAGAGGTCACGACCTCTCAACACCTGCAGGACCTCACCTGGAACGCCTGGCCAGACCCTGCAGACACCTGAGGTCTGCACTGAGGAGCAGAGGAGGAGGAGGAGGGGAGGAGGAGGAGAGAGAGGAAGAAGAGGAGGAGGAGGGGGAGGATGAAGAAGACGAGAAAGAGGAGCAACAGGCGGAGAAGGAGGAGGAGATGTTACCTGGGTGGGTGGATGACAAGAAGTAAGAGACGGACGAGGAGGAGCAGGAGGAACAACAGGAGTGGAAGAAGAAGGCAGAAGAAGAATAGGAAGAAGAGCAACAGGAGGAGGAGTCGCAGGAGATGTTACCTTGGTGGGGGCAGCAGGAGGAGAAGAGGGAGCAGGAGGAGGAGGAACAGGAGCAGCAGGAGGAGGTGGCAGTAGGAGAGGTTACCTGTGTGGGGAGGGTGGCGACAGGAGGAGAAGGAACAGCAGGAGGAGATATTACCTGGGAGGGGGGTGGCAGGAGGTGGAGGAAAGGGAGTAGGATGAGCAACAGGAGGAGGAAGAGGAACAGTAGGAGCAGGAGGAGCAAGAGGAGGAGGAGGAGCAGCAGCAGCAGGAGGAGATGTTACCTGGGAGGGGGGTGGCAGGAGGTGGAGGAAAGGGAGTAGGATGAGCAACAGGAGGAGGAAGAGGAACAGTAGGAGCAGGAGGAGCAAGAGGAGGAGGAGCAGCAGCAGCAGGAGGAGATGTTACCTGGGAGGGGGGTTGGCAGGGCTCCTCCAGGCTCCAGGGCTCCACCCAGCGGAGCAGCAGCAGCACCGTCGCCGTCCAGGGCTGCAGGAAGGCGGCCAGCGGGCCCCGCATCGTGGCTCCGTCCGGCACTCAGCGCCGCCGCGGCGGGTCGAGCAGTGGAGCCTCACTGGCGGGACTCATGCCGGCCCTGGCGCGCAACGCACGCACGAGCACGACGTTTGACGTGCGCGATTGACGAGCCCAGTCTCTCGCTCTCTCTCTCTTCCTCTCTCTCCCTCTCCTCCTAAACTTTGACTAGTTCCCACCACGAGAGGAGACTGTTGCGCGCCTCTCGTGAACGCGCCTGAGAACAAGAAAAAAAAAAGTTTGCCAGGCCCCTGTGCACCGCGCGATGTGTGTGAGTGAGTGTGAGCATCTCTGTGCGGCAACTCCACCTACCCCCCTGGATGTCTGCAGAGCGCGCGCACACACACACGCACGCACACAGTGTGGGACGCAGTAATCTGATTACCATCGCCCCGCCCCCTCCAATAAACAGTCACACTGAACCGTGTTAACGTTTAACTGCTTTTTCACGAGTTGCAGTTCGACTTCTGGTGACGTCACAGGGAAACCTGCAGCTTCCGGGCTGCGTATTTGCGCACGTGATGAAAGACTGGTTCCGGCGACGTTTGTGTTTCTTGTTCCGCGTGCAGATGAAACGGTGGTAGTCGAAGTGACTGACACTCTGTGGTCACTCAGCGCGCCTCCTGGTGGCTGCTTGGTGCCAAAACAAGGCTTGGTCTTATATCTTGGCAGTGTTTGATTGCCCCCTGTAGGCCAGTAAATGCCATACAATAACAATTCATTACAATACGAACCCCAGAATAATAACATGACACGGAAAAATCCTCTTTCGACTCACAAGCACCGCCAGTCACGTGACATGACGAGCCGCTGGCACAGACACTGCGCGGGTGACGTGACGTCAGCACCAGGTTGAAACAGCAAGTGGACTTCGACATAAAGGGGGGTTCTTTATTGCTCCAGTCTGAGCCTGCAGTCTGCAGCTGCAGGCTGCAGATCCTTCACTCGCCAGCAGAGGGCAGGAACAACCCGCCAATTGGCCATGGGCAGAGCAGCCTGACTCACACACACACACACACACACACACACACACACACACACACACACACACACACACACACACACACACACACACACACCGGGTTCGTTTCATGGAGAAGCGAGGCAGTGACACGTGGTCAGGCTGAGATGATTGACAGCCATTGGTCTCCTGTCTCTCCCAAGACTATCAGTGGTGGAGCAGCGTTTCCTGTTTAACTGCGAAATTAAATTACAAAAAAATAAATGTTATTTGGACAGGTGCAATAAACAATTATTTATCAACAGGTATTTTTTATTTTTACATTTGTTTAGATATGTAAATAACTTGTATACATATTTGATTTCTCTTTAATTCACTCTGTAATAATTTTAATTATTCTCTTGGCACTGTACGTCTGTACAAGCTGTTGTGACATGCACATTTCCCCACTGTGGAATAAAGTAAAGGCATTCTTCTTTTTCTTCCTTAGTAAAATAATCCAAAAAAAAAAAAATCCTGTTACTGATCTGACCATCTGTCTGTCTGTCTGTCCGTCTGTCTGTCTCCAGCTCGACCTCGTCCTCTTCAAACTTCAAAAAGTGGGTTAAAAAAAACAACAACCAATAACTTCTTTCCTCCTTACTTTTCTTTGACACTTTCTGAGTGAACCGTCGCCGCTCCCTCCCGAGACGGCCAGGAAGCACTTTAGCGTGCGTGAATAATAAATGAGCTCAGAAGTGCTTCTGACTTGTGCGAGAGGAGCTCGAGGAGCATCAGGAGTGTCTGCGGCCACAGACGCCTGCATGGATCTCGCTGATCTCAAACCCAATGTGGTGCATGCAGCACCGTCACTACAGTCCTCCTGTGAACCCCAGGCAGCAGGAGCAGCAGGAGCAGCAGGAGCAGCAGCAGGAGCAACAGATGTAACAGCAACAACTCAAACTTCCCTTCACAAACCTTTTTAAACTTTCACAAATATTCCCCGTTCCATCTGCCTGCATTTTACCGCCTGCCGCAGTTCACCCTATTCACCACTAGAGGTCGGTGACAGACAAACGCGGACGAGGTCACCGGGGGCCACTGACCAGCTGCCAGCCATGGACACTGTGTTGCTGTGCTTCCATTGAGCTGTGAGCGCACACAGGAGGAGGCAGAGCCACTGCAAGGCAGGAATAATAGAAGAAGAGCAAAGGGGGCGGAGCTATGAAGAATTTTAAAGATCCAGTGAGTAAATTTTGGCCTGATTTATGGTTTTTATATTGGTAAAAGCTTAATATACTGCCCATAAATACATTAATAAAAGTGTATCATTGCACTACAAAAAATAAATTTGGGTTTCCCATATATATATACACACACATATATGAGAACCATTCTAAGGGTAGGAAAACAATAGAAAAAGAATATCCATAGATCAATAACGGTCTGTTCCCAGTTAGCTGCCATCTTGCACCACCAAATTTCTAAGGAAGCCTGGTGTGGACAATCCAGCTGCCTGACAGAGTTTTGTATTTAGGTTGAACGCTGGCGTCCTCAAATAAACCAACACAGAAGAAGGTGGAGGAGGTGTCCAGGTTTGTCTGCACAGGCCACCGTAGTTCACTGGCAAGCTTGGGAGAGGGAGGGAAAGTGAAAGAGTGATAATCTAAACTCTGACCACTAGATGGCAGAATTGGCAGATTTCTGGGAGAATTTTACACACTGCATCTTTAAAAAGAGTCTAACCCACAGATGGGAGCTCAGCAGGTGCAGCTCAGCATGTCTGAACCCTGGTGGTCAGACTGCACAACTGCATCCTTCCAGCTCTCGGCTCCCATGGGACAGATGGTGCATGTCTGCAGAAGATGGAGGAAGAGAGACGATGAGGAGACCGAGGGGGCTGCACCAATGCCTGATGCAGGAGGCGGAGCCCCAGAGGAGGCGGAGCCCTGATCGCCTGGAAACGTCAGAGCCCATTAATAAGGAGGAGCGATGGCCCTGGGCTGCCTGCAGGGGGGGACGGCGTGACGAGAGCAATGATGAGAAAATCCATGGGATCGATGTTGGTCCTGACAGCAGGGGGAGACGACGAGTTCGCCGACTCTCATTTACACATGAAATGGGGAAGGAGTCTCCGCCCCCTCCTCCGCTGCCGCCAGCCCGCAGCCAATCAGCTGCGAGTGCCTGATGTGGAGTCAGCAGATTCCTGCTGCTGAGTTTGTGTCTTTTCGAGTCTTTCTGACACACACACACACACACACACACACACACACAGTGTGATTAGCAGGCCAGTTGAGGTCGAGCTAACAGTTAGCAGTAATAAAACAGTGAGGAGGTGATCAGCTGATGCTGATGCAGCAGGAAAACGAAGCTGATTCTTCTTCTTCTTCTTCTCTAAATGATGGGCTCCAGTTTACGACCTTCAACAAGGCTGCTGAACTTGTCGCACTCCCGAAATAAAATAATCCCCCCCCGCCCCCCAAATTCAGTGTCGCGGCCTCAAGTTGTTCGACAGAAAAGAAAAGCAGAAGGTCGACGTCCCTGCAGCTGTGAAGCAGCTGACAGGAAGTGAGCCGCAGGTCTGAGGAGCCGACTAGCAATTAGCTTAAAAGGTTCCAGTGGTGGAGAGAGAGTGTGTGCGTGTATGTGTGTGTGTGTGTGTGTGTGTGTGTGTGTGCACGCGCGCACGCGTGTGTGTGTGTGGGCCACATATGTGTGTAAAATGTGGAGTGTTTCACTTAATGCTGTGTGTGAGCTTTGCCAGTAGTGTTGTGTCAGCAGTTACATTAGCCAGATTTATACCAGACACACACACACACACACACACACACACACACACACACACACACACACTCGGACGATATTAATAAAACACACAGCAGCCTTGCCGTCCTCCACATCTGGTCTCAGCCTCAGTTACACAAAGTCACAAAAGCAATTAAAATCACCACGAGCGGAGGAGCCCCGCTGGACAGTTTGAGGTACTACATGCAGAAAACTGCTCCCCCTCCCCCTCGGTCGTTGGCTCTGGGAGAGGAGTGAGACAGGAAGTGGGCTGCTGTGAGGAGGCAGAGACTTCTTGCATGATTGCTGCTGCTGTTACTGTCGTTGTTGTTGCTACTGCCGCTGATTTTGTCTCTTGGCACCAAAGGCGAGATCAAGCCGAGTGGCTTCCACTTTCCCCCGTTGCTCACAGCACCTCCTATGATTGGCTGAGAGAGGGTGAGCACAGCGGCAACGGATCAGAACGGTGCTGTGATGCCATCCAGCTGATGGAGACTCTCTCTCTTGGACGAAGAGGAAATTCACACTTGGCTGCCTTACAATATTTGGAACTTATGTGGCTTGTTGCTGCCCCCTTCAGGCTGTCTTCTTCTTCTTCTTCTTCTTCTTCTTCTTCACCTCAAGCATCTTAAAAAAACATTAGATCGACTGTCGTTGTTAGCCCTGCACTCAGCAGAGATCTTGGGAAAATTCCAACTTCCACCGATATTGGAAGTTGGAAGTCCTTTTTGGTACCTTTGCGGACTTCCAGAGTGACCACTAGAACACTGTTCCCTTCTGCGGAACATTCTGAGGAGGCTTTGATGGCGCCGGACGACGTTCCTCGACCCAGATCAAAGGAGGAGCAGATGAAAGGCGAGCAGGTGAAGACAGATCTCTGGACTTTGGGCCAACACTCTTTGTTCCGGTGTTCAACAGACGCGATGAGGCGGAAGAGAGTGTCCGGCTTCATTCTTTCCTCTCTCTCAAGTTTGGACGGGATTTCTTTTAACTTTATGAGTCGCAGGTTTTGGTCGCGCCACCCGCTCCGACATGTTTAGAACGAGTCTCCGCCTACAGGAAATGGGCTACTATCATCCAGACGGCTCACGATCCATTTCCTACAAGGAGAGACTGTACAGGTGAGTCAACGCAATGACCCTGCGGTCGGGCCATCGAGCTCTTCCACATCTAATTGGAGACAACACCTTCAGGGTCTTTGGGTACCGAGGTCACCGCAGGAGGAGCCGGGGTCGCTCCCATGGTGCAGATGATGCCGATGACTATGTACCTTTGTGGAAAAAGAGCTTTCCCTGGATAGGATGATCCCTTCGTCTCACCCCGTCCTCATCTCCCTGCTGCTGTTTCTGGTCTTTCTAGGTGAGCTTTTCATCTTAACCACTGGGGTTTGGATCTCCACCGTTGCTCCAGGTCATCGTCCACCCTGACCAATGACCTGGACGATGACCTGGAGCCACAGCGGAGATCCAAACCCTGCTCAACCACTGGAGATCCAAACCCTCGTCAACCGCTGGGGAATGGATCTCCACCATGGCTCCAAGTCATCAAGGAGCGACCTGGAGCCACGGCGGAGATCCAAACTCAAGGTCGTCCTGGTCCTCGATGCTGTATGCTCATCCAACCCCTGTGCTTGCCTTCCCCACAGGTTTATTGCACACCTTCCTAAAACTCCGGACGCTGCACCAGGAGGTCCAGACGCTCCACTACAGGGTGAACGAGCAGGTTCCTCTGGCCGACGTCATGACCAACTTTACCACAGGCCTGTCGGGTAAGCCGCGGTCGCATCAAGGCCAGAGTGGGAACCTGTGGCAGCTGTTCTGGAGCCTCGTCCCCCTGGTGGTCCAGGTGCTAACTACTGGCCTCTCGTGGCTCCTCGTCTCCCTCCAGGGTTCACGCGCATGTTCATGGAAGTGAAAATGCTGCGGCAGGAGGTCCAGATGCTCCAGCAGCAGATGAACACCTACGCTCCTCTGGCCGACATGGTTCCCAACTTTGCATCGGAGTGGTTGGGTATGCTGATCCCGATACCCATCTCAATTGTCATCCCCATCCCGGGCTGCCTCGGATCCACAGCTCGATCCCTAAAAACCATGTTTCTTGTCTGTGCAGGTGCCAAAATAATCCACGGATCATCTTCCGAGACATACCAGCCCACAGAAAACAGCGGGATACTGAGCGGAATCACTTCCTTTTTGTTTTCATCCAACCTGAGGCGAGTCGTGATCCAGGTGAGGAGATCTCTAACATCGGACCGTTGGCCACGTGAACCAAAAGTTTCAAATCTGGACATTGTTCTTTTCACTCAGGAACAGACACCACTGCACCCCGGGAACTGCTGGTGCTTCTCAGGCGGCGAAGGACACCTGGTGGTCTCGCTGGCCCAGCCGGCAGCCATCAGTCATGTGACCCTCGGCCACATCAGCAAAAGTCAGTCGCCCACCGGCAACACCTCCAGTGCGCCCAAGAAGTTCTCTGTCTACGTGAGGAACCCCAACAGCAAACTTTTGAGTGGAGAAGGTGTGGACTCTTACTCATTCCAGCCTTCTTCTTCTTCTGCTCCAGGGCTTGTGGAACACCAGGGATCACGGAGTGTACCTAGGAACCGTGACCTACAACATAGACGGTCCGTCATTCCAGACGTCCAGGCTCGGGGTGAGTAGACAACTCCAGACGTTATACAGGACTTTGTTTCTCCGTGGATGATATGGTCAACATGTCCTAGTCAAATCTGTCTTCTGGACTTAAAGTGATAGACAGAATTCCTCCAGCAGAACCCTGTGGTGTTCAAAGACCCAAATAACCTGACAACTCCCATGAGCCTGACTCCCATCCAGGGATCCACAGTGTACCAGTTCTTCAGGACACAAGGGCAGCAGAATGGATGGAGATGGTGGTGCTCTTCTGCTCGGGCCTTCTTAGAACCCCTCAGGGTTCCTCAGGATCTCCTCTGGGTTCCTCAGGGCTCCTCGGGACTCCTTAGGGTTCCTCAGGACCTCCTTTGGGCTCCTCGGGATTTCCTCAAGCCTCCTCAGGGTTCCTCAGGGCTCTTGGTCTCACATGTCTCTGTCGTCCCTCCCCCAGAACCCCAGCGAGGACTCCTTCTGTTATGTGAAGCTGCAGGTGCACAACAATTGGGGCAACAAGGACTACACCTGCATCTACAGCTTCAAGATCCACGGCAGCACATCCACCTGAGGGCTCGGCGGCCTTCTCTGGGAGGGGCGTGGCCGGGGAGGGCGGGACTTCGCCCCCCTGAACCACCTCCTTTGATCTCCTCACCTCCAGGAGCTCACCTGTGGTCAGAGAGCAGCCAATGACTGATGAGGTGCTGGGACACATGACTTCAAGCAGGTTGCAGAAGAGAAGAGATCCTGCCGGCCCCTTTGTGAAGTCAGCAAGTCCTCCAGGTGCCCATGGCAGCTCCCCATCGTCTCACAGCTTGTTGAGGCGCCAGTGGAATTTTAATCAGAGTCGTGACGTTTGTGGTGAAACGAAAATCAAACACAGAAACCCACAAACTCACAAACTCACAAACACGCAAAATGTTGCTGCAACATCATCAGAGCTCTGAGACCATACAGGGATGTTTGGCGTCCGTTGGTGACAGACGCAGTCGCAGTGAAGAGGCGGGACCTTGGCGACAAAACCGGCAAATCAGGAGCCGCGGCTCCTATGAAATGAAAAAAATAAAATAAATTTAGACGTTTTGAAACCACGACGGTCTCAGTTTGACTTCCAATTTATCTCCTTTTCCTGCTGTGTGATTCCTCGCTTGAGTGCGTGCGTGTGTGTGTGTGTGTGTGCGCGTGTGTGTGTGGGGCTCGCTGCCATATTGATTGGATGACAGAAGCTGCAAACTCAGGGTTTGTGGTTTTAAATCTGCATCTGGGGAGCAGAAAGTAGGAGGAGGCGTCGACTCGCAGAAAGCTTTAAAGGGACATTTTGCACAAAGCACACTGCACATCTGGGGACGTCTTAGTAGCACACACACACACACACACAGTCAGTCTGGAGTCAGATCTGAGGGAGGGAGAGACAGTTGTTGTGCAAAATAAATAATAATATTAAGAAGAAGAACGGAGTGTGTTTCTGTAGCCAGCAACACTTAACACACAACAAATGAATAAATAAATACATAAATAAACAGAACAGGAAACAAACATCCAGTGAGGTCACCAGGGGAGTGTGAGCCCGCCTCCTGATGGTAGGCGGAGTCTGAACCCCCAAGAGGTGACGTAGCAGCAGGTGGACCATCAGTAATTAAACACACACCACACTGTGTGTGTGTGTGTGTGTGTGTGTGTGTGTGTGTGTGCGTATGTTCTCCATCGACTGCATCAGGTGACAGAGTTGAACGTGGGGGGGACGGGGGAGGAGAGGGAGGGGTGCAGGGTAAGGAGAGGGAGGGAGGGGCGGAGTGATGGAGGGAATACAGATGAGGCGGAGGGATGGAGAGGAAGGAGCAGAGAGGCTGTCAGCTCCCATCACTGTGACAGACACACACACACACACACACACACACACACACTAAGAATAGACCCACAGACAGAGATGTATGGCGGTGCCAGCATTAACACACATCAGTCGTGGAGAAACACACACACACACACACACACACACACACACACACACACACACACACACACTGCAGCTTTCTGGGAATGTCGCCACAACATTCCGATTGGAATGTTCCAGGTCTGCCGGAGGTGTCAGGTGGGATAAGGGTTCCGCTGCAGACCCTCCCAGCCACCGTAGTTTCCCTCAGCAGCAGCAGCAGCAGCAGGAAGTCTCACCTGGTTAGTCAGACTCCCCCCTCCACACCCTCCCCCTCCAGCCATCCCCAGACTCCCCTCAGCCAATCACAGCAGGCCTTCGTCTGCAAGGAAAAATCTAGTTAGAGAACCTTCCCGGACGATTCCACAGGCTGATGGGAGCACAAGGTCAGTTACACACACACACACACACACTCACACACACACACACACACACACACACACCGCCTCCACCGCTTTAAAGGTGCTAGTGTGACAATAACAAACAAATTGAGCAGGTGAAAACATGTCAGCTGCCCCCTGGTGGCAGAAGAAAATCAACTCTATTAAGTCCGACATTATTCGTAGCTCTGAATTCCTGTTTTCCTCCTCTGACGGCGAAAGAATCAACATACACTGGAGATTCTCTCAAGCCGTGAAGCTAGAACAACCAGCAGGAAACAGGTTGCCGCTGCGGTCGATGCTGTGAGTCTGTGTTTTTTATGTTTGTTGTTGTTGTTGTTGCTGTTGTGGCCCCAGTGGCGGATGATGGCGGCGCTAACGTGTCGATAGCAAACATCTGGTGAGCAAACACAATTAGAGCTGTTCACCGACAGAAGAGCAGTCTGGCGGCACAATCAGCCACCGGAGAGTGAGCACACACACACACACACACACACACAAACACGCACACGCACACACACACACACACACTGTTTAATTACCACAACTCTCCACCAGATGGAACTTCAAATGTGACGCTTGTGGGAAAAAAAAACGACAACAAATAAAAATCAGTTTTCCCGATTTTCTGCTCCAGCAAAGCAGCTTCACGTGAAAAACATAAAAATCATCCTGAGGCTTCTGACGGTATGTTAGCCCGCTGTTTGCAGCCTCCCTCCTGCTGTTTGCAGCCTGCCTCCTGCTGACAATGAGGAAGAGGAGGAAAAGGAGGAAGAGGAGGAAGAAGAAGAGAAGGAAGAAGAGGAAGAAGAAGAAGAGGAGGAAGAAGAGGAGGAAGAGGAGGAAGAAGGGGCTGCTGGTGTTTCCTGCCGCTGTGAGTCTTTGCCCTGCAGCTGCTGAGTCAGCGTCACCTGAGCCGCCTCAGGATTATGTAAATAACAGCGGGAAAAAAAAGCTGCAGCAGCTGCACTTTAATGAGATTGTTCTTTAAAAAAAAAGAAGAAAACAAAGTAAAACGACACCCCAGCACCCCCCACCCTCCCACCAATCCTTTATTGTATTTAGCCAGGAATGAAAAGAAAAAAAGCAAAGGTCTGCAGGAGTTCTGCCCACTGACGGCGGAGCGGATATTAATTATGGATCAACACGTCAACAGGAAGTGAGCAGCAGTTTATTTTGTGCCGGAGTTCATTGAATGCAAGAAAAGGCCTGTTAGCCCAGGCATGCATGGGCAAACTACCGCCCGGGTGCCCATATGCAGCCCGTTAAAGCTTTTTAATTCTGCCTTCAGAACTTGAAGAAATTATATGAATAGTCAATAAGTCATAAAATAGCTGTATTTCATCCATTTTAAGTGTTTTCAGAGTCATTTCAATAAAGAGCTGAACACCGTGGGGCTTCAAAGACACTGATTCGGTTGTAACTTTGTTTTTGTTCATTTTCAATTGGACATTAAAGCAACATGTTTTCTACACATCCCATGATATATTTTTTTCTCCTATAAGGTGGCTCTCCAAAACCAGCAGGACCTCTGTCATTGGTGGATTGGGCGTGGCCGTTTGCGCTCTGATTGGTTTAGGGGGCGTGGCTCTGAAGATCTGCCCTTCCTGTCCGTCTGCGCAAGGAAAAAGGAAGAAAGATAAAAAAAATAAAAACTGTCACAAATGTTGTACTGTACTGAGCATGCTCAGTGTGCGGCTGCAGAACCCCCCCCCATTCCATCCCCCCCATTCCCCATCAGGTGGCCAAGAGGACAGGAAGGAGGTCACTGCAGCTTATCTGCACTTCCTGTCCCCTCCTGTTTGCTGCCCTGCAGGCTCGGAGCAGAGAAGCACACACACACACACACACACACACACACACACACACACACACACACACACGTACACACTTGGGGCCCTGACGAGGACCCAGCAGGACGCTGTGGAAGAGTTGTTCTTTATCGCTGGCGACTGAAGTCTCGTTATCAGCGGCTTGGTACTCACACACACACACACACACACACACACACACACACACACACACTCAACTAGCTGATCACAAACAGCCAGGCCCCGCCCACTTGAAACACCTGCAGCAACACAATCACACATCAATCACAGGAAGTTGAGGGTGTTTCCCCTGGCTTGTGGCTCCGCCCACTACACTACACTATGCTTGAAGGCGGGGCCTCCGGAACCCTCCAATCAGAACTCATCCTGCAGTTTTTCTGTTTCTTTCTCTCCTTCCATCGCCTCCGTGTCGTCTGGCTGCAGAGGCGTCCGACCGTCTCGGCCAATCAGGTCGTCTCCCCCCGTCACGCCGCATGTCACGCCGTCTGGGAGGGCGGGGCATCCGATTGGCTGAGCGTGTTTCTCGGTCCCTCGCCGACTGTTGTGTCTGCCAACATGAGAGGCTGGCGACTGCTCAGTATGCGGCGCACGTTCAGTGTGTGAGTGTGTGTGTGTGTGTGTGTGTGTTTGTGTGTGTGTGTGTGTGTGTGTGGCTCCCTAGCTGATGGAGTGCAGCGCGGCGCGACCAGTCACTCGTATGGTGACAACCTGCAATGAAAAACCACTTCCTGTCCAGCCGCCGCCACCGCTGTCCATTGTGTTGGAGGGGGGGGCAGTGGACGGGGGTGGCGGCGAGGTCCTTCTCCTCCTGGCGTTGCATTTATTTATTTTCACCCCATTGATTCTCTGCAAACTCCAGCGTTGAGTGAGTTTAAGATGGAGTTGCGAGTCTGGCGCCCTCTCTGGTGGGAAGGTGACACTGCAGGGAGGAGGAGGAAGAGAGGAGGCGTTGCTGCTGCTGCTGTTGTTGACAGGTTCTCCTCAAGCAAGACCAAAATGTAACGATCACATGACAACGCGACTCGTCCACTTCCTGTCCCCGAGCATTTATGGGCGGGGCTTAAACCTGTGACATCATCATCATGTGGTCCAAGGTCTTGATCTGCGAGTGAGATCAGCAGCAGTTCAACACGAGGGAAGAAACAACTGGATTGTGTTGTTGTTGCAGCAGTGTGTGTGTGTGTGTGTGTGTGTGTGTGTGTGTGTGTGTGTGTTTGTCTGGGGATGACTGGTCCACATTTTAAACTGTCTGTTGGCAGCAGTTTAAACACAGAAGCTCTGAACGCTGCTGTTGTTTTATCATTTCATGCTTTACTAACTAATGGGCGGAGATGTGCAGAGTGTGTGTGTGTGTGTGTGTGTGTGTGTGTGTGCCAGTATGCGTGCCATAAGAAAACAGAACAAAATAAGGATGAGATTGAAAAGTTCATAAAAAAAACATGCAGACGATTTCCCTGCACCTGAGCCCAGCACGCAGGCAGGTGACCTCAGGTGACCCCAGGTGACTTCGGGTGACCTCGGCCACCCTGCTGATACGCCGAGGCGGGCGGGTTGAGGGTTCAAATCCCGCCTGAACTTCTGCCTGATTAAACTATAAGCTGCAGCAGTGGCAGGTGACGACCTCAGTCATCAGAGCGAGACGGACGACACACACACACACACACACACACACACACACACACACATCACACCATCAAACCATCGCGCACACAGATACTATCTCACAAACACACACACACAAACGCACACAAAAATACACACACACAAACACAAACACACACCATCACAAAGACACAGACACATACAGGCTGGTGGAGGAACTCCTCCACTTTCTGGCCGTGTCAGTAACTCTCACTCTGATTGGCTCTCTACTGCCCCCCGCAGGCCTGCAGGAGAAGCTCCCGTCACGCGGCAGTCAATTCAATTTCATATTTTTCCTTCCTCCAAAGATCTTTTCGATCTAAACACGACTTCCTGCTTCCTGCAGGAGAGTCAGAACAGCCGAGCAGCTTCCACACAGACACAGACACACACACACACACACGCGCAGGCTGATAGAGCTGTCAGATCTATAGGCTGTCCCTCCCCCCCTCAGGGCTGGCGGAGCAGCAGCAGCAGTGAAGCTGCTGGTTCCATATGGGGGGGGTGGGAGGTGGAGCTTCATCCTCAACAATGTCATCCTAAATACACACACACACACACACACACACACACAAACAGCAACACTCAGCTAGCTAATGAACTGAAAGAGAAAAAATACAGGGAAGGATATTATTGGTTATGCAGTTCGATCTGCAGCCCAGAGGGGGGAGCCGGCGAGTCGACGCTCTGGTAATTGGCTGTGTGTGTGTGTGTGTGTGTGTGTGTGTGTGCGTGCGTGGAGGGAGGGGGGGTGATGATGTCACAGTGCCCCCTGTGTGTGAGTGGCCCTCTCCCTCACAGGTGTCTGACGGCCCTCGATGCTAACGCTAACGCTGGCGCAGGAGTGGGCGGGTCCATGAGGAGAACTTCCTGGACATGATTACAGGTGGGGCGGCCGGGGTGGTAGCCAGCCAGGCAGACGGGCGGGCGGAGACAGGAAGTCAGGCGCGACTCAGCGCTTCTCCTCGCTTCATCCACATGACATCCAATCAGCTCGCTGGCAGAGAGTGAGCGTCCAATCAGAGCAGCTGGGGACAAGCAATCAACTTCCTGCCTGCTGCTGGAGGTCTGGAGCCACGCACACATACGTACGCACACACACAGACACACATCAGCAACATACAACAACAGGTTAAAACAACAAGCAGAGCTAACATTGCTAAAGCTAAACGCAGCAGCTCTCCGAGGTCACGTGACATCATTCCAGCAGCTCTGGGCCAATCACTGGTTAACGAGCCCCACTTACTTTTTCACCACCAGCAGCTGTGACACAGTGGGTGCCGTCACGCTGCTAATGTAGCTCTGGAGGCTAGCCAGGGTGGATGCTAACCGTAGCAATGCAGCAGCTCCGTGGAAGAAGTTAATCAGAGACAAGTGGCGCACTCACCCCCCACCCCCGAAATGAAATAAACAGACATCAGAGTCCAAAATAATAATCCCAAACAGTGCTTTGTATCAGGAGGAGACAGATTATCTCCCAGCAGGAAATGATGCTGGCGAATGAGAAGAAGAGAGAGAGAGAGAGAGTTGGACGGCCGAGAAAGGAAGAGAGGAAGAGGATTTTATTAAGACTGAGAACAAGCGGACTACTAACAGTGAAGAAAGATGATGGGTGGATGGAGGGATGGATGAGGATGATGGATGATGAATGGATGGATGGATGGATGGATGGATGGATGATAGATGGATGGATGGATGGATGGATTGATTGATGGGTGGATGGAGGGATGGATGGATGATGATGATGAATGGATGATAGATGGATGGATGGATGGATGGATGATAGATGGATGGATGGATGGATGGATGGATGGATGATGGATGGATGGATGGATGGATGGATGATGGATGGATTGGATGGATGGATGATAGATGGATGGATTGATTGATGGATGGATGATGGATGGATGATGGATGGATGGATGGATGGATGATGATGGATGGATGGATGGATTGATGGATGGATGATGGATGGATGATGGATGGATGGATGGATGATAGATGGATAGATGGATGGATGGATGATAGATGGATGGATGGATGGATGGATGGATGGTTGGATTGATGGATGGATGATGGATGGATGGATGGATGGATGATGGATGGATGGATGGATGATAGATGGATAGATGGATGGATGGATGGATAGATGGATGGATGGATGGATGGATGATGGATGGATGATGGATGGATGATGATGGATGGATGATGGATGGATGGATGATGGATGGATGATGGATGGATGGATGGATGGATGTCTCAGTCTCAGCTGAACTGCAGAGAGGAGCAGCCGAGGAAAAACAGAATTAGATAAAACGAAGAGAAAGAGTGTCAGGCCCCCCACCCCCACCCCTCTCGTACCCCCCGACGCACTCCACCACTCCCCCCACTGAGCCTGTAATCCCCGCCCCACAAAACAGGAAGTGGAGAACGGCCGGGTACGGGACCAAACGCTGACTCCCTGGAAAACAGAGTGAAATAATCTCATTGGATTACGAGGCAGACTGTGGATTCCTGCCGCGCCGCCTCGTCCCACTGGGGGAGGGAGAGAGGGAGGCGTGAGAGGGCGAAGAGAGGCGGGGCCTAACCAAGGGGCGGGGCAAAGGGCAAACCACGTGACCCTGTCATGGCCACCCAATCCAGTGGAGGCAAACCGGTGCTGTCCAAGTCCAAAATTCAGTTCTTTCTTTTCTCTTCTCTTCTTATCTGCACTTGTGTAGCTAAATTTCTCGTGCAGCCTCAGTTGCTGATTCTTTGCTTTTTGTGCGGAAACAGTCAAAACCCTTGAAACATGTGAAATAGATCTGAAACAAACAAGCAAACAAGCAAACAAACCACCGGGACAAAACGCCCAAATGTGTTCCAGACAAATGAAAAGCTGCTCGTCCTTCGGCTTCCAGCTCCGTCCTGGAGCTCCACCTGGACGTCCTCCAGGCCTCCAGACAATCAGACCATCTGGCCTCAGAAGCTGCGATAGACTTGCAATAAAACACTGGTGATTGAAATGCCTACACTTTGAAAACCTCTCAAATATGGCTAAAAGGTTTTGACGCTCTCATGAGGTGGTTTTTCAGATGTATCCGTATGGAGGTATATCAAAAAAGTGTCATGGAAACACTTTTTTTATGCATTTACACGTCAGCGGACGTGACTTCCGGTTTCACGTTACCACGTTCACTTCAAGTGAAAATGGCGCGGTGTGTTTGGACGGAGGAGGAGACGGAATCTTTTGTACAAGCAATCAAAGAGAAAAATGTAACGACCATTCTTGACAGCAAACAAAGATAAACAAACAAACAAAAGCAAAAGCAAACGTAATTCTCGTCAAATCTCGTCCCGCAAGATTTGACGAGAATTACGGCTCGTGCGCTTCACACCATTCAATGGAAATCACCTGCAAATCGGAATTGTACTTTGTCGAAATTTTTGAAATATCGATTTTTATTTTGACTCGAGGTCATCTGAGGGTCAGAAGTGGGCGTGGCCAGCAGCAGAACCATGGAAGTGTGGGGGGGAGCTTTTTTTTGGGGAGGTCTGTGCGTGTCAGCGGGGATCAACATGCTCGAGTGATCTCAGTCCAAGTCGGAGGGTGAAGTCATGGCTCCGACTCTGGAGATGACTCAGACTCCTCACCGTCCACTCTGCTTTGCTTGACGTGAGTGCTGCCCCCAGGAGGCGCCGTCAGGGAACAGGCGTGAAGTCAGCAGGGAGCCGCCGGCCTTTTAAAGGGGGGCAGGTGTGAACAGCACGTCAGCCTCCAGGGGCCGCCGGAGAGTTGACCCACGGTCACGCGGCCTGGCAGTTCGTCCCAGTGCTCAGGCTCGGCGGTTCAGTGAGTCAGTGGCTCAGTGAGCCAGTTGTTCAATGAATCAGTGGTTCGATGAGCAAGTGGATCAGTGCCAGCCATATAGTTTGACTGCCGTGTTCCCAGCGGCGCCCTCGGCTCACTGACACTGCTGAAGCTGCTTTTATGAGGCGTTTAATGGCTGCAGTTCATCTCGGCTCCGCAGTAAATATCCTTATCGCTCCTCGGCCTCTCGGCGGAGCCGCGCGGCGCTGATCCGACCTGTTTGAGGCTCATATCGCCGCCAGATCCACCAGTTTAATCTGCTGTGTTGACTGACGTGCAGCCGATTGGTTCAGTTTCAGCTCAGTGGGCGGGCACTAATCGCCAGCGCTGGACAGAATCCACACGAAGGAAACAAGAAACTTGCTGCTGCAAGAACAGCCAACACTTATTAATAATAATAATAATAATAATGATGATAATTCACCTCCTGCTTCTGCTTCACATCACCACCCATCGATCGGAGTCATTGATCTGAGGTGAGGGGTTAAAGCGGAGCCATTAGCCAATAATTAATCTGGATAAGACAATTAGCCAATCATTAATCTGGAGGGCCGGCTGAGCGGAGGCTACTGATTGGTCAGATGGTGACTGACCTCTGACTGGGGTCACAGCGGATCCGGACGATCCCACTGGATTAGATTAGGATTACATGGCACAGTCTAATTAATGTAATACACATGCACACACACACACACACACACACACACACACACACACACACACAGTATGATACTGGACTAAACCGGTTCTGTTTTATTTTAATGCAACACATAGAACAATTAGCCTCACTTTGATGCAACCAGCTGTGAAAAATGATCATGACCAGAACCCGAACCAGATCCAAAACCAGCACCAGGACCAGGACCGGGACCAGGACCAGGACCAAAAGCAGAACCAGTACAGGGACCAGGACCAGGACCAGAACCAGGTCCAAGACCAGAACCAGGATCTGAACTAAAACCAGCATCAGGACCAGGATCTGAGCCAGAAACAGCACCAGGACCAGGATCAGGACTGGAAGTAGAACCAGGACCTGACATTATTTATGATCCAGTTACTGCAGAGATGAATTCATTATGAGGCTCCTGGTTTGTGTCACAGCCTTTTATGAGACTGACGGAAGGTGAAGTTACACTTCCATAAAACATTCACTCATCCCTCCATCCCTCCTTTTATCCCTCCCTCCCTGCATCTATCTATTTACCCATCCATCCCTTCATCCCTCCCAAGACTAGCTTTTTATTTACTGTACTTGTGATGTGCGTTTTTTCCTTTTCTTATCTCTGACGACGCAAAGGGTGTGTGTGTGTGTGTGCGTGTGTGTGAGACCGCGCGCGCCCGTGTGTATGGTGAGTAAGAGAGAGAGAGAGAGAGAAAGAGGGGATTTTCTGTGTGCGCGAGCGCGCGCGTGTCGGCGTCTTGTTAAATCTCAGCCCGTGCCGGAGGTGTCGCCGGTACAGAGGTGAGAGAGAGAGAGAGAGAGAGAGAGAGAGAGAGAGAGAGAGAGAGAGAGAGAGAGAGAAAGGGGGCAAGAGGGAGGGAGAGGAGGGAGAGAGAGAGAGAGAGAGAGAAGCTGTTATTCTTCTGATTTTCCATCCTTCCAGCAGCAGCAGCAGCAGCAGCAGCAGCAGCAGCAGCAGCGGCTCCTCCTCCAGACTCTGGCCGGACTCTGATGCGCACTCACCCGGCTGGTCGACGCGTCACTCCGGGGCTCCTCCCGCTCGCCACCTGCGGCTCCACCTGCGGCTCCTCCTCTCTGGAACATGCGGGAATGTGACCGTGTGACCGCGGCGCCTGCGGACCAGGACCCGGCAGCCTCGGACGATGAGGGTCTCCGGGGATGAGGAGCGGCAACTTGGGGCTTCGCTTCCTGCCGGTGCGCGGCAGCCTGTTGTCGGTGTCCACGGAGGAAGTTTGCAGCGAGGAGGAGGAGGAGGAGCAGGAGGAGCGGGAGGAGGAGGAGGAGGAGGAAGAGGAGGACGAGGAGGAGGAGCAGGGGCAGGGGGAGCGGGAGGAGAAGGAGAAACAGGAGCAGCAGGAGGAGCGGGAGCAGGAACAGGAGGTCCTGGCGTGTGGGTGGACTGGTCACCCAGTTTAACTGCTGCTAGTAATGATGATGATGATGATGATGATGATGATGATGATGATGATGATGATGATGATGCTCGCCCCCACGGCCCGGCCCCCCACCCCGGGGCTCTGTTGCTGCTGTGCGCCCTGCTCCTGCTGCCGCCCGCCACCCTCTCGCACCCGCAGCCCTGCCAGGTCCTCAGGCGCATCGGTCACACGGTGCGCGTGGGGGCGCTGCACGTGCAGCCGCGCGTCATCTCGGCCGGAACTGAAGACTGGGAGCCCGAGCGCCAGGCGCCCGAACCCGGGCCCGGATCCGCCAGCCTCAGGACCAGAGGCAGGACCAGGAGCCCCGGGGGTGGGGGCTCCCGGCAGCGCGAGGACAGCGGCGCGAGGGGGTTGGAGGAGCGCGTGTTCGCGCCGCGGGACTCGGCGCTGCTGGCGGCGGAGGCGGTGAACCGGGCGGGGCTGCTGCCCTACAACCTGAGCCTGGAGCTCGTGCTGGCGGTGGGCTCCGGGCTGGGCGAGCTGCCCGCTCTCACCACCGCCGACGCCGCCTCCCGGCACTCCCAGCCCGGCCAGCCCGGCGCCGAGGACCCGCTGTCCTTCGTGGAGAGCGTGTGCCACACGGTGGTGGTGCAGGGTGTCGCCGCCCTGCTGGGCTTCCCCAGGAACCGCGACGAGTTGCTCCAGCTCGACTTCCTGTCGACGTCGCTGCGCGTGCCCGTGGTGAGCGTGGTGCGGCGGGAGTTCGCGCGCCACAGCCAGGTAAGGAGATGCAACAACAAAAAGAAAGCAAAACAAAAAAAAGTTAGTCTTCAGGCTCTGTACTTCGAATGATCCGAGGGTTGATTCCGCAGCGCCGCCTGCTGGTGATGAAAGTTGGGTCAGAAAGGTGACACTAGCTGCGTTTCCATTACAGTTTTTCGCCAAGTAAAAGCGATATTTCTAAAAACCAAAGTGTTTCCATGACACTTTTGCGACATACCTCTATATGGGTACGTTGGTAAAACCACTTTATGAGAGAGTCAAAACCTTTTAGCCATATTTGAGAGGTTTTTCCAAGTTTGGGTCTTTCCATTACCAGTTTTTTATTGCGATATTTACGTTATGCGCAATTCTAGGGGTCATGGAAACACAGCAAATAACAGAATGGGAGTTTAGAAAGATGTAGTGAAAGCACTTCAAAGCCCATGGAGACCCTCCCACACACACACACCCTTGTGGTGGGCGGCAGTACTGCCAGTCCCATACACACTGTCCTGGCACGTGCAAAAGGAAGTGGGCTGCTGTCAATCACATCCGTCTGCAGTGGACACATGCTGTCCTCAGCCAATCAGAGCCCAGCTGACAAGTTGGAGAAAAAAACAAAACAAAACAAAAAACATTTTCACTGACTCAAGAAAATCCACCTGGATGGACCTGAGGTTCATCATCTCAGGGAGAAAAAGATAGACAACAGTGACAGCACCTGCTGCTGCTCCACTTGCTACTGCGGCTGCTGCTGCTGCTTCACAGCAGGGGGGAGAAATATCAGAGATCAGAGAGTTTAAGGCTGAGATGAGAGACCAAGTGGAGAGTCAAGAGTGAATTAATCACTGCAGCTGTTCATCAATAGTAATTGAGTGTGTGTGTGTGTGTGTGCACGTGTGTGTGTGTCGCTGCGGGCCAATAGCAGGTGGTTATTCCTTGTTAAAGGTCAACAGACAGACGACCTGACGAAAAAGGATTGATTTACTGATTGATGAGTGCAGATGCAGAAAAATGGAAGGAGGGATAGATGGATGGTGGAATGGATGGATGGAGGGGTGGATGGATGGATGGATGGATGGACGTTG